>QMIH01000398.1:20067-57959 GCA_003987875.1 Clarias batrachus | reverse complement strand
TAAAGAGGCATCAAAAGATGTTAAATCTAAGGACATCACTACATTGTTTATGATAAATTTCCTGACTCAGCAACACACAGGCACTAATTAGCCACATTCTTACAAAAAGTATACTAGTGAAATACGTATATACATAAATGATTGAATTATTCAAATATRTTAATTACAAATGATTAACAAGTCGTATTAATATGTCGCCGCCGATTAAAACGGGGATTTATGTTTTTTTTTTCCCCATGCTGCAGCCAGTAGATGAAGAGTTGCTCATGAGGAAAATGAAAGAGAACTAAGATAAGAGCTGTTGGTAAAAGGTGATGGTAGAGGCGTTAAAGAAGATGAAGAGTGGAAARGCAGTTGGTCCTGATGATATACCTGTGAAAGAAGTATGGAAGTGCATAGAAGAGGTGGCACTAGAGTTTCTGACTAGTCTGTTTAACAAGACCTTGGAGAGTGAGAAGATCCCAGACGAATGRAGGAGAAGGCAACTACAGAGGAATAAAGCTGATGAGCCATAAAGTGAAGCTGTGGGAAAGAGTAGTGGAAGCTRGGTTAAGGKCAGAGGTGAGCATTTGTGAGCAGCAATATGGTTTCATGCCTAGAAAGAGTATAATRGATGCAGTATTTGCTTTGAGGATGCTGATMGAGAAGTACAGTACAGAAATACAGAAGGTTCGGGAGAAGKGATGAAGCACAAGTGGAATCACACTTAACATGACTGAATATCCTGTGTAGTCCACTTAACTTACTTGCAGATAGGAATACACCATTAGAGTCGTTAGTTGCAGCCCTAATCAGCAATSTTTAAAGCAAACTATTAAACTGACCTGATGTCTGTCGTTTGACCAAATTGTAGATGAARATGCCCACTGTTGTTATAGCAACCAGGACAGCCAATGAAGCAGCAACAATAAGACCCCATCTCCTGTGAGTATCTAAGAAAAGACAGTGATAGAGTGAGCGTGTGTGATTTATTCGTTTCCATTGGTATGTGAGCACAATTCTAAAAACGGCACTTACAATCGGGACATATGATTCTCCTTCCACGGAGCGCAGGTTCAGACCGCCACACCTACAGAGAGAAAGAATCATTTACGTTTTAATTCACTACAAGAACATTCAAATATTTATAATTTTTATATATTTTTTTTAATTCTTAAAAGGAATATCCTAAAAAATCATGAAGCTTTAAGTTGATCACATTTTTTCCTTGAGAAAATTAATATATAGTTTTATGTCAAAAACGTACAGTGCCATGCTACTTCTGTGGGCATACATTTAAATATAACTAGGATTTTAATCAACTAAACATATATTAAAATGTAAATATACAAGCACATTGCTGAAAGACAGGTATGATCATAAGAAGTTTAAAAAACATGACAAAAACAAACAAATATACGGTGCATACACAGACAGACAAGTATGTGTATGCATTAAAAAAATAAAATAAATCAAACCTGCACACACGGTCCTGAGGTGAAAAAGGGAAGAGGCACCGTCAGCTCCACGTCTCGACCACCTTCTTCCTATAGGACACAAAATAACATTTACATCAACTCAAAGTGTGTATGCTGCATATCATTTTTCAATTACAATCAACTATAAATATTTATTCTGCATTCTAACACTGGACTGCGCTCAACAATATGATGAACAAGAAAATAGGGACATGTGAACTGCAATCGAGTCAGTTATTGCACAATGCCAAACTGAAGCGTATAMAATTCCATTGTTGCTGATKAAACGTACCAATTATATTTTCTTCCTAATGGTGATCTCACATAAGGGAAACACCTCACTAACGTGTTGCTCATCTCTGGTGGTGTGTGGCTTTGCAGTAACTCATTTTCATAGACACCCAAATGTCACGTTAACACAGAGATGGTKTGAGGTATACTGTAAAAGCACTTACCAGCTGAACAGTGTGCACATTTTCCTTCACCACACAGGCTCCATCTTTCTCTATGCAAAGCTGRGCAGCAAAGGATGCTGGGATACTGGAGGACAGTCTTATGTACAGACGCTGAGCTCCAGGAACCACTGTGACATCCCATTCGGATAAAACACCTGAAGGAGAGAGCGATAAATACTGAGCAAGAGAATTTACGATTTGTGCAGCCCTATGATGAATGAATATTAAAGATGTTTTCCGTTTAGCTTAGGAGAGGGGTTTTCAAGTCAAACCGGGAGTTGTGATAAAATTTCTTGTTAAAAAAGGCCTTAAAACTGATCGACATGTATAGAAGACTTCAAGCGCAGTACGGTGTTGAGACTCTTAGCTGTGGTAAAACATTCGAATGGTGCCATTTTCCACTCATAACTGTGTTTAGTTTTCCAGGTTGCCGAAAGTGCCTGTCAGCCCATTTGATTTTTTTCTATGAATTTAATGTGTACATGAAATAAGAAACATAAAATACTTTTGGGGAATGCAAAGATATGAAATAAATACAATGCATACATACAGGGTTGAGTCAAAATCATCCACACTATTTCTGTAAACTTTATTTTACTTAACCATTGTGTATGGAAAGTGCTATACAAATAAACTTGCCTTGCCTTGACCTTAAGAAAAGAAAAAGTACTGTGGCGCAGTGGTAAAGTGCTTGCCCCATCATCCGGAGATCGCAAGTTGAGAGGAACTTAGTGCTCCCACATTAATCACGGCTCTACAGCCAATCGATAGTGCTGTCCTCAGAGTGTGTTGCCCCTAACGGTGCGTGAGCGAGCAGTTCGAAAAGATGTGATCGGCAAAGATGTGGTCAGTTGGCGTCACGTGGTTCGGAGGAAACATGATGGACTTCAGCCCTCCTGACTGAGTGGTAGTAGTAGCCTTAATGTGGGAGCCCCCTAGTGACGGGGAGGAATTGGACACGACTAAATTAGGGAGAAAATCGGGGGGAAAAAACCCMAAAAAATAAATAATTTTTTTCGCTATAATCTCCTTACTTTTCAGTGTCAACAGTGTGCAGACGTGTGAGRTCATGCAAGATCACAACGCTCTTTAATAACAGTCCTCTGCGTATAATCTGATGTTTAGGCTTCAGCTCTTCAATAAGCGTCTCAATGTAACAAGCGCTACTAATTATTGAACCTTTTCCCTGATAAAATGTTCCAATACTGCTCTGAGAATCCCAGAAAACTGTGAGCATTCATTTTTCAGCTGATGGTTGGCTTTTTAACTTTTTCTTGCTTGGGGATTGAGAAGGTTTCTGTTCCAAACTCTGATGTTTAATCTCAGGCTCGTAGTGATGAATCCGTGTCTCGTCACCAGTAATGATTCTCTTTAAGAAACTTTCACCTTCCTTAGGAGTATCTGTCCAAATTTCGCTTGCAGGTAGCCAAACATTTTCATGAGTTCCACAAAAAAATCAATAAATAAATAAAAATCACTACACGCTGCTCTTCCACATGTGCAGATCATGAAAGGGGGGCATACATTTTTGCTCACAGCGCAGTTACATTGACGGTAGCCATGAACGGAAAGTGCTGCCAACAGAGGTTTTAATATAACCAGAGTGTGGATGATTTCTGACTCACCCACGTTCACAAGATGCAAGATTTTTGTTTCAAAATGTTTTCTGACTTGCAGTATTTGCAAGTCAGTTACAAATCAGTACAGTACAAAGACCAATCTTTTTATTTCACCAGATTGCTTTAAGGCTGATTTGTCATGTTAGTCTTTTAACTAAAACAATTTAGACGTCATTTAATTATAAGAAAATGATGCAGAATAAAAATACTGTAAATGTTACCTGAACTGAAGGGACAGAAGACATGATGGTTTTCATTTAGATGGAACTACAAACAGAAAAAAAAAAACAGATTTACATACAAGCAGAATGAAAAATGTTTAAACAATCAATCTACAAAAAGTCTATCAAAAGCAGCATCATTAAGGTGACGAGCAGCTTTGCAGCAACATGTCTCACCTTCAAACACATGTGAGCGTGCTTATCTACATCAGAGACRTTGTATTTCTGGAAAAGAAAATCATAAAATGTCATACAATTACAAATATAAAAAAATATATAATAGACAGTGTATTCAGTTTTGTTTTCATTATAAAGAAATATTTGTATATGGTTTAAATTTTACCATATAGAGGTGTTTATTTAATTATTAATGATGATATGAAATACATTAGGCCATGCTATTATTGAACCCTAATCCATGGTGTGATGACCTTTGGCATCAACCTTAAAGTTGAGTGTTGGCAGGAAGTCTCCTAAACACTCACCTATAAGCAAACCTATAGGAGGACCACACACACACAACTCCTCTGAATTCTTTCGCTCTTTTCCTGATATAGTCTTTGTCCTGTRCACATCCGATCTCGGATTGTCTCCATCTACATTCCATCAACATTTATTTTTCCTATAACAGCATGACCCAATATGTTTGATTCTTCTTATGCCACAGCAGTTTGCTATTGATTAAAGTTTCAATTAATTATCATATTGTTATGCTTTTTAACTATTTACAGTTAGCTCCAGTTATCACATGTWAGAACTGCTACTGYATCTTTCTTTTTTTCTGTATCTATATTTTTCGCCGCAGCACTRGGGGAATTGGTGACCCTCTGCCCATTTGGACTTCTGAGAGACACTGCCACTCTGATGGGCCCTTTTTATACCCAATCATTGACCTAATAAGTTGCAGATTGGTCCGCCAGCTGATTCTTATATGTACATTTAACTTTTCCGACCTCTTATTGCTACCTGTCCCAACTTTTTTGGAATGTGTAGCCCTCATGAAATCCAAAATGAGCCAACATTTGATATGTTATCTATATTCTATTCTGAAGAAAATAATGAAATTTGAAACTTCCACATCATTGCATTCCGTTTTTATTCACAATATGTATACTTTCCCAGCTTTTTTGGAATCGGGTTTGTATTTATTATTAGCCTCACGTTATGTGGAGTGCCTGTAAGAATGACCARTTACTTTAAACTGTATAAAACCGGACAAACCCTCCATGAGGTCATTTATAGGCTTTTCACTGTAAGAGATGTAGGCCATCGTGGCCATCCTCGCTGGAGCCGAGTCTGTCTAAACTGATTAATTCATAAATAAGCAAAGGGACATCTAATCTCAGTGACCGGCTGTTGGTATGAACATGCCTAATTACCTTAAATAACACCTGAGCTCATTCCCTCATTACCACAGAGTACTGCAATGCGTCATGTTGTTGCTGTGATGTTGTTCATTTGCACAAAAGGGTGCCTTTTGTAGAGTACTTATATAGTTTTGGTCTCAGCTGGTCAGCTAGATGGGTGTCTTAAATTAACAAAATTAAGTAGCTAATTACGTTGGTAATTTATACTGTATGTAGCAGCTTTGTCCAGGAGGAACGTTGTTCCATTTCACTGTCTACTGAACTGTATATGGTTGAAAAGATAATAAAAGCCTAGCTGACTTGAAAAGTTAACTTTACCCTAGCCACAATGCTAAGGTGGCTAAGAGTATTTTGTATGTTACGATTTAACTGATCATCCGCCATCCATACCCTACACTCCTCCTCTTACATTTCTTGATCCGTCACTCAACTCAGCCCCTCCCCTAATTATGTATAGGTTTCTTGGCCTAATAAAATTTTAACTAAGAGACGAGGAAAAAAAAATAAATCACCTTGCACAGTTGCAAATGAAAAACCTCGCTATGGAGACCAAAACTAAGCAGGGTATCAWAAAGCTGAGGACCAAAATGTGTGATCTTTARGATCTGTATAAGATCAGGTTCTTGAAAAAMGCTTGATCAATGTGGGCGTGTCTGATCCACCTCCCAGATGTTTTTGGACTTCTGCACTGGCTTTTTAAAAAAAATTTTAACAGAATCAGAGCAGAATCATGTCCCTTGGCTGTCACAATACAAGCTAAAACATTACAATGAGCAAACTACTATAAGTCTGTGATTTGTGTGACAGCTGGACTGAATCTCAGCTTTGTTGGAGAAAACTCATATCTTCTGATCCATAAAATTCAAGAATTAAACACTGCCATATTACGGACTCTAGAAACATGAGCATTTCGAGCAGACTTTGAAGGAGAAATCCTAGTACACGGCCCCCTGTGTGTAAATGCAGCACATGGTTTCAGCACTCACCAGATCCCTCACGTGCAGCGTGGAGTTTTGCACAAGAACACACCGAGAGTGGTTGTGTGTATGTTGCCAGCAGAGAGAGACGGCAGGTTTGAACTCGCTTAAGGGGCAAAGATGCTTCCATTCAAGAACCGAGCTACCAAAGAGCTGCAGTGAACTGCTGGACAACACTTCTCCACCTCCTGGAGGAATAATATCATAGTGAGCTCAAATGATTTGAGCAATAACGTTTAGAAAAAAAAAAGATCAGTTTTACCAACCTGGCAGTATTTTGTTTTTTAGTGGACAGGTGGTGTTTCTTCTGGCATCAATTACATCATAATAAGTCTTTATTAAAAAAAAAWGTGTAAGATTAGGTAAAAAGATTATGGCTGAATATGTTACATAAATATTCTGAGTTTCAGTAAGTCAATATTTTACCTGCACGCATATACAGGGGACCAAATAAGGAAGATTTAAAATGACTGTGCGATTAAGATCAGTATCGATCTGAAACTAAAAGAAAATCTTKTTAAGATAAAACATACATGTTTCATATTTTTAGAGAACATTGCACATTTTGCACAAATATGCATAAAAGAAATATTTCCCGATGTATAGATTTAAGAACCGAGCCCACTCACCTTATTCGATATGATTCCTTTGCACAATGCTTTGTTTTCATAGCACAAGCTCACATAGACTTTTTGGCCCGCCTCCAGGTCAACAATAAATCGTTTAGAGAAGAGATCCAACGTCACGTTATACGCAGGCACTACGTCCTCTGGGGGCAAGAAATTAGAAGTTGATTTTTGGTACAAATAAAATATGACAAGTGAGACTCCGAGTGAACAGAACCTCAATATGGAGAAACATTCATTTTATAAATAGGACTTGTTATTATGCTTGAAAGAGTTGTGATAAGTATATAAAAAGATAAGAGGGAAGGGAGCTACCTTGTGGTGGGCGCTTTACAGTGTACGAGTGAGTAATGAGGGTTCGGTTGAAGTCGTACACAGACACATGGACAGTATGGCCAGCCTGGGCCGTAAAACAGTCATACTGCAACTCCCACTAGAGGGCGAGAGAGCATCACGGTGAACATGAGTCGAGTTCCTCCTTTATCCTCAGTACACAGTGCGACAGGAAACTACAAGTGGTGTTCAAGTCAAACCAGTTTTAATTTTGCAGAATAACAGAACACACTTATGAGAGGAAATTCTCTATATACTTGATTCTCTATACAATCCTCTGYTACACTAATGCACTTATCCCAGTGTTTCACTAGTGCTCGAATATAATCAAGTTAGAAAGTTCTCTCAGAACGCCAGCGCCATGATTGAACTGCGCACTTCACACCTCCAAGGAACTCCATTACAAGGCCCAAACATGTGGAAATAGCTTGGAGCGAGGTCAGGAATCTACGGAGATTGTGGCAATAACCCTCAAGGTCCTGTAACGTGGAAGTGGAGTTTGTGAACAATTGCGTATGCAGTTCCTACAGACTGATGCGTCTCTTCCGCAAGTTGGCTACAGGTTATTCAGCAATTTTCAAGCATCTGGCGGCCCACTCGCGGAGTGTTCACGGGAATGACTGCAGTGGGCTCCGTGATTAATGAACTCAAAACCTTTGCACCATTCAAATGTTTTACTGCAGCTAAGAGTCTCATCACTCTACTGTGCTTTAAACCTATGCAAATGTCAATTGCTTTTATGCTTTCACTGACAATGTTTGACTTGAACACCCCTCGTACATCTTTTCAATTCATTAAAAATTCACTGCACAACTCGAGATGAGCATTTCAACAGAACTGATGTGGACAATTAAAAGTTTCCAAAATGCTGCCCTGAGAACAAGAAAAACTATGGCAAACATAATCGTACCATGCATTCTCTTTGGATATCCAGATGTTGATTGACTGGAGAGCGATTTCTGATTTTAACTTTCTGTCTGTGGTCATAAATAACTGGAAATAACTGTTTCCACTACAGCAGGAAACAGAAAAAAAGAGAGCAGTTTTGTTAAAAAAAAAAGAAAGAGACAAAACACACATTCACCTCAAACAATCCAGAATTAATTTAACAAAATTGTTTTACTGCACTTAAGACAACTTAATTTCTACATTAACTGTATAATTATTAAAGTATGATATAAAACATGGTGGTGGTGTGCCATTATAAGAAAGTTATCAAGAAAAACGCATCTTACAAATATCAAAAGGTGTTATTGTACATATTTGCTGAGATACAAATTTAAAACAAGGTACATTTCATTGAAGATTGTAGAGTGAAAAATCTTTAAATTATTGGCAGAATATTCACTCAAGTAAAGCGTTAGTTGAACAACAAACTTAATTCACTTAGTAAAATGTTATTTTTATTTGTTTCCACACTATAAAAATTCAGGAATGAAAATGCAATACCCTATTGTTTTCCAACTCCAGAAATTTTAAAAAAACCCATCAAGCAGCCTCGAAACCCACCAAATTGCTCGTCTGGGTAACAGTTAATACAACTCGCATCAGTAACTGAACATGGTGGGATTTTTTAAACAGAAAAAAGCCTTTAAGTGTGTTTAACATTGTTGTGCATGACGTCACATTCTACGGTTCCACTCGGATGTTTTGCGTCCTGATGTGCCTTCTAGTTATGGCCACATTTATTCCAACAGAAGATTACAACATGCAGGTATCACAACATTTCTGCATGAATATATTTTTTTAAAACACTGATAACGAAGTTTGAGCACTTACACCACAAATATGTACACTGATCAATGATAACATTATGAGCACTGAGAGGTGACGCGAATAACACTGATTATATCATTACAGTGGCACCTGGATGTGGGTGAGAGATACAGTTTTAGAACACTTTGTCCCTGGAGTTAATGGGTTGTAAGCCAAAAAAAAAATATATATATATATATTAACAATTAATTAACATAATAATCTTTAAGCAATACATCAGTCTTTCCACAAAGTCACGCTAAAGTCTCACCCGAAGAGTGTTACTGCCATGACGACCTCTTTGGATCAAAAGAGTACGGAAAGTTCTCATTCCTAATTCGTTGAACTCGATCCGCAGGGTTTTATTGGCTGCTGTAAAGAAAGACATGACAGACAGATAAAATGAGAGGAGTGAGCAGATGAAACAGCGACGCAGGCAATAATAATAATGTCAACATACAGTATGCTCTATTATATTTACTTACGCAGGGGCTTTATGAGCAGAAGCAGACGCAGACAGGCATCATAACCGCTGGGTGAAACTGACGTGAGGCTTATCCCTGGCAAAGTCAACTTCTCATCTAGGAAAACATTCAAAAAGCATGCAAAATGTGCAAAGAAACAACACTGTACCACAAACTATTAGATTGCGAATTTAAAAGCTTAAAGCTTGAACAACAAAACCTGTTTAAATAAATCTTTGTTTAATCATATAAAATCAACATGACAATACTTACCAGCACTGGAACATTTCTAAAGAGGCAGAGCAGAGAGAAGACAAAAATGGGTGAGCGCCATGAATAATACAATAATTTGTAACACAAGACGTTTTTAATTACTTGTATTCATTAAATGTCATTACTTAATTCTGGCACTGATTCAACCGTAAAAACAATCCGGTAATTATAGAAACATTTGGTTAATATTTGATTTTTTTTTTCCCAAAGGCCTTGTATTCATGAGTTCCCCTCTCAGTGGATTTGAATTTCCTGGCAGGACAACCATTAATGTCTTGTTATATGTTTTGTTATTTTACTTCATTTAGCTTTTTAGACCTCTCTCTAACTACGTCCTGTCGCTGGTTTGTTGCCCTGCAGTATTAATCTCTCCAGTGTTATGTCCTTGATTAATTTACTTTATTAGATAACTTCATTCTTACTTTTATAATAGTATATTATATTTAATTACATGTATAATATACATTTCATGCAATAAAATCACACTACAACAAATCATTATTTAGCACAAAGTCCTTCATGCTAAATCCTGCTGGATCCGTCTGGGTATAGAGTCAAAAAGACGTCTGCTGTACTCGGGTGTCACTCGCTCAATAGATGCCTGCTTGATTGCTTCTTGAAGATCACGTACAGCAGACAGTTTCTTAACCGCTACTGACCATCATTGTAAAAGTTTTCTATTCATTTTTGGTCAAGAGATGATTAAGGATACGTATTTTAGATAATTGGCACATCTTTTCAGCCAGACAGGCGAAAAACTAGTCACCTACTTTGTGCATAAGCAAAACTAGATTTCGCATGCCATACAATATGCTGCCGTAATACTTTTTTGGCTACAAAAATTCTATACTTCCAACTTGCACTTTGTTTTTGCCTCTTTTGATCTTCACTCTGAATTCTCACTGTGTTATACAACATACACACACTTGTATCCTGTCTCTCTCGCCAGCACAGCACAGTATAATAACAGTAATGAAACGGCTTTTTTTTACTTCCCATAGCTCGCAATAACAGTAATCCACCCCCATACTAGTGATGTTATGCTACGACTTTGTATACACAGATTATGATATCAATACTACATCAACTAGTTTACTAAAATTAGTAACCTAGGAAAGTTTTTTTTTTAAGATTTGCTTTAAGATTTGATGATCAATAGTTTATTTTAAAGTTAAAAAGTGAGATTAAAATCACAATCTAAAATGACTAAAATCAAACTGCTTAAACACTTGTAGCTACTGTATGCATTTGCTCCTGTAATGTAAACAAGTGTTTAACAAAAATGCTGTACTTCGTACCCCTTCTACACCACACTTCGATGAATTCTGTATGATTTCCTGGAAATATTTTCCTCTCCTTCCTTCAGATCCTTACACCGGGTTACTAGATTACTAAACATGTACCATCAATCAAACACTGCTGGGAAGATTCCTCCCATTCCCTCCCCCGCTTAATTAGAGATTAACCCAATAACAGCTAAACTTCATGTCTTAAAGGAACAACTAACTATTGTTACTTATATGCATAATGCCATACGTGTTAGTTCATAACAAAAGAAAAAATAATTGCAGTATTGTTCTACAATGTAGAAAAATAAAGCCAAACGTTTGACTGGTACTGAATATTACAACATTTCAGATTCACAATCCTGCACACCATACTCACACTTTGATTCTGGCCTTTTATATCTTTTATTAATATTATGTYCTAAAAAATATATTTTCTCTAAAACAAATCACATTTGTAATGTACTTAATTTTATTTAATAAGTTAAATTGAACAAACCAATTGTTACCATTAATTAAATKTTTCTTCACCTTACATGTTTGACTGTGGTGGAAACTTTACTCTTAATTTAAATAAAATGTTTCAAGAATGTTTTTCCCACTATAATCTGACTATACCATCTGAAGATCATCCAAATCAAATTCTTACTAATCTTTCAACTTGACATTGTCGAATGACTATAAATAAATTCAGATTAATTTCAGGGTAGTGTGTCATGTTATCTAATTGCCATGCAATAACCTTTAACGTGACAAACAATATTCAGTAAACTTGACTGTAAAGGAGATTGCTTCAATCATGATAAAGGCATACAGTAGATCAATATCCGGTCAGAAATGCAAGGATCTTATCAGAGCAATCAGGAAGCCAGTTGGGCTTCAGATATTGTGTTGGATAAAGGAAGTTCTTTCATCTCCAAGGTTGTTTATAAAGAAATATAGAAATATACATTTTAAATTGCATAATTAGACGGACGATAATGCTGCATAAGAATTCATTAATGCTCCCGAATAAACATACTACTGTRCATAATTGGAGTGAGGAAATCAAACCAGAATCAAACAGTCGGCAACAGAATCGGACTAATCAGACAGTAAAAGCTGCTCCTTACTAAGTTCCAACCACAACATTGCTACTGCAAGTCATCAGTAGGTAGGAGCAAAGTGAGCATCTGTGAGCTCAACGGATGTGGGAATAACATGGAATATACAGTAAATATACAATAACAGGAACCCTAAGGCAAATTCCTCTCATTACGCATGATCAGCAGTATGAAAAGATGCAGCTGGTTGGGTTCGCATGTCTTGAAGGAAATGCATATTAACCTTCACATGTTACCCATTCCCAGCTGGTAACTTTTTTTTATTATTAGGCATGATTATCTATTGGATGGTAGATTTATACAGAAAAGGTTGTATGAGAAAGAATCATATCACAGAATCTCAGAATATCTTGTTTCAAACCATCACACTGTGGCATTATGCAGTATGCTATTTTTTTGATGACTATAGAAAGACATAATGTGGTACAGAGCTGTGAATATGTAACAAATGGTAGGATTCAAGTATAAACATAAAAAGTTGTGCACGTTCTCTTAGCTTATAAAGTGCAAGTGTGTGCAGTGAGGCTCCGTGTCAGCTTCCTCATACAAGTACAGTAGATTTCACACGGATATTTTAGTGGTAGAAACTACAACCTGGTTTACCAAACGTCTTTTGTGAGATATTAGAGTAGCAGTGTTATGAATACAGTTTGTGGTTTAAAACCCAGCTCTCTAAATCCACAAACATCATTTTGTTATTTCAATTAAGCGTACTTTCAAACTAAAGTTATGGCCTTATGAATACATTAAAACACACAGCTACTAATGACAATCAACACTTTTCACTTTTATTCTCACCCCAGTAGTATTAAATTTAAGATTCAAAAGATTCTTTTTTTTTTGTTTGTGTTACATACATTATTTGCTTAATGATCTTATTTTTATAAGTTGTCTAATATACAGAGAATGTATACACACTTAACAGTTGTTATCTATGCTCTTTTATRTAGTACGTGTTGTGTTTCCTTTAAATATCAGTAGTCGCATCATAGCTATTAAGTGACCATCAGAAGAGAGGTGTATATTTTTCATGGTGAAGTGCATACACAGTTTTGATTCCCTCTCTATTACAACATAATAGCTACCTGTTCATACCATAATTACATGGACCGTTTTATTAAAATTTATCTGACGCACTATTAGACTATTGGTAATTCTCCAATTCAGCTATTCACAAACTTTAGAAGGCTGCAGCCAATTTCAAATCCGTAAAACTTTCTCCTTCCCACCCAAACCTTCAATCACAATGACTAACATACAAGACTAATGTGAAGTATTTCCCTATACACTGTACATTTTTAATAATACACCATTTAATTCATATGACTTGTTCTTATTTGTTTTAATTACTTTTTAAATATCAAGACTTGGGAGTAAATATAAAAACGAAAAAGTGAACTAGATTAATTAATTGTAAATGACAAGTGCAGTASCTCCACAGGCCAATAGGGGCCATTTATCCTCGTCACTTTTATCCTAGGGATCAGCACATGTGATCATTTAATCCACAAGTTCTGGCACAGATTTTAAGGCAGATTCCCTTTCTGTCACAACCCTCCCATTTTGTAAGCAGCCCAGGGACCAGCACTGGGTTGTAATGTAGGATTAAGGGTCTTGTCCCCAGACCCAACGGTWGTGAAATCCGTACCCCTCAACCAGCAACCCAGAAGCGAAACCATCTGAGTTACCACTGCTCCTAATTTTATTTTAAATTTTATTTGTCTCATCTCATTTTATTTTAATTTAATTTATGTTTGTTTGATTATGGGGAATTTCCCCCCCCCARTTTTCTCCCTAACCTAGTCCTGTCCAATTCCCACCCATCATGTTGGAAAGGCTGGGTGAGTGAAGACCACTTCACTGAATACTTGCTTCCTCTGACGCACGAGAAGTTGCCAACCACATCTTTTTGAACTGCTACTCATACAACATTAGGAAGCTGCGTAAAASACGAGAAGGAAAGCGCTATTTCATCCCTTCAGCTTGAGTGAGCTCACAGATGCTAACAACTGGCTAGTGTCGTTGCAACTGATGTGTATGTGTACTGTAAACACGTACTGTATAACCRCCAACCCCCCTCGACAAATCAGTTCTCAAGGCTAGAGACGGATTTATTACTTCATTTATTTAAGTGTATCGTCTTTTTATATATTTTAGAATTCTCATTAACCCTTTTAATATTATAGTCAGCCAAAAAGGAATGTTTTTATCAAAACAAGTTTTCTTCAGTTTCACAGTGGTGCTACAAGCCTAATGTAAATAATGACAAATGAATAGCACTGTTTTAAGACTTAAATCAACAGTATGACCTCCCGTCTGTCCAGAACAAAAATACAACAAACTCAACAGGCTGGACCCATGGTGCTAAAAGACATCAAATTACAAAGCAATTCTGGTAATACAAGATATCTACAATATTATACAGAGTGAATTGTGCATTAGTATAGATTACAATAAGTCATACAGTGACCTAAAGTAAGCGAATCTCTGTGAAAGGGATAAAATGATCCTACTACAAACACCACACTTTAACTCTCCAATGACCCGAGATGATATCCGATACTGGTTTCAAAACTGGTCCTAGAAACCAGAAACAAAAACCGACTGAATACAGTATTACTTCGAAAACAGCACATCTGCATTCATTTGTTTGGAATTAATCTKACTGAAATGTGAAGTAGTTTTACACTTGAAACTTAAGCATCTGTATTTAAGCAGATTTCTTCACACGGACAGGACTTGATCAACATGGTTGATCCTTTTGTTCTTTGAACATTTTTGTTGTTCTTTTCGAAACTGCAACTATATAACCCAGCCACTTTTCAAGTGATCATTAAAAGCTGGAACATTCAATGTATTCTTGTTGCCCARATGGGCCTCTGTAATTTGATCATTTAAACAGTTATTAGATATGAATGTCTGCTTTAGGTTTCATTTCTGAATATTGCATTTGTTGTTAAAAAAGCCAAATCTACATGAAGACCAGAGAGCTTTCTATGGGAGGAAAAAAACATACCAAACATTTTGAAACTGAGTAAAGAGGGAAAATCAAGACATTGAGACACTGAGCAGGCATTGGGCATAGCCAAGAATATTTATAATTTATAATGTCCCGAAACAAACTAACAACTAGATATGGGACAAGTCAGCCAAGGAAATCAACAGCAACGGATGACAAACATCAGCAGCTGTAAAGAAAAATGCAAAAAACAATAGCAAGTGACATCACGAATGACCTCCACGGGGCAATTCAGCATTCAAAGAAGGATTCAAGCACAGAAATATAGAACAATACCACAAGATCTCAACCACTCGCCCACTGTTTGGAAGAAACTTCATTATGCAGCAAAACGATGACTCAAAACACACCACCAACACAACAAAAGGGTTCATCGGGGAGAAAAGTGGGAGGATTTACACCGGGCAAGTCAATCACTAGACCCAATTGAACATGAAATTCACCTGCTGAAGTGGAACTTGAATGGGGAAACGCTTAAAACAAACAATTGGGAAAAAAGACAAGCTGTAGTACGATCCTGGAGAAGCATCACAAAAATGAAGAATGCAACAGTTTGGCTGGCTTGATGAAGTAATGTCAAGCAAGAGTTATAGTACTTTAACTATAATTTTGCACTGTACAGTCTAGAGCCAGATCTCAATTCTTCAGAATTTTGAAATGTGAACGAATGTTTACTGTGACAGGCTGCAAAGTGCCTAAAGATACCACTTGTAAATTGGTTGTTTATGCAACAACCTCACCAGCAACCTCATTTCCCTCTCTTGCCTGTTCCAACCATTCAGCATCACCAGTATACTAATAACCAGCTTGATCATCTGTCAACATCTGCACCTACTTCTCTCTGGTTCATGCCTCAAATGAAATTCATGAATGATTCATAGGTCAGGAGCTGGACTGAAAATGATGTCAACAATAAGAGCCAAAACAGTCCTAAAATAATCCTCAAGACTACATTAAAAATACAAGAAATAAAAGCTTAAGTACAGAATGCAACCCAATATTACATTTTCTTTACTTTGATTTATTTTAATGTTCTAACGCTTGTAACAATTCTAGGTGCAAATAAAATAAGAAGAAAACTTAAACTCAGATCTATACTTTCATATTAATCTCTTGATCTCCACCCTGTCTTAGATTTATAGCAAAGAGCAAATTTAAAATGAACACTCATAGCTATAATGCTTTGCATGTGGTATAGATTTCAATTAACGCGAAAGAGCATAATTACACTCAATGACTCACTGTCTGTCATAATTTATAATCAGACTGAGAGAACATGGGAGGGGGAATTTGAAAACAATCTAAAACACCTTCTGCATTTTCCACTCCATCACGAACTTTTCTCATCCCTCCCTTATTATACACGGCAGCCAGGCTTCGCTTATTTACCTTTACTTTAGTGTACAGTATTGATAGTTTGAAAATATGAATCTTATGATTAATCTATTATTATTTATAATATATTATCATATAATATTATTATTAGGAGGTTTAAAGCCTAGTCATATCTTTTAACTGGTGATGAACATCAGTCAACATTCAACCTTCTATTTTAATTCTTTTATGTGTAAACTGTATACATTTTATAAATCACTTGGAATGTCGGGAGTAAAATTTGATTAGACATGATACTTATATTTTCATTTATTGATTTTTTTAATTAGGGTATCAACACATTAATAATTATTAATTCAACTGAAATTGTCCCACATAATTAATGTTTTTTTTTTCATTATTATTATTATTATCCACTCCTGATTAATTTGACATGTCATACTTGATGCTTGACACGACACGTGATATTACTTATCACATATTCACGTGTTCAGCGTATTTTAACGTTACAAATTAAAGATACACGTGTGATTCTGCGAGATTGATAAAAAAAAAAAAGAAGTGTTTGCTATGCAGAAAAATGATTTCCTACCTGTCTGACCACGAGCGCATTTTGCTGGTGGGTCTCGTGAGCGCACACGAGCAGGAGCAAGCGGAGAGCGACAGCTGCCCCGGGGAACAAGCCTCGCGCGCGCATTGGACCCGTTTTCGGTGTTTTCACGGCGTAACGTCGAAAATCACATGTTGTTCTAAAGAATATCAGCGGCGTGAAGACCGGACAGACCACCGCCAAAGTGAAACGAACTTACGGAGCCACATCCGACCTCCCTCATGACACTGCGCCAAACTCTACCGTCAACTCGAAGACGCGGTTACAGGTGGTTTAAAGCGCGTAGACGGCGAAGGCCCGCCCACACATCTCCACACCCCACCAATGAGAAGCGTGGAAAAAGAAAACAAAAGGATATTTGTTTGTTTTATTCATTTATTCGGTATTTTAAACAAAATATTTAACCAGTTGTCGTTGTAAAAGTAAAAGTAGAATCTTATTTTAAATAAATATAAAAGTTACACAATTTAGTTCAGGTGACATCACACACAAGGGGGCGTGGCCAGCACATAACAGGACGTTAACCCCCCCCCCCCAAAAAAATTTGAGGTCGGAAAAATGACGTATGCTGTGTTTTGTATTCATATAATTATGTTACATATTTAAAATAATATTTTCCATTTTCGATTTAAAAAACTTTCCATTTTTTTTTAGGTTTTTAAGTTATAAAATATTATGAGTAAAATTTTCCACATATTTATGATGTACTATGCTGCACTGAAAGAAAATATCGAGAATAAGGACATCTATCAAATAACAAGCAGAAATATATATTTTCGGATTATTTCATTATTATACATACACAAATATAAGCCTATTCACACTTCTATTTAAAGCTTTAAGTTGTTTATTCTGTCATTTTTCTTCTTTCTAAAAATAAATTATTAAAAATACAACTATTATATGTCAAAYGTAAAAATGTAAAAAAAAATAGAATTATTAAAAATATWTTTTTCACTTTCTGTGATTTCCCTTATTTCAAATGTGTGATGTTTTCGGATCCTRATTTCATGTATTTGCTCATTTGTTTCTGTATTTAGTTACTGGAAAAGTTGCTAGTGAATTTGGAGAATATTAACTTTTCTAAACCTTACTGTAATTGCTGTATGAAATGAATTCTAATTATATCATATTTTAAAGCCATGGTTCTTTAAAATACAATAWAACCTTTATTTGTTCTTTACAAATATTAAACAACTTGAGGTTTTGAGAAATATATCATGTAAGTACATAATAAAAATTAATATGAGTGTATATGGCGTTATATATACAGTATATTTTTTTAAAACTATGAAATAATGAACTGCTATATATACTATATACATTGAACAACAGGATTGACACATCTACAGTATTAGACTTTTGGGAAAAAGTGGAAGCTCCGAGCACTATGCAGAGGCGAGTGGGAGYGGTCATTTCTGGGCTAGAAAATGTTGACAAAAAAAATGAACAAACACCTTCAAAAAAGGGTCACTGAAACGATGAGTGTATCTTTAAATAAGAATCTCTTAGTGTTCCCCTTCATTTGCTGTGCAGTCTTGTTTTCTTGTTAATAATTATACAGTAAGTCAATGTTACATAGTAAAGTGGCTTACAGATCATACTGGCTCTAGTCCCCATATTGTAAATTACTGTCTGTTACAAAACGTAATCTTCTAAAAACAACAACAACAAAAAAGAATCCCCAGTATATTCATCTAAAGAAAACAGGCAGGCCTAWCAAACATCTCTTCATGTGCCAAAAATGTCATTCAGTAACCCGGAAACAGTCCCACCTACACAGGCAGTACATACATGAAACTACATTCATGTTCAGGAATGTACTGTACTGTATATGCTCAAAGCAAAGGGCACACTGTACTGTAGGTAAAGTTTGCTGAGTGAATTCCTAGAACCTGCCCCACGTTGCAGTTTCAGAAATGGGACTTCCTGCTCTGATAAACACAGAGCATTTTGAAATTACACAACTAGTTAACTTAGGAATTATGGATTATTAATCAGGCTATGTGCCTCTGAAAGGAAAAACAGTTCATTGTAACTGGCAAAAATCAACCAAGAGAACAGGATACACAAACTAATATCAAGAAAAGAAAAATGTAATGCAAAGCAGTTTTTGTTTTTGTCAAATTGTGTGACTTTAATCATCGTTGCCTAGCTGCTGTTTTTAGAATTTCAGTTTGAAGGGCTATGTTGAATGACTGGCAGTTGCACAGCTTACATCCTGGAAAATCTATAGTTCAAGTGCACAAAGCGTTTACACTGACTTGTTACTCTTTCCACCACTGATACGTAGCACCAGTTAAAACTAATCCACCAATTTAATATGAAAATAGATCCGAAATCTGGGATGTTTAGAAGACTAATTACGAAAACTATTAATAGTTAAGTATAGGGCCTATCTCAACTAGAGTGAGGCTGAATGCTTAACACAGGTGTTTGACAATGACATTCACAAACAAATGTAAAGGTTGTCGGTGGCTAAGGTGGTGTCCCAGGCTGTTAAGGTTTTCTGACATTGTGTGAACTTTCCCATGCGTCTATCTTTTACCTCTCTTTGTTCTATGTCATATGTCTATAACACAACCCCCTTGTTGCGTTTCCTCATTCTCTATATGGTGATACGTCCTAGGCTTGCTGGAACCCTTTTGTCTCCTCAGAACATCCCAATAGTAGGGTGCCACCTAGGGAACTCCCAGGAAGCGTTGCCAACCAAAATACAAGCGTACACTCATGTTACAGTCTTCACCACATGTCTCTGGACTGTGGAAAGAAAAATGAAATGCATGGAGGAAATCCACCAAGTACAGGAATAACATGCAAACTTCACACACACAGACCGGAGGTGAGATTCAAACATTCAACCCTAAAGGCATGAGATGACAGTRCTARCCAATAGGCCATTGTGCAAYAGCAATAGCTTATGCAAAAGCAAATTTCCCCTTGTGTTCATATTTTGAGCTGTTGTCAGGCACGGCTTGAAGAGACAGCATGACTGTAACTACCAAGGTCCAAAATTGTTTTTTTTTTTTTTTTGGTCTGTTTTCTTCAGTCAAATATTCAACTTGAGGCCAGCAATGTCCTGATGATGCAGTGGCAGAGTTAAGTTTACTATGTGGAAAAACATGCACTTCAAGATCTAATCAACAGCTGAGGATGAAACCTTAGGTTTAGGTTAATAATTCATTATGATTGATGTTAAAGTCTTCTTCCTGAGAGATATGTAACATATCTGGTGTGGTTCACCAGATTTAAAAGCATGCATTTATGTCAAAATGTATGATATTAGTACTGTATAAGTGCTAACAAGCTACCTGATTGTAATAAAGTTAGCTCATGTGCACCGTTGTTAGTTTCAAACATAGTTCAACGTTTTGTTTTTTTTTTAGTAATAAGTGAGGAGAAGCAAGTGAGGATGAGTATAAGCACACAGTGAACGATAATTGCACGTCCAGTCTTTGAATTCAATACAATGCAACTGAAGGTTTATTTTTACTTTAGGATATCAGAATTTAGAACATGGTTTAGGGTTCCGAGTTTAGCATTCTGGTAAATACTGTGCAATATATATATACTCATGTGTGACTCATTTCCGCAGCAAGGAACATGAGCGTCCACATGGCGCATGACGTTATATAACATGCATTAGCTTTTAAACTGGATTTAGAATGTATCAGTTATTTGTGATATTATAAAAGTAACAAGTCCTATCTATAAGATGTCATACAAACAAATGAGTCAGAAATCGCATCAGTTAACCAAGTGAAACAAAAGGGGAAAAGGGTCATGGCTAGCAATCCATAAAGGAGAGACTTGGACATTACTGTATCTTAGATATAATGAAGATGTTACACTAAAACTAAAAAAAATATGCAAATAATCAAATAATATGTTTTCACACCTACAACTGTTATTGATTGCAATGTTAACACTCACAGTATGCTGGGTGGCAAACTTTGCAAATTTAAGAACATGGAAATTTATAACCAGAGCAAACGACAGCAAAACAAGGGTGCATGTGCAACTGTGTGCTGATCTTATCGCATGACAAGTCTTTGAACTTCTGCGTCGCCGTCTCACACCTAGAAAAACATGTATTTTCTTCTTTTTCAATTTTTTTTACATATYGTTTCACTAAATKAAGGAAATTTGTTGGTTATGGCACTATAMGTCCAGTAGAGTACAAGAGGGTGAAATGATTGGGCTGCAGCGAGCACAGAAACACAGCTATTAACAGGAACTGGGTTAAGAACCCAACAACATATTTTCAAAACCTGGAAGCATAGTGCTGAACAGTCAAGTWCGTGGCGGAAATGTGGTCAGAAAAATCCTCCTCATAAATGGAGATCACTTAAACACTTGTTGTGTAAAACAAAATCAACAGTATAAACCATCGCTATGTTATATATTCATAGTAAAAGTAAGATACAGTACATACACAATGTGATGAGAACTCACAGGTTTGGGACTAAACAGCAGTGTGTCTATAAGAAAACCACCTAATCAGGAAAAGGGTTTGATAAAAGAGGTGGATAAAGATTGAACTTTGGGTAAGAAGTGATTTGCATGAATTGATGCACCCATCAKGCATTGTGGCCCTGGGGGTAGTCTTACGATCTGGAGTTTTGCCAATTAAATGAAGTCAGCTGACTTCAACTCAATGTAAACTCAATCGAGTTTTTCCTCCTTGATGTCACAGGCATAGTCTAGGACTCGGACTGTGAGGAAGTGGCTCTGAGAACACGTGGAATCATTTTCATTTCCAATTGGCCACTACAAGGACTGTGTGCCGTAATCAAAGCGAAAGGTGATAGAATGAAATCTTAGCGTGTTTTTATTTATTTATTTATTTATTTATTTTGACCAGGCCAATCATTTTGGAGTGGATTGCAATTACTTTTTGCCATTTAACAAGTTTAGTAAAGTGTTACTTGTGGTCTACGTAGGCTTACTAGAACCATTTTAACCATGTCGCAAAACTAGAACCTGGTTATACTTCAATTCATAGAGATTCGACATAACTTCCTTTGTATCCTAGCATCAAAGAAACCGCTAACAGTAATCAGGGAATCAGTAGCTTCATCCTGCCACAAAATTGCAATTGTGTCTTACACTGTCTTTGCAAAACCACTAGATCCTATCAGTACTTAATAACATAGTAAAATGCTGTTATCTCACAAACTGTTTATTCTGATTAACCACATACATTACCATGACTGTTGATGCTGTCGATTTACTTTTGACAGATTATTTGGAAGGACGATTGGATAGAGTGCCGCTTTTTACTGACCAACAGTACTGTTAGTATTTCCATCAGTCAATCAGGAAAACGCGCTTCCCTTTTTTTCTCACGCTCAAAGAGAAGAGCGGGTCAAAGAGTGGGTCTTTATATTGGGTTATTCTTCAAGAAAGTAGACAACCGATCTACCACTGGGACGACAAGAACACCTAAACATATTCTGAAACACTTTAAAAGATTTCATCATTTAATTCAACATTTCTTTCCTGAAAGCTGAAATTTTTTAATGAAAAAAAAAATAATAGCATTGCCATTCCAGTAGAATAGTAGCCATGCTGAAAGGTCAAGCAGTTTCATTAATGTTCACATCATACTGTACCTGTAGCATGGTCGTTAGATGGTCCATAGATGGTGGATTAAGTACTTCAGAAACTGCGGATCTGGATTTTTTGTACATAGCAGTTTTTAGAGAGGGAAAAAAAAACACAAACGGTTGCAGGCAAGTCGAAGGTAGAAATGCTTTACTGATAAGAGACGTGAGAGGAGGACAGACAGAGTGGTTTATACCCACAGGAAGGCAGTGATAACCCAACCAACCACTTTTTATAACAGTGGAAAACCATTAACATTAACAATTAAAATTAGCAATGTGTTGAATCGAGAAGCAGATGGGCTACAACAGCAGAAGACCACACACCCCTGGAGCGTGAGACTGCTTAGTAAAACAGAAAAGTCACACACGTTGGACCACCCTGAGCATCGACTATAGTGAGCATTAACTGTGGCATTTGTTTCAGCAACAACAACATTTATTCCCGTACCGAGCTGCATTTTTGGCCATGATTTTGTCTTTTTAAGGGAAAGTTTAACAACCCCGTGGTCTCCCACAACACATCCCAAAGAGTTTCAATAAGACTTAGGGTCAGCACAATGCAATGACTAATTCATGTGTGAAAATGAATCCTCACCGAGGAGTATTATACGGAGTTAACGTGGTACAGAGCCTTTTGAATTCCTGACCGCAAGTCAGTTGGGTTTTACATGATACCCTACACCACTATGTGAAATGCATTTCCTGGTCAAAAGCCTATGGAATGCCACCAATGTACATCTTATATTTCTGCTAAAAACAAATAGTCACTGCAATATTCTGTCAAATATTTGTCTAGGTTTTCATGTTTCATGTTGTTGCTGCTCTTCTTTTTTCAGCCGCTTCGCTTAGGGAGCGTCACAGTGAAAATTCCTTTCTGCATATTCGATTTGGCGAAGGTTTTAAAACGGATGCTCTTCCTGACACAACCCTCCCATTGTATCTGGGCTTGGGACTGACACTGAGTGCACTGGCTTGCGCTTTCCTAGCAGCTGCCTCACATTTGACAAGGGCAAGGGGGCTACCACTGAATCACCAATTCTCTAGAATTACGGATGGAGAGGAATTAGGGATTCAGTGTTGCAACACATAGCCTCAATGATCTCTTGAACAGGTCACAGTCTACAGTATGTGCTTCAATTTCTTCGTGGTCATGCATAAAGAAATCTGATCATTATAACATGTGGATATATTCTGATCAATTCAGTTGTTCTAATGGATGCTCCCGGCCAGGGGTCGCCACAGTGGACCATTTGGCCTGCGCATACAACTTTGACACAGCTTTTACATGGGATGCCCTTCCTGAAGCAACCCTACCATTTTATCCGGGCTTGAGACCGGCAAGGCATCCAGTGGCTGGGGTTCGGGCACTGGCTGGGAATCGAACCCTGGCCTTCTACATAGCAGGTGAAACAGATCCACCAGTGCCCTACAAATTCTGATCAATATGGACCTGGAGACCTAGAGCACGAGGTAATCACACACTACGGACAATTTGGGAACGCCAGTTCGCCTAACCTGCATGACTTTGGACTGTGGGAGGAATTTCATCAAGCATGACGAAAACATGCAAACTCCATGCACACAGACGCCGAGGCGGGAATCGAGTCTAGACCCAGGAGGTGCAAAGCGACAGTCCTGACCACCAAGCCACCTTGYCGCCTTACTACATATACTAAAAAAATATATTTTGTGTTTGTACATAGGAGGATAGCAATATTTTAAACATCTACTATAAATTCTTAATTCAAGGGATGACTGATATTTCTTACAGTATGTATTGCCTTTAAGTAGACTTTGGCCAAACATATCAATGGAGGACTTTGATCATTTTGCTACTTAATTTCCAAGATATACATCCAAGTGTTAAAACTGACCCAGTTAAAWTATGTTAATTGGCTAAACTTTTTCTTCAAATGATGGTCCTTACACTGTGTCATTTCAAAAATGATCCCTGTACAGGCCCACAGGARTATAGGACGCAACTCTTGTAAATGCTTAGAATAATTCAGTACCATAGCAAATGCTTTTTTTCTCTCTTTCCTTTGTAAGTATAGTGTAATGGACCAAGCACTTGTTACTCTGCTAGTCATACCAAGTGACATTAATGCAACTGGTCTAAAATCATTTATACACTGTACCAGATGACTAAATCATTGTAACAACTAATGTAGACTGTAAATGGAAAAATCTCTTAAAGTAAAGTACATTATTGTGCCCAAAGAAAAGCTGGATTCGTGTGCATGTTGGCAATGATCTTTCAGTGTAGACAGTATAGCACTGAAAGTACATTGTCAAAGAAAATGTAAAAGAATCCTGGGTTGCTAAACCTTGTGTGCAAGACTGCATAGTTGTGATCTGTGTGTGTGTGTGCGTGCATGCTGAGAGTGTAATAGATACGACKACGACTAAGGAAAGACAATCTGAGAAAGAATCTTTTGTAGAGTAATTATTAGAGMTTTTTTTTCATCAGTGCATACACTGTACACTGCAGAGACTATTATACAATATATAATCACACTACARCCTGTGCATAACAAATAACGTGCCAGACAGGGCTATCTGTTTAAACACCTAATCTGGAAACTGTGCTGTGCTGGAAATGATCCGAACAGCATCTGGTCAACTCGAAGCCTAATGGTCATCCAGCATTTTGTATGGTTATGAAAATGAACAATAATAACAACAACAGTCATTTCATCATATACAAAACTGATTGTATAAGTTAGAATTCAGAGGAAAATAGACAAATTTCAAAGTTCAAGCAGACAGAAGATCTCAAATAATCACCTTTTGAATCCGTGGTGAGCAGAAAARCCTCTTAGAATTCRTAATGTCAAACCTCTTGGCAGYGTTGCTAATATTATGGCCAGAATGTATATATTGTATGTTTTTGGGCGTCTCTAATAAATTGTTTAAATAACATAACATCAATTTCCTTCATACTGCTTGTTCTGTACAGGGTCRCACTCGTTCACACACTACAGGCAATTTGGGAACGCTGATTAGCTCTAATCCGCATGTCTTTGGAGTGTGGGAGGAAACCAGAGTACCCGGAGGAAACCCACCAAGCACGGGGAGAACATGTAAACTCCATGCACACTGACCCGATGTGGGGATCGAACCCTCGACCCTGGAGGTGCAAAGTGACAGTGCTAACCACTAAGTCATTATATAGTATTACATAGAAATCTTGTCTCCTACTATGTGTAGTATTACTCATGTATTGTCAGTATATTGTAAAGCATTGCTCCTTTACAGACCTTTTACAACTTGCTGCCTCCTCCTGTGTGATCCCCCCCCCCACACCCCATTTCATTTCCCCATCAACTACACTTTGCTAGTTGCTAACTTTGCTAGGTGAGCTAAAGAATGCTACGAATACTGTAATCGTCAGGAGAAAAACATTACCAGAAAAAAAAAAAAAACACACACTAAAAAACAGTAGATGAATACATACTATATGTTGTGATTTCTCTGGACATAACGCAAACTGCAGAAATACATTGTAGATAGCATGTGTAGGTTTTTAAATGGGGGCTCAAAATAGTAAATGTCCACAGAACCTGGCTGGTGAGAAGAAAGACTTGAAAAAAAAAAACGTCATGAAAAGTTGTGTTATGAAAAGTACCCACGATGTTGTATTTTAGACCAAATTCTTTTCAAAATTATTGATAGCATTTATACCACTAGAAAAAGAAAGTAGTGCATTTAATGTTTAAA
The DNA here is from genome assembly GCA_003987875.1 of Clarias batrachus. Taxonomy (NCBI): domain Eukaryota; kingdom Metazoa; phylum Chordata; class Actinopteri; order Siluriformes; family Clariidae; genus Clarias; species Clarias batrachus. Next base: position 31,730 of record QMIH01000398.1, on the reverse strand, counting down.
AGTTTTTTTTTCGCCGCCTATGTCATTTATATCTAACGAATGAGCCAACACGCACGATATTATACTGTTTAGCCAGTAAAAATCGCAACATATGCAAGACCTGTCTGGAAAGCATGCAGCCATGTAATGAACTCCTAATTACGCTATTAGTCAGTCGATTGCAGCCTGTACAAGTTCAACATTCTCAGGTGTTCTGCTTGTTGCAGGCTGATTCTCCGCCATCGCAGATGTGCTTGTGCCACACTTTAATTCAGGCTGCACTCATTGGATCGTCCCCAAAAGCCTTCTGAATCATCAGAACAGGAACGGTGAAGCTTAACAGAGAATCCGATGCAGATTCGTTGCTCTGCTCGCTGAGTCATTTTGTATTTGACAGACACACTGTACACATGYTCACTCGAGGGTGTCTAGTACGGTSAAGTCGTCATTGCACAAGCATGTGACCGAGTCGAACTAGGATTTGTGCAAAGATAACATCTTGTACAGTCTTTATGAAAGCACATTTCTCCCCCCTGCCTGAATGAGAGAGAAGAGGTAATGATTGTGTGTTTATGCAATTCTGAGAGCAAGTCTGACAGTGACGGGGCTGACAGAGAACCTGCTACACAGGTTTGTGTTGTAGCATTCAGTAARCTGTGAGCCACACAGTATGTCTGCTGTACAGAAGGGGAAGGTCTGTGGTTTGAGATCCTGCTCCACCAGGTTGTGGGAGACCTTCATCTGAGTTATATGGTATTTTCAAAGAGGATTTGATAGTTGGGTTCAACAATGGAAAAAAAAATGCATAGCTTGTGAATGAGACCATGTATGTATGAGTGTATAGAGGAAGGTCTACTCTATCGACAAAACAGAAGTTAATYGTTSATTCATCACATATATCCTGTACATTCTTGCACAGTGAAGATCTTTCTTCACATATCCCAGTGTAAGTAGGGTCAGAGCGTAGGGTCAGCCATGATACAGCACCTCAGAAGCAGATAGGGTGAAGTAACTTTGCTCAAGGGTCCAACAATGGCAACCTGGTGGAGCTGGGGCGCAAACCGCAGACCTTCCGTATCTGTAACCCAATTCCTTAACATTCGGAGCTACCACTGCCCCCCGAATGTAACTATTTAACCACATATACACACGTGGACAAAATTGTTGGTACCCTTCGGTCAATGAAAGAAAAACTCACAATGGTCACAGAAATAAATTTAATCTGACAAAAGTAATAATAAATAAGAATTCTATGAATGTTAACCAATGAAAGTCAGACATTGCTTTTCAACCATGCTTCAACGGAATTATTTTAAAAAAATGAACTCTTGGAACAGGCCTGGACAAAAATGATGGTACCCCTAACTTAATAGTTTGTTGCACAACCTTTTGAGGCAATCRCTGCAATCAAACGATTCCTGTAACTGTCAATGAGACTTCTGCACCTCTCTGCAGGTATTTTGGCCTCCTCACTCCTCATGAGCAAGCTGCTCCAGTTGTTTCCGGTTTGAAGGGTGCCTTTTCCAGACAGCATGTTTCAGCTCCTTCCAAAGATGCTCAATAGGATTGAGGTCAGGGCTCATAGAAGGCCACTTTAGAATAGTCCAATGTTTTCCTCTTAGCCATTCTTGGGTGTTTTTAGCTGTGTGTTTTGGGTCATTGTCCTGTTGCAAGACCCATGACCTGCGACTGAGAGCCAGCTTTCTGACACTGGCCAGCACATTTCTCTCTAGAATCCCTTGATAGTCTTGAGATTTCATTGTACCCTGCACAGATTCAAGACACCCTGTGYCAGATGCAGCAAAGCAGCCCCAGAACATAACAGAGCCTCCTCCATGTTTCACAGTAGGGACAGTGTTCTTTTCTTSATRTGCTTCATTTTTCTGTCTGTGAACATAGAGCTGATGTGCCTTGRCAAAAAGTTCCATTTTTGTCTCATCTGTCCATAGGACATTCTCCCAGAAGCTTTGTGGCTTGTCAACATGTAGTTTGTCATATTCCAGTCTGGCTTTTTTATGATTTGTTTTCAACAATGGTGTCCTCCTTGGTCGTCTCCCATGTAGTCCACTTTGGCACAAACAACGACGGATGGTGCGATCTGACACTGATGTTCCTTGAGCATGAAGTTCACCTTGGATCTCTTGAGAAGTCTTTCTGGGCTCTTTTGTTACCATTGGGATTATCCGTCTCTTTGATTTGTCATGAATTTTCCTCCTGCCACATTCAGGGAGGTTGGCTACAGTCCCATGGATCTTAAATTTCTGAATAATATGTGCAACTGTAGTCACAGGAACATCTAGCTGCTTGTAAATGGTCTTATAGCCTTTACCTYTAACATGCTTGTCTATAATTGTCTTTCGAATCTCCTGAGACAACTCTTTCCTTCGCTTCCTCTGGTCCATGTTGAGTGTGGTACATACCATGTCACCAAACAACACAGTGACTACCTGGAGCCCTATATATAGGCCCACTAACTGATTACAAGATTGTAGACACCTGTGATGCTAATTAGTRGACACACCTTGAATTAACATGTCCCTTTGGTCACATTATTTTCAGTATTTTCTAGGGGTACCATCATTTTTGTCCAGGCCTGTTCCATGAGTTAATTTTTTAAAATAATTCTGTTGAAGCATGGTTGAAAAGCAATGTCTGACTTTCATTGGTTAACATTCATAAGACTTTTTTAAAATTATTACTTTTGTCAGATTAAAGTTATTTCTGTGACCATTGTGAGTTTTTCTTTCATTGACCGAAGGGTACCAACAATTTTGTCCACATGTGTACAAAATTGTGAGCTGAAAAATACCCACCAAGCAATTTATCGTTGTYGGTGCGAGACTGGCTGGTTTGAGCTTCTAAAACTGTGGATCTCTGTGAATGGTTTTGTAAGTGGTTCTGTGGACAAGGAAACTGAAACTCCTGGCTTTAGACCTCARTAATTCATTAGTATGGTGTAGGGCCTCCTTTTGTGGCCAATACAGCATCAATTCATCTTGGGAATGAGAGATAAAAGTCCTGCACAGTGGCCAGAGGGATTTTGAGCTGTTCTTCTTGCAGAATAGTGGCCAGGTCTCWACGTGATGCTGGTGGAGGAAAACGTTTCCTGACTTGCTCCTCCAAAACACCCCACTCCAAAATCTGGTCACTGTGCAGGCMATGGGAGATGTTCAACTTCACTTTCATGTTAATCAAATCACTGTGTCACCARTTGTGCTGTGTGCATTAGTGAATTATTGTCCTGTTCAGGATACAATGTTTGAACCATTGGGTGCACATGGTCCTCCAGAATAGTTTGGTAGGCCATGGTAGTGACGCACTCATCTAGCACAAGTATTGGGGATAGGGAATGCCATGATACTGCAGCCCAAACCATCACTGATYCACCCCCATGCTTCACTCTGGGCATGCAACAGCCTGGGTGGTACGCTTCTTTGGGGCTTCTCCACWCYGTAACTCTCYSRGATGTGGGAAAGACAGTGAAGGTGGACTCATCAGAGAACAATACATGTTACACAGCTCAAGATCTTTGCTGCTTGCACCATTAAAAACGCCGKTTGATATTGGCACGAGTGACCAAGGGTTTGGCTATAGCAGCCCGGCCATGTACACTGACCCTGTGGAGCTCCCGACCAACAGTTTTGGTGGAAACAGGAGAGTTGAGGTGCACAGTGAGTTGGGCAGCTGTGGTTTTATGTTTCTTGGATACAATCTGGTTTAGCACCCGGACATCCCTTTCACACAGCTTCCTCTTGTATCCACAGTCTCTCCTGTTGGATGTGGTTCGTGACTATCACCCCTATAGTCACTACGTGCACATTAGTATAAGATTGGATTAGAATTGATTAGATTTTTAATTATCATCAATAGACTGCTACATGGGGTGTTTAGCAAGAGTATAAAGGTATATTTGACTTTGCTGCGATTTGCTGTTAAACATGTTACGGCATAAATTGTATTACATGAAAATCGTCTAACAAGGAGGAGTCTAAGAAGGAGACGTTCACCTACAATTTGGGGGGGGGGGTAGATTCTAAGRCGTCAATAAGTGCGATGCCATTGTGGGAAAGTATTCAGGATAGAGGTTTAGAGGTTTGTACACTTTCAGATTTCTGTGCGTCATGCCGAGTTGCATTTTGTTTTGGTCTCATTATCCTTATCAGAAAGAAAGATAGAGGAAGCTAACGAGAGAACCGAGGTGCAAATCTGGGATGATGAACGTGATACAGTCAAGAGATAAAAAACAAAAAAACCCACAAAGACCACACCATTGCTGTGGGGTAAGATAAGACAAATAGATTATTACGACAATGTTCTTGATTTTCAATACTTTCGTATTCCCTCATTAATAAAAAAAATGTTTTAGGTTGAACTGTGAGCCATGTTTTCACTTYATCGGAAGTGAGTCTTTGTCCTCATAGGAGCTTTCTGGTGAGCAAGCAGGTGAAAGTCCAATGGAGCGAGATCAGGGCCCGTATTCACAAAGCTTCTTAGAATTCTCTCAGAGAGCTCCTATCTTAGCCTAAAAAGTCCTAGYTGGGAGTCCTAGACTAAAAGTGATTTAGAAAACTTCTTAGAGCAACTCTCGGCTAGGAAAGTACAAAAACKTTTATCTTAGTGAGGGGGTGTGGTTGACCCTGTTGCTAGGGATGATGCAGCAATTCATTTATTGGTTGATAAAAAAAAAATAACCTCTGACCTCAGCAAAGGTCATGAAATGCATTCTTTGTGAAAATAGAATAAATGATAATAGAACAGTGAAATCATAATGTTTGTATATAAAGAAATTGTATAATTATGACTACAGACTACTTCATGCATCTGCAAGTGCGTGTTATAGGCTAAATGTGTCTACTTTTGAAGCAACCAATTTTCACACAGTACAGTAGTTACTACTGTAYATTTAAGTTCTCACATTTATTTACCAAACAGATTTTCAGATTTCATTTCAGATTGATTGGAGCAAAATGCCTCAGCTTTTACCAGTTTACATGATTACAGGACAGTTTATTTTAACAGTTACACTTTTGGATGGTATGTAGTCAACATTGATGGAGATGGAAGGAAGTAAAACAACAAGCAAACCAAATTGGACAGAAGAGCAGTGTTGACTTTTAGCTTTACATTCAGTGTTTGGAGAATATTTCTTCCTTCCGCCATTTTGTCCTCTGCTATAGAAACTCTTAAGCCCCTTAAAAGGCCTCCTCTTTACTCTCAACAATTTTTACCTTAGAAGCTGTTTTTAGGGCTAAGATGTTTCGTGCATCATTTTTATCTTTACTAAGATTTAATCCTAAATTCTAAGAAAATGTCATAATTCTAAGAACTTTTGTTCTAAGCAGCCCAGGACTACAGGGAGGATGCTTTAACACCTCAGAACAGAGTCAAAGCAGTGCGACATTGTGGGCAGAAGTGTGAAGACGTGCATCATGCAAGATAACTTACTCCGAAGTTTAGGCTTCAGCTCTTCAATAAGCATCGAAGTGTAACGGTACGAGGAYTCCAGAAAACTATGAGCATCAATTTTCCAGATGATAATTGACTTGTGTACATTTTTTTTCGTGGGCGACTGAGGAGGTTTCCGTTCCATACTTTCAGACTTGTAGTGATGAATCTTGACCAGTACTGACTGTCTTTGAGAAACTTTCACCTTAGAGTATTAGTCGAGATTTCTTTGCAGATATTTAAACACTTCTGTTTATGCTCTTCCATGAGTTGTTTCGGTACCAGATACGCCCTCAGACCACAAATCACTGCGCAGTGCTCTTCTTTGGTGCATCCATTTTTTTTTTTTACAAATTAAATGATTTAAAACGTTCACACCTGCACAGCAGTGACTGGGGAGACAGTAGTCTTGAACGGAAAGCGCTGATGAGACAAAAACAAACAAAAATTTTAATATAACCGGAGTGTGGACAGGTTTTGACTCACCCTCCTATAATAGCACACCTGTTATATTTTAAAAATCATTCTGTCCTGTATTAGGTGTCAATGAGTCACGCTACTCCTCAACAAAAACATTGCATCAGAAATACTATCTATAAATGGTGAGGAGAGAGAGAGAGAGAGAGAGAGAGAGAGAGCACTGCATGAAAGCCAAGTCCTAATCTGTTAAATGAACAAGTGGAGAATTCAAGTTGCATTTAGGTATTTGAGTAAACTGACCTGGTTGGCTTCACGCCACCTTCTTTGCCACCCAAAAATACACACCTCCACACGGAGAGGAAAAAAACAAAAAACAAAAATGCACCACACCCCTTTTCACTTTCACCCGAACAAACAAACAAAAAAGAATGATTAGAGACAGTTGTACAAAACTCATATTTTTTTTATTAAATTCTATTTTAAGTTTTATTTCCATGTATAAAAGTTCTACAGTGACAGGCTTGGCATGTAACCAAAAAAGAGAGCACACCTTTTTAAGTCTTTCTTAATACACAATACCGAGCACAAGAAAAGTACAAAAAAACAAAACAAAAAAACCCGAAATGAACAACAACAGGTACACCGTGACACAAGACATGTGAGAGTGTATTTGTGTTGTAGTGTGTGTGAGTGCACCTAAGGATGGGGATTGCTTGTGTGATCAAATAAATAAACGAGAATTCTTCAGTCTGGAAGAAGTGGCATCCTCTGTTTAAAGTGAGGACGGCACTTTTGTGCATTCATTTACATCTTTTCCTTTTTTTTTTCCTTTATCTTTTTTATCCACAACCATTCGCTGATTCGCTTTGTGTCTTACACTCACCATTCACACACACACAGACACACACACACTCCATCTCTCGCTCAACTGTAGACGGTATTTCTAGCTTACAATCTGCAACACAAGCTTGCATACGTGGACATTTACATAGGGGTTTGTACATGCGTGCACACACAAACACACACCTTTCTCTTGTTTGGATTTATAGACATTCGCAGATCTCATTCATCTGAATTGGTAGATTTAATTCGAATGATCTTCTGTTGTGATCTCCATCACATGCGTGTGTGGGTGTGTATACTATGAAAGGTGTATTAAGTTTGTAGGCGGTGTTTTGGTCAGGTTGGAGCGTGTTGATATAAACACACACAAATGATATCCCCGTGACTCATGTTCTTGATAACTCCATCCTTCCATTGAACTCTCTACGTCTAGACACGTTTACTAGCTCAGACTGAGGAGTGTAGTGTGAAGTGATGAGTGCGTGTTCACTTTTTTTTCCTGCTCTACAAAATCTACCAGCTTATACAGTATATTTAAAACACATACCGACTAGAGACGAAACACGATACATACCGAAGACCATGCCCAACGTTATTTAGCACCAGAGAGATGGATTACTGTGTTTGAATTTGTCTGTCTGTCTCTGTGTCTATGACAATCCATCAACGTGAACCCGGGTACACATGCCGTCTTTGTGTGTACATCAGGGAAGCCTGTCGCATCCGAGTAAGTAGTTAATCACGTCCGGTGATCGTGCATGCTTTCTCACCGTTATTCGTGTGTATGCTTGTGTGTGTATGTATGAATAATTTTTTTTTTAGTCACTATCGCTCGTATCGCTGCTGGGATCGCCCTGCACTTTGTTCCGGTGCTGCATGGCACGATGATACGCCACCTGCACCGACTTCCTGATGTTGGATTTCCTGCCTTCCAGCATCTTCTCCTTATCCAGCTCCTGATCCACACCCAGAGGCACAAGCTTTGAGCGTGGCAACCATTGCCTGCACACACACACACAAAAGGATAAAACTATTAAAAACATACATGCTCTATTTCTTAACACACACGTTTTTTGACGCTCAAGGCACGTTTTTAAACCGCACTGCCCCATTTCATTTGACACTTTTCAGCACTTTGTTTCATGCTTGGTTCATCTGGCCTATTTACTGCTCTTTGTTCTTTGACACAGGATGTGAAGTAGTCAAAAAAAAAAAAGGGTTCGAAAAGTTGACATGGCAGCAACAGCTAGGAAATAAAAGACTTTCGTAATTCATGAAAAGCAAACAAAACAAATCCTTTCTTTGCCCAAGAAACTAGTCAACTTGGGAAAGGATTACATAACATTGCATCAGGAATAATTTGACTTTGTTAGCATTCTTTTTTTTTTTGGGTGTGTGTGTGATTTCTAACATTCCTGTACTCAGAGTTGCATGTTTGAAACGGCACACGCCTGCAAATAATCACTTCCTCACGTCATARTTCTGCTTAACAGCAATTTCACTATATAAAATCTATACAGGATGTAAATATAGTAGATGAAAACTTAGGCCTGATTCTGGTTCCAGTTATTCTTAGTTACGCTGATATACAGTAAAGCTTAAAGAACAAGGTCAGGTCTGTGCTGAAGCAATGAATTCTCATCGTTTATAGAACATGTTCCTACTGGCATCACCTGCATGATAGTCGTAAACGGTATAACACTACGGGCGATTGGATGTCAGCCATTTGAAAAACAACAAAACAAACAAACAAAAAAAACAAACAAACAGAAAAAGACTGCATGAAGCTTCCTGGAAATGAGATAAATAAAACCAGAAATAAAAGTGCAGAAATGAAAAGGGACAATAAGGGGTGTCTGAGGATAAACGAAGACGCTGAGCTCGAGGCAATGCCAGCATGACCGTGGGTTCGGTTTAAAAACACACACGGCGGGGAATTCCACATTTCTCAGCAATATTATTACACTATGTCTGCAATATTTCACATGTATCCAAGACTTAGTAGTCAAGAGCACAGTTTTCTGCAAGAGCTTTAAATCAACCTAGTCAAGAGTAAAAAAATACACACACACACAGACACACACAGACACACACAGACACACACAGACACACACAGACACACACAGACACACACAGACACACACTTCATTTGCTATACTGGATCAGAAGATATGCAAGTGGCCAAATTTACGGTTAGTGTTATTTCAAGTTTGCAGAGCATGATCAGCTTCTCTTTTATCTTGCAGTGACCTATCTTGATGTGCAACTTTTAAAATACCAGGGCAAGTATTTTTTACACCTTAAAAGAAAAGATAAAAGCACTGTTCGACTACATCTGTTTACAAAGTAGTCACTATTACAGATGAGCTGGATTAATATCACATGTGCACAACCAGCACATTTACTCCGTCATTTTCTTATTATGCCTCGATACCTCATCCCTGTCGCTTTAGCTGTAAGTCAGTTTTATTTCATTGTGCGCGGTCATATTGATTTCATGCACATACAATATAATAGATAGATATCCATGAAAAAGTATTCGAATTTTTGTTGCATATTTGTCATGCCTAAATGATTGCAATCATCACGCAAATTTTAATATTACCCAGAGATAACCTAAGGAAATACTAAATAGTTAACAGGGAAAAAAGCTGTCCAAACCTACCAAGCCCTAGGTGAAAAGGTAATTGCTCCCTAAACCTAATAATTGCTTGTGCCACCCTTAGCGGCATTTTAAATGTATATAAATCATACGTTTATATAGACAAATTATATATTTAATATTATAATATAATTATAGTTAATCTATTTCATTTAATATAAAGAAATAAATGCTGGTGTTTGAAAAGATATGTACATCGGTAAGAAACCACAAATTACAACTAGCATTTCTGTAGTGGGGGGGGTAAGAGGGAGGGAGAGAGTGAGAAAGAAAGAAAGAAAAATTCCAGGAACAACTTTCAATGCGGTTCACCACAACACCCCGTCTGTCACTGCATTACTCCAGCATCAAATAATAAAATTATTGCCGCAGTAAAGTTTATTAGAATGGGATGCTCACCCCCTTTTTTTGTAGCAACTCTTTGCAGAAATAAAATCTAATAAATGTAATCAATTTTATCCAGAAAAAAAAACACCAGACGTCTATTGAAAACAAAATGCAACTAATTAAACAGGTAAAATCTCATGTCGCTACTGCTGGACTGGAATAAAAACCTGCACTCAGGAGGCCAAGATTTGTGGACAAGACTGGACACACCCCTGGCTTAAGTAATAAGTTGATAAGCAGTTGTGCAACAGGCCAGCTACAACAATAAAGAGAGGAAAATCCGTGCTGACATCAACAATATCATAAAAGTGGCCAGAAGGAAGCCACTTTTGAGAAACACTAACATAAAGGTATACCTGGAGTTTTTATAAGGTACAGTATGTGACAAAATCCGAAACATTTGAGGTTTATGATCTAAAAGCAAAGCATTATATTTGCCGCAGACCAATGCCCACGCAACACAACCCCAACCACTAAGCTCACTGGTGGCCACACTACACCGCGATGCAATTCCTAATCATTTAATAACACTAATTGTACAGTATTGATGGAATGAATGCAGAGTGAGAATTTCATGGTACAGCATAAATAAATGCCTATTTTACTTAGATAAAGAATTTTGGAATCCTGAAACTGGATTAAAATGGATCTTTAAACCTTGTTGAGCCGACCTGTTTTAGACAACCGGAAACATACACGTAGTAAAATGTAAAATTTACATTCCAACAGGACAATCAGTCAGAGCACACGCCAAAATCTTAAAATCATTGGCATTGGGGGAGTGTATTCTGGAATTGACTTCTAATTGAATCTAATTAAAAATCTGTGATAAAACCTTAAAGTTGGGTTACGTAAAAGTTGGGGAAAAAAGAAAAAGAAAAAAACTATTTAAGACACCGCAGATCTATAATTGGTGCAACAAGTATTGATTCTTTGGCGTGAATGTTTAGCAATTAAGCAGTGCTCTTTTTACTTAATTTTTTTTTTTGCGCAAACCTACATTATTTATACCATTTTATTCTATAAACTGTCGCATAAAAAGGGCCAGAAAATATGACATTTTAATATACACTAACTTTCCACTTCATTAGGTACACATTGCTAGTACTGGGTTCTTTTGGGTTGGACCCACTTTTTGCCACAGTAACTGCCTTTTACACCCCCACTACCAGCCTGAACTGCTGATAAAAGGCCAGATGATTCCATGACTTTATGTTGCTTACGCCAAATTATGCCCATTGTAACAGAAATGGAAACTCGTCGGACTAGGCAACATTTTATCTTCTGTTGTGCAATTTTGGTAAGCTCATGCAAACTGTAGCCTCACTTTCCTGTTTTTAGCTGACAGGAGTGGCACCTGGTGTGGTCTTCTCCTGCTGTAGACCATCTGCTTTAAGGTTTGATGTGCTGTGCATTCAGAGATGCTCTTTGGCATACCTCTGTTSTATTGCATATTTGAAGTACTGCTGACCTTCTAGCAGCTCAAACCTGTTTGCCACTCGGTGGATATTTTCTTTTTCTCATATCATTGCATCTAAACCCTAGAGGTTGTTTTATGTGAAAATCCCAGCAGATCAGCAGTTTCAGAAATACTCAAACAAGCCAGTCGGACACCAACAACCGTGCCATGATCAAAGTCACTTAAATCACACTTCTTCCCCCCTTCTGTTGCTCGGGTTGTACTTCGGCAGAAAATGTCATCAGTTTCTGCCATACGATTGTGCTAATGAGCAGTTGAACAGGTGTACCTAATTAAGTGGCCAGCAAGTGTACTTTAATTGTATTTCGCAAAATGGCAAAAAGAGAAACAATCACTGATGGGGGGTGAATCTTTTTATCAGAAGGGACTGTAGTTATTTTTATGATGGATGTTTATGTGGTTTTGCTTGCTGTAATGAGTAATTATGAAAGGTCTCACACACACACA
>QMIH01000398.1:0-14170 GCA_003987875.1 Clarias batrachus | reverse complement strand
CACATCATATAAAGTCAACGTCTTTCTGTCTGTTGAAAATAGAGGAAAACAGTAAATAAGTTGATTTACTTTCTTACTATTTAAATACAGTTKTATGTATCTGTACATKATCTTGATTCATACATACAAGCGATCTCATTTCTGATCTTGCATGCGTTTCCCTACATTCAGATCACAACGTCTTCATGTGTTCTCTTATTTAGGTGACAACAATCCCAGATTTGCCGATGATCCAGTTTATTCAACTTCTCTCATCTCTCCTCCTCATTTATTCTGAATTTTATATTTTATATATTTTTTTATATTTATGTGTGATAATTAATATCACAACACTCGCTCAATTCCAGCCAGGCAGAGGCTAGAGGAGGGACAATTACCAGCCAATCAGAGACCTGCAGTGTGCCTTCTTCTGATGATCCGTTTCTGATTGGCTCCTTTTTAATGCTCTCGGTTTCCCTCAATGCGCAAGTGTCAAATTACGTTTTCTTTCATTTTTGCGTTTAGCAGCGAGTATATACTTCATCATCGCATGAAATTTCATTTATTTGAAAGAGTTAAAAGTCCAGTGCAGATCTTTCTTTTTGTAATTAAAGTGTATTAACTGCTTTAGTTGAAAAGATGAGAATCGTACGAGAGAATCGTGATCTRTATTTGCATGAAGAAAAATTTACATTTTAGCAAGAATCGTGCAGCCCTAATCTGTACTTTGAGTATTTATAGTAGTGGACAATTAAAAAAAAAAACATTTTCTCAACTATACTCTACAATATATCAAATGTCTGTACTTTCTACTTCATTATATTTGTGCATGCCATTGCGTTACATAACCACAGCAGTGCAAGAAGCATTTGAAGCTGTAATATGAAGCTGCCACCTGCTGACTATTATKGGTAATTGTGTGATTTGCCTTCCCTCCATGAAACGCTTAAACATGTAGCAGGTGTTTAAAATCAGCAGTATGTTCACCGTTCAGAAGGGAAGCGAGAGAGACAGAGAGATTTAGRGAGTTTTTCCTTGCCACCCTTGTCCTCGGCTTGTTTATCAGGGACAATCCGATCATTTTGATTCATACACTTTTTTGTCACATTTCATACACTCACTCACTCGTCATCTATACCGCTTAATCTTGTATTCAGGGTTGCGGGGGGCCTGGAGCCTATCCCAGGAGACTTGGGGCACAAGTACACCCTGGACTAGGGCTGAAACGATTCCTCGAGTAACTCGAGTAATTCGATTACAAAAAATGATCGAGGCAAAATCTTCTGCCTCAAGCTTCTTTTAATTACTTTTAAAAGCTTGCGTTATGTTTTTGCACAATTATTTGTTTGGCATGACACAGCGTGCGCTTCCGGATGCAAGCAGTCTGTAAACACAGACGAAGAAGAAGTGCTTAATTTTTTAAATAAAAAAAATTAAAATAAATACAATAAAAATAAAAAATACAATTTTTTTTTTTGTATTTCAAGTGACATTTTGCAGGCTGCAAAATGTCACTTGAAGTACATTGTTTTTTAGGTTTTGCATCTGAGAAAAGGCTTTAAAATGAGAATGTATGGCTCTGTAATGCACTTAATTAATCTCAGTCAACTTTAAGCTCTTCCTTGTATTATGAATAATTGTTTATTATTGAAAAAATGCTGTATGTATTTAAAAAAATAAGTTATATTAAAAAAAGTTATATTAAAAAAAGTTGATTTTTCTACAAAGAAAGCCAATTAATCTTTGTGTCTCTTATATATTTTACATTTCTGTTTAATTAAGCAAAAGTACATTTTATCCGATTACTCGATTAAATTTTTGGTAGAATACTCGATTACTAAAATATTCGATAGCTACAGCCCTCCATCACAGGGCACACACTCCGGCCAATTTGGGAACGCCAATTAACCTAACCTACATGTCTTTAGACGTGGGAGGAAACMGAGTACCCAGAGGAAACCCACCAAGCACAGGGAGAACAAACTCCACGCACACAGACAGGAATCGGACCCAGACCCTGGAGGTGCAGGGCGACAGTGCTAACCACCACACCCCGCCACATTCACACACATTTTCATAATCCAACATCTTATTATCTAATATTTAAGAAAATCTGAAGGCGAGTACTTTTGTACTTTTTCTCAAGTAAAAATGTTCATGAAGGACTTCCAATTTTCCTTGTGTAACATTTGAAAATAAATCTCTCCATCTATTCTCAAACAGACTCAAAAGAAGCTGAACTGTAACTCTGTGGATATACATGTACCTCATTCAATGGCACAGGCTCTGTAAAGAAATTGCTGGTGTCTTTTTCTTGCAGCTGTTCCAGTGTACTCCTCAACAATGACAAGAATGGCGTCAGCTGCATCTCCAGCGCTAACTGCTGAATCTTAAGCTATAAAAGTACAAAACAGCGTTGTTGTTTTTTTTTTTAACTTACATAAATGTAGACTCAAAAAGAGGTCAAATGCAGGAATTTCGAAAAAACTCTCTCTCACCGCCTCTCTTTTGAGTTTCTCTCGCTTGCGGATGAGCTCCACCAGCAGTCTGGCTCTCTCCAGGTCATGCCTGAGTCTCTGCCAAGCTTTCAGCTGTTCCTTCAGCGCCGTGTGCTTCTCCTCACCCTCCTTCTGCACCACACAAAGGTTGCAACACAAGRCACAAATAAACATTCAGCTGAGACATATTTTTTAAAAGAACATAAAAAAATGGTTCTGGATTTTCCACTGCAGTGACTTAAGTAGAACTAATGTCTGATCAGGTTACATTTACTGCGTTGAGCATGCACTGCAATTAAATAAAACCACACTAGAGAGGAGTTTGTGTTACAGTCCATGACTCCCTTGTGTATTAACTCAATGTTTGTTAATTCAAGCTAGAGGCTTGAAGGGAAAGTTGTGTAGAGCAAGGCTCAGCAAGATGGACTTCTGCTTTTAGCAGACAGAACTGTTGTAAACAAGATGCAGGAATCMAGTGGAGGGAAACGTAGCAATGGGTGACTTGGGACAAACTGTGCGTTGTGATGATCCAATCTTAAGACAACAAGGCTTGGAAATACATCAAATCAAAGGAATGAAAAGACAGGTAAATAGATACCACGCACTTGTGTTTCCCTACTTACTATGATCACAGTACAAACACTTTTATGCTTGAATATATATATATATATACATGTGTGCGTGTGTGTCTGTACACAGACCGTTGTTATAGAAGGAACAGGCTCGACGTTGCGCTGGGACTGAAGGTGCGTCTGAAGGCGACGCAGGAGAGGGACACCGTTACGACTCTGTCTCTTTAAGGTCCAATAGGCATGCAGCCTCTGCATGAACTGGCTCTTCCTGGGTACTGTTAGATTGGCTGTGATCTTGCTCAACCTGCAGAGATGGAACGATGGAGAGAAAAAGGCCAGTGCAGATGTTAATCATTTCCAACAAGCCCTCATTTGACATTTTAATRTACAGTATATTATCCCATGTGTCATGTTCCTAATAAATAGGAAGCTATTTGAGATTTGAAACTTAAGGTTTGTGATTAGAATTTTATTTTTGTGCAAAAAATATYATCCCTACTGAGATGAGGTTTTTGTGATAAACAGTAAATGCATGGTGAGCACTTTTAATAACACGCYGTCTGTGGTATAATAAATCATGCAATTCATAGGGCATAATGTTGTGTATTTTGTTTTACTGAATCTATGCACACCTGTGTGGTGGTATGCATGGCACGGACACGACAGGTGCAGCCGCCCTCTTCTCTGCTAGAATCTTCCTCGCCCTCTTTAGCTTCCGCCTCGATTTGGCCTTTGCTCTTTTGGCCCGCTCCTCTCCGACTCCRCCGCCGTCCTCCTCGTCCTCGTCCTCCGCCTCACTGAGAGACGAGCCGCTCCCGGTTCCGCCTCCGAGCGGTCGGGCCGTGCCGGGCGGCGTGTGGACGTCGCAGTATGCCGTCTTGCGCACGCTGAACGAGGTGCCGTTGGCGCCAGTCTCGCGCACGGGCTCCATCTTCATGTAGAGCCCGGCTTGCTGTGCGCACGTCACGTGGAAAGCCGTGTAACAGTTGGCCTTGTGACACTGGATACACGCGCCGGCCCCACGCTGCTTACAAATGTAGCATGTCAGCTTCCAGCGTGCTGCCGGGATGTGCTCGATGCTGTCGATCGGCTCCAAGAAGACCGTATTGGCAAAGCACACCTGCAGCAGTAAGGTAAAAATTAAGATAAGGGAAGAAAAAACAGGAATGTATGACCGTCACTACTACAGAATATTTTTTCTTACAGGTACATACAGTACACACCATACACTCACCTCCGGTATCCACAACGCACATACAACGTGTGCCCAGCGGGCATCGTCAGTCTGCTTGAAGGCTCCACCCTTGTTAGGGCACAGCGCACAGTCGACGGCACGGGAGGGTGACTGCAGGCAGCGACGGCAGAGCCACTGGCCCTCTGGGATGTAAGGCACGCCGTAGCACTCCTGRTGCACGGCCAGGTTACACATGTCGCAGAATAGAATAACATTGCTGTTCTGGCACTCGCCGTCATTACAGATGCAGCACACAGCGTCCTCATCGATCAGTGCATTCGGCTCGCCCTGATCCAGAGAATGTGACGGGAGAACGAGAGAGAAAGAGAGAGAGAGAGAGAGAGAGAGATGCTCATGAAATTTTTTACATACACTTTTTAAGAAATACAATGCAATGTGAGGTCAATGATCAATAGGTCAAATGGTCAATGGTAAATGTTATGAATGAATGATATGTACAGGGGTGTTAGTTCCTCTCAACACCTTCATTATAGCAGCTACACAAGCCGAATTACATTTCTATAGATACAAATTAGAATACGGCATCACTGATGGCAGACCACAGAATTTTCTTGGTGCACAATTACAGCAGGAGATGATCTTAAAATAAGTTGAAGTTTATAGAAATAACATTTCA
This sequence comes from Clarias batrachus, assembly GCA_003987875.1. Classification (NCBI taxonomy): domain Eukaryota; kingdom Metazoa; phylum Chordata; class Actinopteri; order Siluriformes; family Clariidae; genus Clarias; species Clarias batrachus. The sequence goes on along the minus strand of QMIH01000398.1, from coordinate 9,250 downwards.
TGTAATTTGGCTGCATAACCCTCTAATGCGTCAAGCCGGGTGACACACTGACATCACCAGACTATTACACTCTTCTTTTCTGATGCTCTTCCAGGCTTGCGCTGACTTTCAGCTGATGATTGTTTTGTTGTGTTCCTCCCTTCACGTCTCCTCTTCAGGAGATGACATGCATGAGACATTGGGTTATGGTCAGGCGATTGATTTGCTCAGTGTGGTACCTTCTTTTTTTTTTTCTTTCCCCATTTTCTGCTCTGATGAAGCGGTTTGTTTTTTTTCGCAGTGTATTTTCCTGATGCATGAGGAATTTCCTCCCAATTAGATCAGTTGCARATTCTCTCTCGCTCATTTTCTATACCCTGTACAGGGTCGCAGGAAGCCTGCTGTGCATCCCATGAGCTTGCTGCATTAAGCAGCACACAATCAATCATTCACATAATCATTCCCGTGATCATTCACACACCCTGGGCAATCTGGGAATGCCAATTCGTTCCTCTGTATATTCCCAGACAGAATCCAGAGACTGCTGCTACCATAATGAGCTAGATGATCGATAAAGATTAGTGAGCCTGTTGCAGAAGCAGCCATGCAAGCCCAAGCCATGACACTACCTGCACTGTTTTTGCCCCGTGAGCTTGATCATGAGCAGATCCTTTCCTTCACCAAACAGTTACTACCGATATTTCCARTTACTGCTGATGAGTGATTTGTCTTTAGTCATGTGGTATTGTCTTTATTTCTGTTGTCTGTCTTCTTTAATTGATGTGTTGTGAAATCTTATGTGGACATTGTTGGTGATGTCACTAACTATTGTTAACTGCTAATTACCTTCGCTGACGTGTTCAATAACGGTGGGAATCACCAACCAGAGGCCAGCCGATATATCATATCATTGCAATACCTTTGTGCTGATTTGATATGTATCGCGATGATTTGTATCGCGATACATATCAAATGATATGTATCGCGATGATCATGATTTGGTGCCTACCAAAAAAAAAACCCCACAACAATCAGTGCTATAATTTGTTTCCACAATAAAGAAAAATTAGCCTTGCCATTCCCACACTATCGGACTGGACCGTGTCTTATTCCGGCGCTACAAACTTTACAAAACCCTTTACTTTCTGTTTAAGTCCAAATGCCTAATCAGACATTTTCACTCGTGTTTTGTGTTCTTCAAAATGTAGGTCAAACTTCATTTCCTTGGTTCTCATCAAACATATTGGTGTCGGAACAAAAAAAAAAAAAAAAAAAAAAAAAAACCCCACACACAAAAACAAATATAGTGTCAAACCTTGTTGTGGCTCTCAAAGTAGGACTCCTTTTCTAACCGATCCATCAGGTACTCGAACACCTCCTGAGGGATCGGCGTCACTCCATCACTACGCCGTTTGTCGTTCATAATGTCCAGCCAGATGTAGTCTTCCTCATCGATGTCGTACTCCACCTCCTCATCCAGCTCCTCCACAGATTTATCTATGTACCTGTGAGACGGCAGAAAAGCCACCACAACTTGAGTTGATGATTTGCATGACATGGATATGTGAATTAATATGCTTTATCAGAATTTGTAACTAAATAAGCAGCTTCTGTATATCCTGGCAGCTAAAACATATTAACGGAGAGAATCCACTAACGAACACGGGGTCAGGGGTAGCTCAGTGGTTAAGGTTTTGGACTACTGATTGGAAGAGGTTCAAACCTCAGCACCACCGAGTTTCCACAGTTGTGACTGCGAGCAAGTCCATTCACCCTCAACTGCTCAGACGTATAATGAGATAAAATRTAAGTTGCTCTGCCAAATCCTGTAAATGTAAAATGTAAATACTGACTGATGTTCCATCCAGACCACATCAGACTTAACTTTCAGTAATAGTTCTATCCTTAGTGCAGACACTTGCAAGTATGACACACTGTGTATTTTACKTTCAAATTTCAACCTCAGCTGAATGACAGAGGATACAGAGAGATGGAGGACACTCTCTCTGGACCAGTGTGTGCAAGGTAGGAACCAGGGATGGGATGCCAATGCACAAGGCCACACGTGCACTATTGTTAGGCACAATAAGGGCGGAAATATACTCAAGAAATACTACATGAGAGGGAGTGCTGTTCTGATGAATATCAGCATGACTGTAATGCTGTCATAGGCACTATTTATTATCAACAGATTATGATTTGTTTATTTAACCAGTTATTTTGCGTCAACAACACATATTCTTCCACGACTAGCGGAACTAAATAACCGCGACAGGTGGAGCTGATGACCGATCGTAAGAGTCTGACAGTTAGTGTAATTACCAGGGATGAATGCATTTTAAGTTCTTACTGGTTCAATGTAATCAAAAGGTAGGGAGTATAAAACATGGAGGTGATGATTAGTCCTGTAAATCTTGTAGGTTTCTCTTTAGATTTCCACTTATTTTGCTTTAGAACATCAACTCGGGTAACTTCTGGTTTTAAATCCCAAATGGTGCTAAATGGAAAGCTACGTAGGCTGTACAATCCAGTGTCACAAACATAAAGTAGTTTTTATTACAAAAGATATACATCAGATTTGTTTTCTTCCTGAAAGTCATGGTTTGGAATGCGTGTTTTGCAATGTAGCTGCTCTCCTCTCAGTATGGCAACCTGTACCGACCTACTTCACCCATACTGTGAACTAGAGCTGCGTGATTAATCGTCATTACCGATTCATTCAAATTTATGGTTTATGTCGATGTTGAAAAATGAAAATCGATTTTACAGTTTCACTTTGGTATGGCACCATGAGCTTTCGCAGGGTGTGGTATTGTAGTCCGAATAAGCAATTMATTTTTGGTTATATTGTTTTGCTTAAATAAAAAAAAAAAATCCTATACCTTTTAGTGTTTTATTCATTTTTAAGAAAAATAATAATCTGAAATTGAAAATCTAATTTTGTCTAAAAAAAAAATCGGAGATTCAATTTATAGGGCATATCGCCCAGCTCTAATGTGAACTTACAGTGTAATAAAAGTTTGAGAAAACCTGTGAAAAATATACTTAAATGTCCCAGTACTGTTACCATCTATCATCATTACTCATGGAATTCCCCTCGTCCAATCGGATTGCTCATTGGAGCCAACTGTTGTATACTTGCTGTTAAACGATGTGTTCATGTAGTCAACCATCAACATGGTGAGCACATTTGTTCACCTACTTTCCCATTTATGACGTGTGTTAGAAGAAGATTCCAGTAGGGGACACACCAGAGAATTCAACCAGACACTTTTGCATAAAGTATACAAACATGGCAACACTCAAGGAGCTTAGTCTCTCGCCAACAGTTTAAATATATATACACTGCACAGTATGTGAAACTGCAGTAGAGACGGGGGAAAATCTTTTGTGTTGCGATTCACAAATTGATTCTCCAAAAATAGATATTTTTTACATTTATAATAGGCATAAACTGGTCGACTGGTTAGTGACCAGAACTGGATGATTTTCTCGAGTGATCGACCGATCAGCCTCTGATAGAGACGATTCTGTACCGAGGGCAGAAGAYTCCGAGTAGCGTAACAGAAACGTGTTTTTATGGCGTACCATTACCAAAAAYCGCACGCGTCAAAAGCCTCCGATCTGCCATTTCCTCCAAACTCTGTGAGCGAATTAGTCTCAAACCCGCTTACACAAGCCTCAAAACACCATGGGCGCTAATTAGTCGCTAATCGAGTGTGCTACACATTTTCATCCCGTGTGGTATTTTATCCTGAAATAAGAAATGGCAGAGGACAAATACAAGCCGCTTAGTTAAATAGTAAACGCTTGTATTTGAACAGGCTATATTTAAGAACATCAAACCTTTTTAAAGGTTTAAAATTGTAATAAAATCAGGTAAAATTGTAATATCGAACCGGGATTTTTGTAAAATCGCAGTTTTTATGGAGTCTAAATTTTAATCGTGGCACCTAAGAATCGCAAAAATATTGTATCAGGATGTGATTGGTGATTCCCATCCCTACTGTGCAGCAGTAAAGATGTATCATATAGGTAATTGTAGACTTCTTCTCAAACCTTTTCACCATTTTTGACCAACACTCCCCTATTGACCTACCCTCCCATACAACTGAGTAGATTTCCACCCTAAAGAGGATACAGTGTAGTATGCACCAGATGACTCCTACAGAAACATATGCCTACTACATTGTCATCTGTGTTTCAACCTTAATTTCTTATAACTGAGAAATTTAAGAACATTTAGCTCCTGAATCAGTACCTGTAATAAGACGTTGGTCTTGGCGGTGCATCAGGCCTGTCTTGATCCAGCTCTCGGAACACAGCCTCAGGGAGCTTGACAGCTGGCCCTGTCGGATTTCCATGATGATGCATACTGTCCTTTTTCTTTTCTTTGCTCTTGTGCTTGCCCGCTTTGGGTGTTGCCCCCGCTCCTTTACCCCCGTTAGCTGCTGCTGGTGTGTCAGGTCTGTCCTTTCCATTGGTCCCACCTTCACTGACCCCATTCTCACCATTGCACGTTGTGGACCCGCCTACTCCATCATCAGCCTCACTGTCCTCCTCCGAGACAACATCGAGGTCCTCGAAGATGCTGAGGCGGTGCACTTTGCCGTGGATCTCCAGCTCCACCATGCGCTGGGCCTGAGCATAGGTCATCGTGTCTCTCCCAGGAGAATGCGAGTGGTCAGAGTTATCTGCAGGGCTACCGGGCATTCCACCGTGTCCAGGCATAGTGTGGGCGTTACCAGATTCAGAACCATCTCCCGAAGTGGGTAGTGAGGAACGAGCCGGTCGACCCTTGCGCTTCTTCTGTGGGGTTCCTTGAGCAGAGGGTGGGTTGTCGTGGTCATAGTGGTACAGGTGGTACTCGATACCACTGTAGCTCTTATAGACCTTCCGGCACGTCTCGACTGGGCATTCGTACGGTGGCTTGGTGGCACGCAGGTTGTGGCAGAAGGTTTTCACATCAAAGTCCAGCCCCATGCTGTTGGTGCACGTTATTTCAGCTTACATCTTGAAAACAAAAAAAGTATTTAGTACATGGCGGGTATACTAAAAAAAAACCCTGTGGTACCTGTTGGGTCTTCAGAAACTAAAAACACTGCACTTTTGGGACTTTAAACTTTTGCCACAAAATTTTTGTTAAAAATGTGTGTGGTAGCATTACGATTTAATAATATTTAATAATTTATTTTTAATGTATTTATTTTTTAATAATAATAATAATAATAATTATTATTATTATTAAAAACACTGCACTTTTGGGACCTTTGAGGAACATGATTATCAAAAATGTGTGTGTGTGGTAGCATTACGATTTCCCTTTGATGGAACTAAAGAGCAGAACTTTTTCCAGTAAGGCAATGACCGTGTGTACAAAGTAAGGTCCACAAAGACACAGTATGAGAATGATGAGCACAAAGCCCTGACCTTGAACTCTGCACACGTTTGGGACAAATTGGGACATTTGACATCAGTTGACTGACCTCGATAAAAACTATATTGACTTTAAGAACACAAATCCAACAGCCACATGGAAGAAATCTAATGGAAAGTCCTCCCAGAAGAGGGAGTGCAGACCAACTTCATATGAATGCCATGTCTTTGGAATAAGATGTTCAACAAGCACATTTTTCAAGTCCATAGGCAACAATTTAAAGGCCTGGACCTCACTCACTATACCATTTATCCTGTACAGGGGACTCAGGGACACACTCACTCACTACCTGCAATGTGAAAACTCCAATTAACCTAATTGGTAGGTACCTGGAGGGAACCCAGCCAGCACTGGGAGAATATGTATGACTGCAGATCAATCCCTGATATCACCCAAATGAGGATAGGATGCCTGTTAAATCTGGTTCCTCTCAAGGTTTCTTTCTATTGTCATCTCAGTGAGTTTTTCCTTACCGCCGTTGCCCTCACTTGCTCATCAGGGACAATCTGMTAATTATGATTATACACATTTCCTCAAACTCATGTATTTCAACAATGACCATTGTCAAAAGCGCTGTACAAGTAAAACCGAACTGGATTGAAGAACATGCAAACTCTGTGGCGCAGTGGCTTAGTGGTTAGCACTGTCACCTTACACCTCAGGGGTAGAGGGTTCGATTCTCGCCTTCAGTCTGTGTGCATGGAGTTTGCATGCAAGGTGGGTTTCCTCTGCGTACTCCAGTTTTCTTTCAAACTCCAAAGATTAGGCTAAATGATGCTTTTGAACTGCCGACGGGGAAAACATGGAAACTCCACACACACACACACAGAACCCGAGCTGGGAATCAGACCCGGACCCTGGAGGTGCTAGCCACTGCGCTTGTAAGGTACTAGGGAAATAATAAAAATGGAATGGATTGAAAAGTGAACTTATCAGAAACAACAACATTACATATAAATAACAAATCTGACCTCAAGGTCAAGCAACCAGATGATCGCTCAGACCAGAGAAGCAAACATTTCTGACTAAGGTTACTTCAACATCCACGTTGAACAGTGAAAACAAAACAAATACACCAGCAGGACAAGGACAATGTGAGGTAAAAACATCTGAACATTTTTCCCCCTTGTGAGACCCCAAGCCTGTCAGGATTTCTTCAGCTGCATGAAGTTTAGCAGGTGATCCCCCTCTCTCTCTCTCTATGTGTGGTGCCACACGAGCAGCATGTAAACAAACAAACCAACAAAGTTTTAAAGATCATTCAGTTGTGTTTGGACCTCGTGTACACTTTCTGGCATAAACAAGAGAACATCTAATGCATAAACAGAATGTTTTAGCATAGTCTAGTAATAGTCTAGTAACTAATCTAAGATGCTKTAACTACAGGTGAACACAACTCTCTGTCCCTCTGCTCCTTAGTCAATGAACGCGCGTGTGTAAAATGCTTCCTTATCCTACTTTTGGATTTAAATTCTTTAAAAAAATTCACATTGCTCTGGAGAAGAAGAAAAGCCTGCAAGTAGTAAACATGCTTTTGCTGCACGAGCCTGCATTACTCTACAGAGTGGCTAACAGTCAGGCTAACCTTTTCGCGGCAAAATGTGCCGTTTGCAACGAATGCCCGTGCTTTCTACGTGCACAACGGTTAAACTGCACATGCAACAATCGTTCCGTTCGATTTATATGCATTTATTATTTAACCTAATAATTATGTTACAGATGCAGGAAGAACACTCACTACTCCAAGCGCTTGTCACCGAGCACAGCGCGAGCTCCAGTCGCTACTTCCGAGCACAAAAAAACAATACATTCAGGACTCTTCCGGGTGTTTCTATAAATCTGCTCTGCGGTGGTTGGAAGACCTGTTTTGATATTTAAAAAGGGGATAAAGACAAAAAAGTTATTCATACGATTAAAGTGTGAAGAGAATAAKCCAGGAACAGCCTATGACGAACAAAAGGGGGCTGCACTGGCCGCCATGGGCGCGTGCTGACACATTCGCCATTACAGCACCATGGCCTTTGGCGAATCAGCGAGAAATCTCTCCTCTAATGAGAATACATTGCTTATTATTATATAAATTATAAAAAAATATAACATGACTACATMTTGTTTTTTTATATCTAAATTTATACCGCAAACAAGWCAGAACCTTTCACATTGCTATATATGTTTATATATTTTTAGTAAGTATTATATGTGTATATTTGATAGGGATTGTTTCATGTATTTTCCCAATAAAACAGATATGTAAAGAAAAAAAACCTAAACATTTTCGTCGTCCCGACATATTTCCGTTTATTTATTTAAAAAACGAATCTGCCAAGGCGGATCAGTAGAGCAGATCCTTTGCGCTGTTTATATCTAGAACATTGCGAGTCGGCCACCAGGGGGAGTGATTCATATAAAATAAACATATACTGATCCGATATAATATTGTGACCACCTACCTGTTATTGAATGGGTCCCATGCAGTGTGTGTTCTGACACCTTTCTATAAGAGCCAGCATTAATCTCTTCAGCAATTTGGGCTAATTACCTCTTCTGTTGGATCAGTGTTTATAGTCCAGCCTTCACAACATTCTACAAATTTCTATATTCTGAATGGTTTGAAATATGCAGTGTATAGTAAATATATTAATACAAGTAAAGATTCATGAGTATTACAGTACTTCATTCTGTGCACACAAGCTTAACCACACTAGGGGCACCATGGTTTTATTTGAAGACATTTTTTTGTACACGTTGTATTTCTTAGGTAGTACTTTTTCTGCAAATCACTTGTAATAAAATAATCAAATATAAAATAAATCATAAATAGGAAAATTATCATTAGTAAAATTAAGCAGATGAAATATAATACTTTAGTAAAGATTGCCTAAAAAGAATAGGGTCTTCCAGGAAGTAGACCTGCACTTGTAGAAGTCTTTCTATTTTTAGGTTTCTTCAGAATTTCCCTCTTCCATTTAGAGATTATTAAAACATTGGTCACATGCTTTCAGAACCATTTTTATATTACTTCAGATGTAGGTTTGGAGTCTATTTATCGCAAAAGTATAATGCATCTTGAAAAATTAGGATATTGTTAAAAGGTAAATTTTCTTTTGTCCTTTTTAAAACTCATTACAAATTCATTACAAGAAAAGCAAAACATTTCAAGTTTCTGTTTTAACTTTGATGAGTCTCGAGGAAGCGTGAGATGAAGCAAATCCAAGTTGATTAAAGTCTCCAGTGTGAAGTTTCCACCGTCAGTGATGATTTGGGATGATCTGGTGTTGCTCCACTGTTTTTTAAATTAATTTTTATCATGTTCAAAGTCACCACAGCTATGTGGTAGGAGATTTCACAGCACTTACAGAACTTGGCACTGGTCCACAGCACCAAACTACCACCAACTGGTTTGCTGACCCTGACATTACTGTGCTTGATTGGCTCGTCAACTCACCCGACCTGATTCTCTATTGGGTATTGACAAGAGAAAGATGAGAAACACCCAACACACCAATACAGATGAGCTGAAGGCTGCCATTAAAGCAACCTGGTCTTCAATAATGCTTCAGCACTGCCACAGGCTGACTGACTCCATGCCATGCCACACTGATGCAGTAATTTGTTCTAAAGAAGCTCTGGCCAAGCATTTAGCGCTTAAATGAACTAATGTTTCAGAATTTTTGTAGTGTAAATATATATGTTGATTGATCTATAGTAATATTCTAATATTTTGACATATGATTTTTTTTATTTTCATGAGCTGTGGGCTGTAAACAACCTTTAAATGAAATTTAACTCATTTTTCGACAAACAATGTAGTAGCTCAGAAATGCACTGCCTCTT
>QMIH01000397.1:402720-452195 GCA_003987875.1 Clarias batrachus | reverse complement strand
AAGTTGAGTTGTTTATGCATAAAAGAAAGAGAGTAAATAAAGCATTTGTGTTATCCTTGGAACCTGCGTCTGCGTCCGCTCCTTACACCTGAGTCATGACAGATTCTCACTTCATTAGGCCGATGACAAGCAGGTACCATCCACTGCAGACCCCTTTAGTGTTGCTCCACCATCCTCTTTATCCTAAAATACATCCTTTTCCTGCTTGCCCGCTGCTTGCCCACTGCATAATTGCATTCCTCCTGCTCAATCGCTCACTCCTTGTTGCAGTGCAACAAGCATCTTTTATCCTGAAAAACAGTTCTCTACCACCTCTTAGCCACGCTGTTGGTTAGCAGCCCAATTAACACATTTACAGGTGGCTTTAACTGCTCATCAGAAATTGGAAGTCAAGTACAAGTACAGCATGCAATTAACCAGTCAAAATAAAAGCCTTAAAACAGGCAATAACAAAAGACAACATTCCATAAAATACATACAGTACACTTAAACATTAAAAAACACACAGACGGTCCCTTATTGAAAATGTAGAATACAGAATAAATATCTACTCTGTGACCAATAAATAGTTTCTTACCTACTCAATCTAGACCGCTTAGAGGGAACACCTTGAATAGGGTACCAAACCATCACAGATCACAAGAACACACACTCACAGAGACTACAGGCAATTTGGAAACACCAGTCTACACCAATCTCCATGTCTTTGGACTATAAGAGGAAAAGGTTTACTTGAAGGAAACATAATAAGCATGGGAAGAAGATTCAAACTCCACACACAAAGAGCCAAAGGCTGGATGTGTGGCGCCCCTGGATGTGCAAGGCCATAGTGATAACCTCTATGCCACCACGCTGCCATAAACAGTTTCTGCATTACCATATTCTAACTGCAAGTTTAAGCAAAAGCCCACACAATTATTTTTCAATAAAATTACCAAAGATTATACCATGAATATCTCATATGTGCCACTGTAGCACTGCAAGCAGCCTGTGTGCACACAGCTAGCACAATTCATCCCATTACTGTAATGCTGAATAGAGAAATGCACCAAGTTGTGAAACACATAACAGTTCATTAATCTTAATCAGTTCAAAATTCAAAAGACTAATCAGACCTAAGGAGAATGCTCACTGTTAGTTTCTCTTCACTGTGTTGTTGTGTGTACTGAGTCTATTTATGTCAGCTGAAATACTGTAGTTGATTGCAATATTGTTTTTGTATAAAACTCATTTGGATGACATTTTAATGTTCTCTAAGGTTTAAAATGTTTAAGCAATTAGACAACTTCAGTCTGTACCTGTTAATAAGGGAACATGGCACATCATGTTTGCCTAAGGGCTGGCCCACAACAGAGTTAAATATTTCTAATAAATGTTAAAATAAAAGTTCTCGGCCAGTCATTCTCACCTATGCAAAAAGATACTAATTAACACATCATGTACAAATTATTTTCCCATATTTTTCTGTCTTAAATGTTAAAACGTGAGGTGAAAAACACATGAAAAAACACAAGTTTTACTCTTCTTTCACATCAATTATTAAAGAGATGTGATAATATTTATTATGCAGTGCTTCTGAGTGGGCCACGAAATAGGAGTATCTGATAGTGCTTATAATACACGATATACAATATTTCTCTTTCATACTCTTTTCCATACTCTTTTTTATTTGTTTGATCTTACTGAATAAAAATTATTTCAGAAAATATTTCCTCCTTCCTTTTTAAAAAAAACAAGGTTATACCATTGCGATGATTGATTTGTATCTTTGATAAACAAACATGAGTTAGATGTAGATTACAGTATGTGCTTGGAGTGCAGTTACAATTTAAACTTATGAACACCCTTGAGCCATTACAGTCGGTTCAGTTGGGTGGTGTTGGGGGGGAGGGTTTGACTCATGACTAAAGAAGACAGTGAAGTTAAGGAGAAACTGCTCAATAATGTATCGATGAGAAGACTCTTCAACTCCCCACAACCCCATCCTTTACTCTGGTTTACCCTTACCTTCCCACCTTCCCATCTCTTTTCCACTTGCCCTCATTCATCCTTTGCAAAGATGGATTATCCAGGCATTTTTCTCAATTATTCAGCACAGGGGACTCTGGAACAAGGAATGATGACTTTATTATTATTTTTTTCTTCAAAGATGTATATATGAAAACAAACTGCATCGCAGCTCTGCAAAATGGAGAGTAGTTCATTAAAGCCTATATGAATAAGTGAATCAACTGTTTTTTTAACATAAGCTGATATTTATTGAACTGAATTTGAAGATGTTACAGGAGTAATGATGATTTTATGGTCTACAGATGAGCTGCTACATATCAAGAACTATAAAGTGCACCATTCCACTGCTAAAACAACAACAGATGATTATAGAAGGATTTTGATGCACTGTATGTAGAATATATACAGCAGACTATGTAACATAATGTTTCTTAAAGCATTGGTGAGCTAAATAATCTATGGTTGCAGTGCCAAATTTTACAAAACAGAAGTCCAGCTTTTTTTTTTACAAAAGCAGTCAACTGTCAACAGCATAAGAGCTCTTATTGTACTTAACGGAAGTAAGTTCATTATAGAAATTCAGTTAAACTCTGTTAATGCTTCATTTATTTGGATTACATTCCTAATTAATAAAGGAATTAATTCCTTTATTTAACAATTAGGGAAGCAGAAGAATAGAGAACCACAGAGTTAATATGCTAAATCACAAACAAATCACACTAACCTGACCTTACAGCATGTTCCCCAATGGATCCTTAATGAACCTGAGAGCAAGGTGGAGGATTTCGAAATGTTCCTTTTAGCAATCAATATATTATTGATATAATATATAATATATATTATATATTATAGCATATACCCATCTAGCATACAGTCTTGAGAAAGCAACAGTAAGAGTCAAACATTTGGGCCGACCATCTAATTCAGTGTTTTTTTGTTTGGTGAATTATTTTCTACATTCTAGAACAATAATGGATTTTTTTCACAACTGTGAAATAGCGTCAGGTGTTCGGGAACAGTTCTTGCAAAAACCATCTTGTCAAGTGCATTTGCAAAACCCGTCAAGCCGTATGATAAAACATGAAGACCTTCCCAGGAAAGCAAGCCCAAATCTTACCTTTGTTGCAAAAGTGAAGTTTATTTAGAGTTTCCAGCCTCAGAAATCACCAATGAACATCACATCAGATTAGAGCCATTATTAAGGCTTTACAAAGCAGGAGTAGCGGACACATCTCAATATCAACTGTTCAAAGGAGATTATTGCATATTTTAGATGCTTTCAGCAGTTATTTTTTTTACAATGTAGAAAGAAATAAAAATCGCGAAAGACCATGGAATTGGAAGGTTTGTTCAAACTTTTGACTGGCACTGTACATGTGTTCAGCAAAAAAAATGTTTATAGGTTTATATTAACTTATATGACAATTGAGAGCCCTCCACTGTAACTCAGTGATTTGTTGTAAATAATGTCTTTTGAAAGGAGCCACTCTTGACATACTGTATAAAACCCTACGTGCATAAAGTGTTACAACACAAAAGCAGCTACAAAAAGAGAAAGAAAATATATTTAAGGATAGTCTCCTTCAATTTCACTGATTTACCAAAGCAAATATTACAAAAAAATGTAACATAAGAAAACACTGTGCCAAAGTTCTCTGGTCAGCTGGGAACCAAAAACTCTTTATGAAATAATTAAAATGTGTGTGTGTCTTCCAGCAGAAAAATCAACAAACTCCAAGACTTGAGTTGTATAAACCTTAACAACGTTAATATCAGAAACAGCATTGCTGATCTTAAATGCAACTATAGTCTGATTCAAGCATTTATGATGCAGGTTATTGTCACGATATGAGGTGCGAGGCATAATTGCAAGAGAATCCAGGTGTTTGAAGGAAAACGATGTTTATTTAACAAAAAGTCAACAAAACAAATATACTTTATATAACAACTGAAACTAAAACACGTATAAAAACACTGAAAGACACAAACTAAACTGGGTAGACATTTACAGGGTTAAATTAACAGACGCAAGACAAGAAACTCAAAGAAACCAAAGTATTTATAATAAAACTAATAACCAACTCGGTTAAGCTGAGCGCCCCTGGTCACCTGACCGAGTTGCCACATGGGAAATGAAGTTTTAAACAAAAGGAACTACAAACAAAAACACAGGGCGCTTTGGCGCCCTCTAGGGGTTATCCCTGACAGTTATGTCCTTTTTCTTATTTCATGGTTATGTTTTTTAAACTAATCAAAGCTATTAACATAAGTTATTCAGGGAATAGCTCAACAAACAGTGTATTAACTGCTCAGAGTAAGGTGACTGCTCCAGATAAAATATTAAATATTGCTCCACAGAAATGTGCGTGCTACAATAACACTTTGACATTGATGACACATCTCCCCGTACTTTTGAAGGCTAAATCTGCAGCCCTTATGGGTTTCTCAGTTAAACTGGGCTATTCAGTAAATACCTCTGAAGGTCCAAATACATTTAACTGTTTCCTAGTGGCAGTTCATCACATTTGAAATATCTGAGATATCTGTCTTTATATAAATGCATAATTATTTATTCAGTGGATTTTTAAAATTCAGTCTTTCCTCATCAGCTTTTCTTTTTTAACAAGCTATGTCATCACTTCCCTAATTAGACCAGAGAGTATAAAGCTATGTAAGACTTTGCAATCTATTCCCCTTTTTGGTTTTCAACTAAATAATTGCCAGCAGTTTCCATTCGATGACCCCTGCTGTAAGGGTATCCTTAAAAGACACATATTTTACTATTTATTTAAGAAGTTAACTCCTTCTCCGGATGTGCCATTCCAGTGTCTATATAAATGAGTTACCTCTCACTAGAGAACAGCAGAGCTGAGCAGCAAACCGGGGAATGACATGCTCTTGTATGAGGTCACATAATACATCATTAGAAAATGGACATAAAGCAAGGTATGATTTTCTTTCTTGCTTTTCTCGATGGAATTCCATCTAATTATCTAAAATAAAATAAAAAAAGTAAATTCTGTATAATAGGTACCCTTTTTGAAAGCCAAAGATGTTTAAGAATGTAAAGAACGTCTGAATAAACATTGTAAGCGTCTGTGTTCATGCATTCAGCTGTGGTGCAGCTTCATCAGTCTAGTCTCTACTGATTAACCGTATAGCAATTCCTATTTAAAAGTATCCTTCACACACAAATGTTAATTTCCGTAAGAATGAGAATGCATTGGTGATGAGTATTCATTTAGGAACAGTGCTGAGAGGCCATAAAATCCCAGAGAATCTCTCCTACACTGATTAGCTAAAGACTTCTAATCACTTCATTGCAGTTGTCACTTTCTAATCTAAACCATGTATTGCACATACAATAGCGGTAACTCACCCAAGGTCAAATCTAAGGAATGCACAAAGTGTACAAACTTTTAATGACTACGAAATACTAAATTATTCTTATTGAGCATGGCCAATGAATTTGTAATAAATGAAAGTCTTAAATAAACATAAGAAATAATCAGTGAGGTCATTTTTATTACAGAATGCAACCCAAAAGGTCAAGCACATGTGTACTTGGATTATTTAAGAAATGACTTTCAATATTTCACACATACACTGAGGACACATGGATAGCACAGTCAGAAAGAAAAAGTCTGTTTCAGGATGATTTGTTCCTCATGAATGTACTTGTCAATTTAATTAAGTCTGATTTTTAAGTATTAATACTTTACTTAAGCTTTTACTTCACTTAATACTTGCAGTGAAGTATGAAATGAAATACATATACTGTACTTAGTGTTGGCTTTCTTAAGATGAATACCATAGTTATAGTGATGGTTCTTTACACAGGTAGAATATCCAACACGTTCAAAAAGTTAAAAAACATGCACTAGTCAGAAAACTGAAAGAATAAATGCACAGAATTGCTTGATAGGGTATAATGAAAGCGTGTTCATCCAAAGCCCATGTGACTCCCAGGTGATCCTACCGCTATCCGTAGTCTTCAGTATAGAGAGCAGATTGGCCATACTCTCCCATGTGGGAACGATGGCATATCCACACTCTTACATCAATCATAGCAACATCTCAGTCATCTGTGAGCTCATGCAAGCAGAAAAGTGGCAGTGAAAAGCTTAATTCTTCCAGTTTTATTCTTTCCTTAGTGTGTATTATGCCATCGCCAAGGTAGCATGAGCACCAGTTTGAAAAGATATGGTTGGCTGGCGTCATGTCTTGGAGGAAGCATGTTATATTCTTTACCTTCCCTGATTGGTAGCTGTTGCCTTGTAGACGAGTGCCCTAACCGCGAGATGGATGGAAATTGGCTATATATGGCATGCCGTTTAGGTATTTATTCATGAGAAAAATGTATGTGTTAGATTAAGCTCAAGAATATCGCATGAAACTTGAGAAGATTCAAATGAAAGTCTGAATTTTTTGAGAAAGTTGAATGAAAGTCTAAATATACTTGAGAATATTGAATGAAAGTCAATGTAACTTCACATCACAGTATCTAAAAGTATAAAGGCAAAACCAATTCATAGTTTTATAATAATAAACATTTATAGTCCTTTGCATGTTAAAAATGGCAAAGACAATTTAATCAAAGAGTTGCTACAAAGCATTAGGCCAAATAGAACAAATGAAGCTTCTTTAGTATTATTATTTAAGGAGCTTATTATTATTTCTATTATTATTATTAGTAGTAGTATTAATACAATTGGTAGATGATCAATCCCATTTCTACAATAAATGAAATAAAATATACCTTAATTGTGAGCAATGTAAACTGATGTAAGTATAATTAATCATCTACACATTTGAAACATCCATTCGATAAGTATATATAGTGAAGTGATATGTGTTAGTTTTTATTACTTATTTGTTTAAAGTGATTAAAGTGAAGTTGCTTTGGTTTGTGTAGTAGCTCACAGACACAGACACAGTTTTTTCTACCCACAACAGGTACACCTTTAAAGTTAAGTTAGATTCACTATGGTTTCAGGAAGAATGGATGCTTGAACCACAGTAAAACAGTAAAATGTTTTGCCATGTACAAGCACTTGCCAGTGTGTTAGTTGTCTTGTCATTAGCCAGGATCCCTGCTACTACTGTACATTCCTTACTGGTTCATTCTTTTTGGAATAATTCATGCAAAATGCCTATGAAAGCATACACATCAAAATAATCGATGGCACCTGCCCCTTGATGTCATCCGGTTTCATAAAAAAAATATTCAGACAATATTTCATTCAATATTTTCAAGTTCCATTCAGTTTTCTCACTAAATCTTTTAAATCCCTTTTAAAAACACATTTGTTTTTACTGCCCTACTAGGCTTTACTGTCCTTTTAAGCTTCTGTGTTTATTTATTAATTACTTTTTTTTTTCTTAGGCTATAGTTGTATACTTTTATTCTTTTATGCTGTTTTATGGATGTACAGCACTTTGGTCAGTCTTGTGGCTGTAGTAAATGTGCTATATAAATAAACTAAACTAAACTAAACTAAACTAAATGCCTAAACTAAAGGGGTTGGACAATAAAACTGAAACACTGGCCAATTTAGTGTTGGAGGTTTCATGGTTAAATTTGACCAGCCTGGTGGCCAATCCTTATTGATTGTACATCCCACCAGTAAGAGCAGAGAGTGAATGTTTAATTAGCAGAGTAATAGCACAGTTTTGTTTAAAATATTGAAATACACAGAACATTATGGGTGACATATCAGAGGACAAATTGTTGGTGCACGCCTCGCTGGCACATCTGTGACCAAGATAGCAAGTCTTTGGTATAGAGCCACGGTATCCAGGGTAAAGTCAGCATACCACCAAGAAGGACGAACCACATTCAACAGGAGTAACTGTAGATGCAAGAGGAAGCTGTCTGAAAGGGATGTCCGGGTGCTAACCAGGATTGTATCTAAAAAAAACTTAAAACCACAGCTGCCCAACTCACTGCAGAATTAAATGAACACCTCAACACTCCTGCTTCCACCAAAACTGTTCATCGGGAGCTCCACAGGGTCAATGTACATGGCCGGGCTGCTATTGCTAAACCTCTGGTCACTCGTGCCAATGCCAAACGTCGATTTCACTGGTGCCAGCAGCGGAAATCTTGGGTTGTGGACAATGTGAAACATATATTGTTCTCTGATGAGTCCACCTTTACTGTCAATTGGTAGAGTTACGTTGTGGAGAGCCCTCAAAGAAGTGTCCCACCCAGACTCACCCAGAGTGAAGCATGGGGGTAGATCAGTGATGGTTTGGGCTGAAATATTATGGCATTCCCTAGGCCCAATACTTGTGCTAGATGGGCGTGTCACTGCCAAGGACTACCGAACCATTCTGGAAGAGCATGTGCACCCAATAGTTCAAACATTGTATACTGAAGGCGGTGCCGGTATGGGTATAGGATCAATAGCCCTATTAGTGTCACTACAACTACTACAAATCGTTTCCAATCCAACAAAAATGAAGCAAAAAAAATGTTCTTCTTGAGTAAAGAACTTTTAGAGATCTTTTTTTAAAAAGAGATTTTTACCTGCTCTTTCTTGTTTTTATGCAGCTTTCCACAGATCATATTTCATATACTATGAATATCCAATATATTTCAAATTTTACAAAAAAAGCTTTTTTTCTCATTAGAAATATTGCCATGTGTAGGAATATTTTATCCATATCTGATGCAGAAAACCTAGTTCATGACCCATTACTAGGTGGTTGTCCTGCATCCTCAATAAATAGGCTACAGTTAGTCCAAAATGCAGCTGCCAGAGTTCATGCCAGATCAAGATCATATGACCACAATACTGTCATCCCTTCACTGGCTACCTGTTAAGTTTAGCATTGATTACAAACTAGCATTACTGTGATCCTGAGGCATCCAGAGAAGGACCACCTCCAGCTGGATTCTACTTCATGATGGTTTGGAGCTATACGCTGCTCCTGAGCTACCAGTGATCCAGCCCCCTTTGTCCGCTGCACCTGTCTGACGTATCCTGGTGCCATTCTGGTGCCGAACTGAACTGGACTCCAAGTTAACTTAGACATCTTCTGTTATGTTGAGCCTCTTAGGGTTTCTTCCTATTGCCATCCCAGGGAGTTTTTCCTTGCCTCCGTCGCCATCGCCCTTGACTTGCTCATGAAGGACAATCTGATTACTATACATATCTATGATCTATACACATTTTTACTTGCTCCTACACATTTCCATAATCTTCTTTTAATTTTTTGAAGCTGCTTTGAGACTATGACCATTGTTAAATGCTGTCTATATAAATACAATTGAATTGAATTGAACTTGGATCATTGTCACCATACATAAAGTACAAAGATAAAGTACATCACATACAGTACATAAAGTAACCCAAAGCTTGCTGAGTAGCTAACACTGCACAAAGCATTTAATTGAATATAACATAAAAGATAAAAGAGAGAGAGAGAGAGAGAGAATATGCTTTCTGCTACTTCGCTGTGTTTCAGAGATTAGCAGTCAAAGTGCTATTTTTGTAGGTTACAAGTATGAATATCTTGTGCTGGAATTGAAAGAACCCTCTGTAGGCATTCAGAGAGCTCTTTAAAGCAACGATAGGCTCTGACACAGCTCTAGAGAACAGCATTATTCTATTCTATCAACTGAGTGCACAGGAAGTTATGTAAGCACTTATGTTAACTGATATTTGGCAGATAGATGTCCTTTCTTTGAGAAAATAATACTCCAATGTGTATTGTTATTTTTTTTTATTTGGTTACTAATAACTGAGCTCACTTTCATTGTATATTGTGCATGGCAATTCTGCCATTCTGAATTGTAACAGTAAGGTTTTGAATATGAAATAACAGGAACTACATTTACATTTAGGAATTTGGCAGACGCTCTTACCCATAGCGACTTCAAGTGCTTTGAAGTGTCCGTCATTGGATAGATACTTATAATGAATTACTAGGTTACTAGCTACAGTAAGTGCCAGTTAACATACTTGGGAAGGGGATTTTTTTTCCTTTGGTGGGGCTCGGGGAGGGGATTAGTCCCAGTACTGAAGAAACAGATACGTCTTGAGTCTTCATTTAAAGACTAAAGATGTACAGACATCTAAATGAAGTTCATTCCACCACCTAGGTGCCAGAACTGAAGAGTCTGAATGCATGTCTTTCTTGATCCCTGGGAGATGGTGGGACCAGGCGAGTAGTGTTGGAGTATTGGAGGGAACGTGGTTCGGTATGAGGTGTGATTAGAGCTGAGAGGTTAGTGGGTGCTGGCCCATTTTTAGCATCAACGTTTTAAATTTTTTTCTTTTATGCAGGCCACTACAGAAAGCCCGTGCAATTCAGACGGAGAAGTGGGGTGGTGTGGTAGAACTTGGGAAGGTTAAAAACAAGACATGCAGCTGCATTCTGGATCTTCTGATGTGTCTGATGGAGGAAGGGAGAGAATAAGTTGTGTGTCATCTGCATAATGATAAGCCATGGTATGAAGAGCCACGCGATGATATGATCTTACCAAGAGGGTGTAGATGGAGGACCAAGTACTGAATCCTGTGGGACACCAGTAGAGTGTCTGTGTGTGGGGCAGATGTGGATCCCCTCCATGTCACCTCATACGACCCATCTTCTATGTACTGTAAGAAGCAAACTATTGCCACACTGTTCCACAGATTCCAATGCTTGTAAGAACAGATAACAGATTCTTGTGGTTCACTGTGTCAAATGCAGCTGACAGATCCAGAAGGATGAGGACAGATAATAGTTTAGCTTATCTAGCAGCGTGGAGCTTCTCAGCGACTGACAGTAGGGCAGGCTCTGTGGAATGTGCCACTTTGAATCAGGATTGGTAAGGAACTAAAGCTAGACTGTCAGTTAAATGTGACCCAATTCCAATTTTTTGCTCATATGTGACACATATCGGATATTTTCTATGTCTGTGTAAACAGGAAAAAAGCGCATGCATTCTGAAATTTCGAGATCGGTTCCAGGCCTCCTTCATATGTGGAAATAAATCAGATATGTGCTAATGTGATTGTAGTGTAAACAGACAGATCGGATTTTCTGAAGCATTGCGTTCTGTACGTCATTAAAACTGCGACATCTTCACGGTTTAATGACGTAATCAGGCACACCGAGGCGCTGCTCATGCCAAACAGATGCGCCAGTGTGCGGTAGCCTGCACCTGTTGCAATCCACCAGAGAGCGACCCCGACACACACCCAGACATTCCTTTTGAATGGTTGAGGACACAATAAATTAAGCATATGCTCAGGCTGCAATGATTGCCCTTTTCCTCCTTCTTCGTTTCGCGAACTTTGCACATATCCCAGAGCTAGCATCAAGCATATTTCGCCTTCGTCCATCTTGGCTAGTGTGTAGTGCAAGAACCTCACTTTAAGTATGCGCGAGGTTTCAGACGGTACGGCATGTGTAAACACTTGAATCGTATATGGGTCATAGTTGAAAGAATGTGTAAACAGACGGTCAGAAAAATCAGATATAGACAACAAATCAGAATTGGGCATCGAGATCTGCAGTGTAAATGGGGCTTAAAATGTCTGTTACAGATGCAATGTAGTTTTTGTTTTTTAGCATTTTGCATCTTTTGCATGCTGTGCAGAGCAAAAAGTAATAAAATAAGAATATAGTTATCAAAATTATGTGTAAGAATATTTTATATTTAAATATGGACAGTGACACGGCTATGTAGTGGTTAGCACTATCGCCTTGCACCTCCAGGATCTGGGTTCGATCCCCGGCCAGGCTTGATTCCCGTCTCTGTGTGCATGGAGTTTGCATGTTCTCCCCGTGCTTGATGGGTTTCCTCTCACAGTCCAAAGACATGCAGATTAGACTATTTTCTGTTCCTAAATTGCCTGTAATGTTTGAATGAGTGCTTGAGTGAGTGTATGTGTGTGTGCCCTGTAATGGATTGGCACCCTGGACCATCCAGGGTGCACCCTGCCTTTCGCCTGGATAGGCTGGGATAGGCTCCAGGCCCCTGTGAACTTGAATACAGGATAAAGTGGTATAGAAGATGAGTGAATGAGTGAATGACACGTCTAAATAAAATTTGTGTTATTTGTAAATGTTAACTTGTTAAATGTTAACTTGTGAATGCTTCTGCAATTGAATTAATTGTTAGATTGTAGCAGAAGCAGTTATGATATGCAGAATTTACCAGTTAGTTATTTATGGAAAAATCTACCATTAGCTAATCTTGTCATAGTAATTTAGCCTTAATAAGTGTAGGAATTAACATACTCAGTTCCACTGGAAATGCCTAAAATGACATGCTAATAATAGTGAAATATAGCAATAATAAACCCTGACCTACCTTACTTTTTCATCCCATAATATATGTCTCTGGTTTATCCTGTTTAACTATAATATCTTTATATATACAGTGGGTATACAAAAAATAATCACCCCCTTTAAAACAATCACATTTCGGTGATTTGCGACCTGAAATTATGAGAAGCACAGTTTTGGTTTTATCCAGTTGTATTTACTCATTGCAACGTTTAACATCTAACTGGAAGATACAACACCAACATGTCATCAATCTCCTCTTGGAATAGTAATTATTTCCTATTAGCTTACACTTAGAAAGGTTGTAAATTGTGTACAGTTTCTTTCAAAATTAGTTTTTGTGATCAAGACAATATTTCTGAAATTTACAAAATATTTATATAAAAACCGGCAAGTATGTCATAACAACAGCAAAATTATATCATATTTATTTTTAAATAGCGCAAAACAGTTTAAAAGTGAGTAGTTTTCATTGTTTTATGCTTAAGGCTGAAAATTGCTTTTACGTATTATGTCTAAATGAAGTCACACACAATTTTTTCGTTGTATGCTTTTTGTGTGATCCTTTTCCTAATCAGTGATTCTGTTTTTTTTTTTTTTAATGATATATTTCTGACATATTGGTGTTATACATTTGTCTTGCATGTTAAAAGTTGCAGTAAGTAAATACATCTGTATATAACAAAAACTGTGTCTGCCTTCATTTCAGGCTGCACTGTAAAAATAGGTTGAATGACTTATGAAGCTAAACACCTTCTATTGTTGGTCCAATGTCTGTTTGTTCAGACAACAGGCAACATTGTGTTTTTAAAATCTTTGAAAACACATACCGAATAAACTTTAAAAAAAAAAACAAGATTTTTACAATTTATCCTATTTGAGATAAGTCACAGGATTTATAAGACAACACCCTTGAAAATATCAAACCCCTTGAATACAATACTTACCTTTAACCCATCATTAGAATTCCAGAAACAGGCTTTTACACACTCTGGTTTTGTATAGCCTTTATAGATTTTATTTCGTTATAATTAGATTTTTTGAGAAATTTATCATCTTTGTCTTTACAAGACTTCTTTAACTAGAGCTCTGCTATGGAGGATTGGGTCAGCGGGGAGATGTTTGGCCTTTTCGATCTCCTGGAGGAGCGGGGCTGTATTCCTTGAGGCCCTGGGTGACTATGCAGCAGCTTTAGGAGTGATGTCCATGTTTGTTCTCTGAACTATGAATTCCAAAATGACTGGATGGACACCTATGAAGCCATCCAAATGATTTCTATTGGACTTGAAGAGACATGCTACCCTTAGATTCACATGTTGAGAAAACTCTTGTTGTAAGAAAAAAAGTGTTCAAAAGTCAAATCACTGCTAGTTTTAAAAAATGGTAATGATATATGGTAATGAGTAATATAAAACAATCAGTAAGAGACATATAAGCATCTGGTCTTACAGGTATTTTACTGACATTTAAGCAAAATATAAGTATTCTCTTGTTTTATGCAGATCACTGTTTTAACTGTTGTAACTAGTTTTAGAAGAAAGGAAGTTTGTAAGTAATGTTTGTGTGTTTTAATTGTTAAGGTATTGTTAGGCCAACTTAGTTTTTTATTAAAAAACAATCACTTAAAACAACTACTGTACATCAATAGTCTACAATGAGTAGATGAAAAGGAGGTTAACCCTAGAGAAATATAATTAATTGGTGAATGCACAACAATACTGTTTATTGTGCATCCAATACTATTTGAGCTGACCTAAATATTTGAATTACAAGTCGTGTAAACTTAAGATTTTGAACTAGGTACATTTTGTGTTAACTAAACAGCAATGTGAAAAATTTTGTTTTTCCAGCAAATTTCTCTAAAAGTTGAGTACTTAAAAAATCTGTGCAACTTGTTACTCAACTTTTTTATGTTGAGGCAGCTTATTCTTTTACAGTGTGCAAAGCAGCAATTTTTTATTTTAAAGGCGGTGATTCTTTTTATACCCACTCCAGTCATGTTGAAAAGTTTGTATACCTTTTTTGTGTAAAAATATAATAAAAATCATCTTATCTTAAGCAGATCTCAGAATTAGGAAAATACAAGCTTAAATGAACAACTTTTTTTGACTGTGCCATCACTCATTTAACAAAAATGAAGCCAAAAATAAAAATTATTTATTAACAAATATTTAATGGCCAATCTAATAGTGTTATTAATTATGCTTAATTAGGTTAACAGTGATGCATGCCTAGTGTTGATCTAAAACCAATGGTGTGCAGTGTCCAGCTGGAACCATCTTTTCCCAAATGGAAAGCCAATGATATTTCTTTATGACTTGATATAAACTACAGTGGAACCTTGGATTGCGAGTAACGTGGTTTACGAGTGTTCCGCAAACCGAGCAAAGATTTTTAATAATTTTTTATTCGGAAACCGAGCAAGTATTAGTTTACGAGCGCCGAGTATCATGTATCACACATGCGACTCTTATTTTGACACCGAGCATCACTCTCTCACCTCCCCCCCTCCTCCCTTCCCCTCAAGGTTTCGCAAACACACAGGAACTCTGCTCATCTCTTATGAGTGTGGGCGCACAATTTGACACCGACACACACACACGCACAGACGCTCTCTCGCCTTTTCACCCCTTCCCCGGCTTTACAAACACACAGAAACTCTGCTCTGTTGCGATTCTTTTCAAAGGTAAGGTGCTGGTTCATATTTTATTTTTTTTTACTTTACAGCAGTGATTCCCTTAGTATGCGCGCACCTCAGCTCAGAGAGATTAATTTTTTTCCTTGTAAAACGGTGTTTCCGTTGTGTGTGTGTGTGTGTATGTGTGTGTGTGTGGGTGTGTGTGTGTGTGTGGGAGAGGGAGGAGGAGTGTTACTGTGTAAAACGAGGCAGGGGAAGGGGCTAATTCCACACACAAACACACACACTGCATGCACCAATGGAAACACTTATCTGTCAGAATTTATTTGTACTTTTTTTAAAGGTAAAGTGCAGATTAATTTGTTTTATTTTCATTTTATAGATTATTAATTATTTTTATGTATTTATTTTTTGTATTTATTAGTTGTTTTTAATTGAAGGAACACTTTTGCATAATAAAGCTGCTGCATAATAAAGCTGCTGCTTTTCCTATGCTTGAAAATCAAAGTAGTCACTTAAATATGCCATTATGTCTCAGTCTAGGGTTGGGCTGTACAGCAAAAGAATGGTTCTATTTTAAACTGTATAGAAATGGTAGTATATGGCGGAGAGAACTAGATCCAGTCATTAGCTGATGAAATAATGAGATTTGTATTGCTTTACAAAAATATACGCGGGTGCACGTGCACCACGAGGATCAGCTTCAGGGTAGACCCAGGCCCAAATAATAAACAAAATGGTATCTGTATTTTAGTAGCTAGATTACCTGCAAAAAAAGACAAAACACAAACAAAAATACAGGTACAGTGGAACCTTGTATTACGAGCATAATTCATTCTGGAAGTGGGCTCGTGTTCCAAAACACTCGTAAACCAAATCATAATTTTCCCATAAGAAATAATGAAAACTCAAATTATTCGTTCCACAGCCCCAAAAATTAAATACATAAAAAATTAATACAATCTATAAAATGAAAATAAAACAAATTAATCTGCACTTTACCTTTAAAAAAAGTACAAATAAATCTTGACAGATAAGCGTTGGTGCGCGCAGGCGCCGTGTGTGTGTGTGTGTGTGTGTGTGTCTGTGTGTGTGTGTGTGTGTGCGTGTGTGTGGAATTAGCCCCTTCCTTCGCCTCGTTTTAACACTCCTCCTCCCTCTCCCCACTTCGTTTTTTAAGTTTCACAACAAACAAACACACACACACACACACACACACACAGCAGAAACGCCGTTTTAACAGGGAAAAAAAAATCTCTCTGACACTGGTATCGGCGCATACTAACGGGATCACTTTTTAAGTTTCACAACAAACACAAACACAGCGGAAACACCATTTTAATAGAAAAAAAAAGAAATCTCTCTGAGTCTGGCGTGAGCGCTTACTAACGGAATCACTTTTTAAGTTGCACAGCAAACGGACACACACAAACACAACGGAAAACACCGTTTTAACAGGAAAAAAAGAAATCTCTGAAATTGGAGTGAGCGCATACTAAAAATAATAAATACATAAAAATTATTAATACAATATATAAATTAAAAATAAAATAAATTACCCTGCAGTTAACATTTAAAAAAATTTAAAATAAATCCCGACAGATAAGGGTTTTACGTTTGTGCACGCAGGTGCTGTGTATTTGTATGTGTGTGTGCCCCTCGCCTTGTCTTAAACAGTAAAATTACTCCTCCCTCCTTTTTAAGTTTCACAACTAACACACAAAACGCAAACACTGTTTTAACGGGAAAAAAAAATCTCTCTAATGATATTCGCGTGAGTGCATACTAACGGAATCACTGCGGTAAAGTAAAAAAAAAAAAAAACAGCACCTTACCTTTGAAAAGAATAGCGACAGAGCAGAGTTTCTGTGTGTTTGTGAAGCTTGGGAGGGGGTGAAAAGGCGAGAGAGTGTCTGTGCGTGTGTGTGTGTGTGTGTGTGTGTGTCAAATTACGCGCACGCTCACATAAGAGACGCTGAAAGAGAGAGGGAGATGATTATGCAAGTAAGGACGAGCACTAAGACCTAGCAGGGGAGACGATTACACACAATTCCGCAGCGCAAGAGTGACGCTCGGTGTCAAAATAAGAGTCATGATACATGATACTCGGCCCTCGTAAACTAATACTTGCTCGGTTTCCGATTATAAATGTATTAAAAATCTTTGCTTGGTTTGCGGAATACTTGTAAACCACGTTACTCGCAATCAGAGGTTCCACTGTGCATTCCCTGACTCTATAAACCTAAACCAACAGTGAATAAATTCCATTTTCACAAAATAAATTTCAGCCACACCCTTACTACTGACGAGCGCACAAACATACAGTGAAATTATATCCAAATATATAAAAAGAGCCAAGCCACCAAACCAAAGGGGCAAAGCAATAATCAAAGTCAATGGGAGGCAAAAAGTCAAAACCAGAATACACAATCAAATATCAAAACATCAAAATCACAATCCAAAAATAATCTCTCTCCAACACAACCAACACCTCGCATCTCTCTCTGGTTTATCTATAGTAGCGCTGATTGATGATGTCACTGATGAAAGCGACCGCGTGGAAAGTTAAACGATGATGACGATGTAGGGACAGTCAGAAAACCTGGAGTGGAGTCTGGAGCGGCGCACGACCAGGACACAATACACATAAACGAGCACAACAAAGCATTTATACAAAGCATAATATATTTATACAAAGCAAAATATATATCTTTTTACCCAGTAGCAAATATAACTTAAAATGTAGTAAAAGTAAAATTACACATTTTAAAAACTACTTTAAAAAGTAGAAATACACACAAAAAACTCCTGCATTACAGTAATGCGAGTTAATGTACTGTAATTCGTTACTTTCCACCTCTGCTATTAAGCAATAACCCAATGGTCAAGAAACGACAAGCATGTACCATGTACCACAATCCTGCAGTGCCCAAACATTCCTACATGTCCACTGTAGGTAAAGGTAGTATTAAACAAACAAATAAAACCAATAAAAGGAACAAAAAGATTTTCAGGTTACCATCAGATACATTGCACAGATATTGAATAGTATTACTTGTGCTTTTAGTTCACCAAGCTCATCAATACAAAAAACATGTGCAATTCTATATGGGATTTGCGTGTACCCGGCCACTGAATCCAATCATCCTGTGGACAGCCACTTATTGCTCTTCAGGGTGCAAAAGGAAATGGTTAAGCACAGAGAATGCAAAGAACTGACTTATGTCGACAGATTTCAATAAGGCTAACTGGAATCCCTTGCGGAGGTCCTTCAAATTAATAGTCCGGGTGAGGAGTCAGAGCAATCCTTTTCCCGGAGCTGTCAGCAAAAGGGCTGCTGCATCTGAATAATGGATGTGCTGCGCTGTACGGTGGAAGGAGTGAAGAGTTCAGGCAGACAGCAGATCTCACAGAGGCCTCATCCAGCTGCTCACCTGTGACCTTCATGAACTGCCACCACTGCAGCCATGTGCACACTAGTGCTTGTGGTCCCCTCCAATCAAGGAGATAGTTTAAATTCAGGGTAGGAATGTCTGGAAGAATAAAGGCATCCATATCCACATGCACTGCACAAGCTTGAACTCTTTGGGTTTGCTCGGTTTAACTCAGGAGAACAACACTAATTATTTGTCATTTCATACACTTTTTTTTTTTGCAGTATTTTGTCCATAAGCCATTGTTTATTTATTTAAGGAAACACCAAATGTAACTTCTTACTGTATAATCCTGTGTATAAAAAGCTGCATTGGTCAGTATTAAGGAGGAAATTAGTATTCATAACTTATTGTCATACAAGTTAGACTTCTAAATTATACTAAAAAATGGTCAATAAACATGGGCAGGAACTGCTTACTTTAACAAAAAATAATCATTTGAAAGAAATTTTTGAAGCCTTTTGGCAACTTCATGGAAATAACACATTTATATACCCTTTTCAAAGAAGTGATGCCTTAAACTTGTTTTAAACCATTAACCTTTCTTGCTCAGTAACCTACATGTCTTTGGACTGTGGGAGGAAACCGGAGTACCCGGAGGAAACCCACCAAGCACGGGGAGAACATGCAAACTCCATGCACACAGAGACGGGAATCGAGCCTGGCCGGGGATCGAACCCAGACCCTGGCGGTGCAAGGCGACAGTGCAAACCACTACACACTATTTTTGTTTTAACCAGAAAACAATACAATATTTTTTTCATTTTAAGTTATAGTCTTAAATGTGTACAAAATTCTGAGAATTCTAAAACTTAAACCTATAGCCCTGTTGGCTGGAGGCAGCATTAAGGCTATGGTTGAGGCTTTCCCTATGAATTAATTCTATGCACTCTTACTCTTTCACTCATTCTCTATACCACTTATCCTGTACATGTTTGCAGGACAACTGGATCCTATCCCAGGAGAGTCAGAGAACAAATTACAGGGCACAAGCATGCACACACTATTATTCTCTCACACACTACAGGCAATTTGGAAAAACCAGTTAGCACACACTGCTTGTGTTTGGACTGTGGGAGCAAAACTGGAAAAACACCTACAGTACATAGCAAATTCAAATATGTGCAAATTTGACATCAGTTTTGTGTGCTGAGAAAAGTTCGGCAGAGCTTAATGTTATGCAAAATTAAAACATTGCCTTATTTTGTAGAGTGGTATGTAACATTTTTTTTTCAGTCCTGATTAGTTGTCATTGTTTTGACTTAATCTGTTTGGTGATCATAATCTTTTTGACCTTCAGACAACTTACTTGCATATTACATTACCATGAAAAGTGCAGTACCAATTAGCCATCTAGCTCATTCTACTCACGAGACTGCAGCTGCTTTTGTGACTCAGAAATTGTCGAGGTCTTAGGCATCCGGCCTCCTGCAGGAGCTCAGATGCCATGCTTTATCAACCACAATGACAAAGCCACAGCTACACAAACAACAGATCAGTCTGCCTTTTTTTCCCCACCATGGCAGAGATAGGAATCTGGAGACAATTGTTATCACAAACCACTGTATGCAAGCTGAGTCAGCTCCCAGGCACTGTTTTCTCTGATCAGACAACCTCTTCACACACCGCTGAGATCTTTAAGTTATGGCCTCCACAGGCACAGCGGGAAGAGCAATAGCTTTCTATTTCTATAAAGCTGTCCTTCTCTGCCTGTAGCTACTCATTTAGTGTCTGTGTCTCTCTTTCATTTTTTGGCCTGTCACTGATGTGCTGTTACTGAGAAGTGGTTTCTTCTCCCCAATGGAGCAGAGGTTAAATGGAGGCTTTACAGGGGTTAACAGCAACTACTGGTGTATCCTATTGAGGTATCCATCAGAACACCCACTAATCAAAGAGGGCAGGCAGTGGAGGGCATCTGGTTGTAGAGAAGGTCACATAGATAATGATAATTGAATCTACACTAAGGTCAACTGTTTCAGATGGCTTATTATTTTCTCTAAGTGGGCAGCAAAACTAGCTAGATTTTTTCACTAGATTTTTGCATTGTTTTACAAATATGTTTGCTTATATGATGTATTTGCATGCCCTCTGTTATTTGTCATCTCAATTAAGCTAATTCATAAATGTACTGACAGCCCTTCCCATATTTATTATATTGTTGGGTTTTGTAGCTGAAGCAACATGCTGCCAGCTGAGCTTAGAGGTTTGATTGTAGTCCAAAACTGAGTTTTTTCTAACCACAAAAATCAGTTTGAACTTCTTGTAGGTTATAGGTAATAGGTAATACAGTAGGTAATGTAGGTCCGCAAATGTCTATGTACTGTAAAGGTTACAATTTATTATTGAAACGCATCATTATTTAATGAAATAGGATGTGTGGGTGCTC
This sequence comes from Clarias batrachus, assembly GCA_003987875.1. NCBI lineage: Eukaryota > Metazoa > Chordata > Actinopteri > Siluriformes > Clariidae > Clarias > Clarias batrachus. The sequence continues at coordinate 431,440 of QMIH01000397.1, read as the reverse complement.
TTCAGTAACTGGATCCCCTTACATCCATCATTGACAACACAATAATGTTATAAGAATCTACAGAATGTTACACATGCATAAGCAAGACAAGATTCATTTTTAGATTACTATTACAATAACCTGAATTAAATTCTATACATTAACATGTTTCAGTCCTATTATATATCTACTGTTGAAGGGCGGCATGGTGGTTTCTGGTGAGCACTGTGGCCTTGCACCTCCAGGTTCCTACCTCAAAGTTTAAGTGCAGCGGATTTGCATTTTATCCTTGTGCTTGTTGGGTTTCCTCTGGGTACTCTAGTTCTCTTCACAGTCCAAACATATGTACATTAGACTAATTGGCATTCCCAAATTGCCCATAATTTGTGAATGAGCATGCGTGTTTATGTTTGTGCGCCCTGCAATTGGCACCCCGTCCAGGGTGTATCACGCCTCATGCCAGGAGTCTCCTAGGATAGGCTTCAGGCCCCCCACAACCCTGGAAACAGGCGAAAGCGGTCTAGAGTCGTTCCCATCAAGGGGTTGCCACAGCATACCATCTGGTCTGCACACAACTTGGTAGACATTTTTTTTTTACACCAGATGCCCTTCCTTACACATTTTTATAACAGGCTTGGGACTGGCACTGCATGTAGTATCTCGGTAGTATGGGGTAAGCATATGGTGTTAACTTACTTAACTTCACTAACAAATATATTTCTATCATCAACTTGACATTAAAATTGAAAAATTTATTCTTCATCTCAGGCAGTTCGGAATTTTTTTTATAAAGGTTCATCTAGGTTTATTTCAAAAAAATTATTTTTGGTTGTTTTCCTCCGATACAGGGTACAGTGAACACTAATGTTGAGAAATGTGCTACAAGTTGATGAGCCAAATAAATTAGTAAATACTGTAGATAAACATAATTCTGATTCCTTTACCATTTGTAAGAGGGCTAAAACATTTTTAATTTTTCCAAAAAAGTACATCTACGATATCCCATTCACATAAAAATCAGAGCAAGGTCAGAAAGCATAAATGTAATTTTTTTTACCTTTATAGTCATTTGTCCTGAGTGTGTTCTACAATCAGGATTTCAAATCCCTGTGTGAAGATAAAAAATAAGCCATCCATGTAAGCACATAGGGGGAAAAAATCAAGGTTTTACTGGTAATAAAGGAAACGCTCAGATGTGTTTAGATTAATGTGAATAAAAGGATGACACAACCCATCAGTAAATTCCAGCCAGTAGCTGTTAAAACAAAAGTTGTTGACTCAGCATTAACAATGCCTGATGCCACACATGGCTGATGAAAACTCACTGCTGAACCTGCAGAAACAGTGCAGTTTAGAGCTACAGGACAACTTGTACATTAAAGAGCTAGTGTCATTTTTTCCAAGCATATTTTTGTTAGTCATGGGTGTTAATAAAAAGTGAATCATCTATCATCTTTTCATTTATACTCTGAATATCATGTTTAAATCTGAACAGTCTAACAGCAAAATGAGAGGAAAAAAAACAAGATTTCTTGCTTTATGCAGGGTTTTATACAAGTAGCATCTTTGATCACAGGATATGTCTTCTGAAATGGTTGTTTTAAAAAAAAGCTGTTTAATGCATTAGTTAGAGTTAAAAAAAAAAAATGTAAACTTCTTGCCAGATGAAACATATTAATCAGTGCAGTAATTTCCCAATGGAAGGCTCTTTGCTTGATCCAGTTGGTTACGTGTGTGTGTGTGTGTGTGTGTGTGTGTGTGTGTGTGTGTGTGTGTGTGTGTGCTGTGCATACTGTTTATACTGTATATAAATCAAGCAAAGGTAAGCTGTTTGCTTCTTTGCAAAAAGAGATACCCAAGAGCAATGTGGAAAAACTAGTTGCAGGTTGCAAGTTGGGATTATTCCACGAAATAGCGATTTCTTAATCTTATTTAGTTAAACCATTAGCACAATTTGTTTACAAATTATTTGCATTTTGTTTAATTTGAATTATTAAAGCTCTGCAAATACTGCATGATCTTGGGTTATTTTAATGTGTTGTGATGTAATTTTCTTTAAATATACACTCTAACTAACAATAGTTATAGTTAGAATTTTTTTAAACAAAACTGTTCATCTCACCAATACATGCACATAAGAAAAGGAACATAAACTTGGTTATTTTGCAGTGGCCTCTTATTTACATAGACTTTTTTATTTTACATTGCTTAAAGAGTTCACCTTCTTTTCACCGACTTATAATTAATTTCCATTTTATTGCATAAATTATTTCATGCAATAGAAATAGAACTTAATATTTGGTATAGAAACCATACAATTACAGGGGTCTGATGTTCCCTTTCAAAAGCTACACTTGATGCTAAATGCAAAGGCAATTTCTTTGTTCTCCGGTTGTGAAGCCTGTGTGTATCAAATACGCCAAAATACTTTGGCTTATAACCTCGGTCAGGTGACATCATCCGATAAGGTACACCTGCAGGTTATAAAAAGGAGTGAACCCGAACCTCCTCAGATCTTTTTGTCTTCAGGACTGTGTGTGTGCAAGTGGATAACGAAAGGAAAAGGAAAATAACAGCGTTAACTCACCGATATGGCGGAGTTGGTTAAGTGATGCGTGCCTCCGAGTGATCTCTTTCGGACGGCGATCTCCACGAATTTTGTTTTGAGTACTTCGCGGAAGAACACACTTGCCTCTGGCTTCAGGGAGACTGTGAGTACTGTGATCTCCTCCCTACTAAGGTGCTTCGAATTGGAAGTTATAACACGTGTGGTCGAGCGGTTGCATATCGGCTGGCCGCAGAAGCGAGATTCCCCCAAGCACTCAAAATTAGATGACAGGTTTCTGTCAGCTGGTCGGGGGAGGGACCTCAACGTCTCTTTCTCCCTTTCTTTGGTGACCTCCATGACAAGTTAACTCATCAAGCCGGATGTTGGATGTTCGGTTATCTCCTGCCACATTTCAGGATACCGAACATCTAACACCCCCGCATCCAGCCGAAGTGTCAAAACACGTGCCCCTTTCAGAGAAGCTGGCAGCGTGGAAACTACTGCCAGGCGTATCTCCTTGTGTACAAAAGACTGTAGCCCCAGGCTACAAGATTCAGTTTGCACATTGCCCTCCGCGTTTCAACGACGTGGTCTCCACTTCCATGACACCGGAATGAGCACATCTGCTGGCCCAGGAATTACAGACTTTGCTGGGCAAAGATGCCATAGAACATGTACCCCTCCCAGACGGAGAGTTGGGCTACTACAGTCGGTACTTCTTGGTTTCCAAGAGAGATGGTGGGTTGCGTCCGATTTTAGATCTTTGCGGCTTGAACCACTATCTCAGAAAATTCAGATTCAAAATGTTGACTATCAAAATGATTGTTTCTCAAATCCAACCAGAGGATTGGTTTGTGACAATCGACCAAAGACCGCGCCCATCTTCTGGGGGCCCCCTCGTGGAAGGAATGCGCCAGAAGCAGGCGATGGAGACGCACCCGCTCCCAACCCGGGTTCGAATCCCGCTCTGGCCGGCAACCGAAAAAACATGCATTCCCTCTCCGTGCCCCTGATTACCGCTGAGCATTAGCGAGTCCAGGTCAGCGAGTGCCCACTGATGTGTTTGACACCTTTGCGTGAGGGAATTACGCACCGTATCGGCCTCCCCTGCGTTCCCAAACCATGAATATTCTATTAGCCAGGTGCTCAATGCCGTCCGTGGCCCCTCCAAACCATGAATAGTCTATTAGCCATGTGTTCGGTGAGCGTGGGAGCCCTTTTTGAATGAAAGAAAGAACAAAGCGGATGAGGATAATGTTGTGCGTCCTTCAATTCTAGCAGAATCATTTGGAAAATGTAACCAGATGCCACTTGTACATAAGACTTTTTGGAATGAAAGTCTAGGGGAGTTTTGGAAATGTATGACTTAACTATCACACTCATTTTAACACAGAAAGTCACTCGACGTAAAGTACTTTACTGCTAAAGCTGTAAAAAGGAAAGAAACTGACAGGCATATTGAAAAGTGCAAAAAACATTTTTTTATTCAAACAGTATTATTCGTTTCATTATTATGAGGATGATGATTTTTGGAAAAACAATGCAATAAAATTATTTCATTAAAATATTATTCTTAGTTTGATTATTATTATTATAAGGATTATGATGATGATGATGATGATGATTTCTTGCTAAAACACAGAAAAACAATGCAATACAATAAAATTATTTCATTAACATATTACTCTTAGTTTGATTATTATTATTATTATTATGAGGATGATGATGATGATTTCTTGCTAAAACACAAAAACAATGCAATGCAATAAAATTCTTTCATTAAAATGTTATTCTTAGTTTAATTGTTATTGTTATGATGATGATGATGATGATGATGAGGATGATGATTTTTGGAAAAAACTATGCAATGCATAAAATTCTTTCATTGAAATATTACTCTTAGTTTGATTATTATTATTATTATGAGGATGATGATGATGATGATTTCTTGCTAAAACACAGAAAAACAATGCAATACAATACAATACAATACAACACAAAACAATAGCAAACCGATGAAAGAAAATCTTAGAATCATTAAAACTAAAAAAATGAAATCATTAGAACAAAACAATAAAAACTTTTTCAAAACTACTGTACATTGTCTCAGGTCTGTTCTGTCTGCCGTCAATTTAAAGAGGCCAGCCACTCCTCTGGGCTCTTCCCTCCGGCTGCTGTTGGGCAATAATACACTCGTGTCCCACTCGCATTTCTGAGTTGCCTGTGCCCAGTCTCTTTTATCTTGCGCAGCCCACAATGGCTACAGCGGATGATGGAGCTGGCTTTCTTCCTCATGGGCTGGCCCCTCCTCTCAGCCTCTGCCCGTATCTCCGCCATCCGCTTACGGTTCCACATTGTGGACTTGGGCACGTAATCATCACCACAACAGGCAGCAGCACCAGCGGCAATAGCAGCAGCAGAAGCACCAGCAGCAGCAGAAGCACCAGCAGCAGCGGCTCCTGCAACGTCACCAGCAGCACTGACAGCGGAACCCGCGACAGCCGATGGAGTAAAGGTGGCGACGGCGGTGGAGGTAGACGGACCAGCCTCCTCCTCCTCTCCTCTTCTCTCCAGCAGAGACAGGTGCTGGAAGTGGAAAGGGTCCCTGACATGAGGGGACTCTGCCTGCTCCTCTGTGAGTTGCCGCGCTGACAGCAGTGTCTCCTGGGCATTGAGAGTGCCCTGCACAGGGGAGAGGCTAGCATGCAAGATGCTGCCCTCCTCAGCGGCCGTGTACCTTTTGTGCCTGGAGAGTAAAGAGTGAGCATTTGAGTGTGAGCATCGGTTGGACAACTAAAATGGACGTCTACTGTTCATACGTGGAATGTGAATGATCTGTGAACAAAGACAATCCTCACCACTGAGAGAGGGTGACCTTGTTTACGGCAAAGAGCTGAATGGTCGTTCTGGTGCCGAGGGCAGGTTGGGCGGTGACCACGTTCCGCACCGTGTTGTAGTCCCTCAGAACCAGCGTCCAGTGGCTGACCGTGGCCCACATCATCCGTTTGCTGGTGGGATGGACGACCATCAAACGGATGAACATGGCCTCCACCAGGCGGCTGGCGTCCGGCCACTGCGCAGGCCCGCTGCCGGTTCCCGCCATGCAGCTACAAAAGGAGATTTCAGAAATCAACGTTCATGCCATCATTTCACCAACAGGCGCTACGTTCTATCTGAGCTGTGAATGCGACAAACTGACCTAACTGACCAAACTGATAGATAAGGCCTGACGCTAACACTTACCGTTTCATACTCTCGAGTCCTCCTGCTACGGGCGTGTCGCTGGGAGCGTAGACTTTAGACTTTTTGAACCGCCCCTTGGCCAGCACCTGCCTGTAGCGCGGCGGGTACGCGACGGCTTGCTTGTCAACCTCGGCAAGGTTTTGCCAACTCTCCATAAGGTGCTCCGCCTCGGCTTCGGTCACGTAGCCTTTGACGCACAGCTGCACCAGGCTGTGAGCCAGGTACACCACCTGCTGGTAACCAGGGGTCCTGTACACACCGACGTAGGCCTGTCATGCAAGAAGTCAAACACTGGTTTGGAACCCGTTACTCAAACAGGCACGAATGCTACCAACATTCACCTGCGCCAGCAACCTCTTGTCACACGACATCCTGCGGCAAACAAACACAAAACATCTACCATTTATCCGCTAAATGATGACGTTTACTTTAAACGTGAACGTCGGAAAATTTAACATAGACGGTAGCACTGCTGCTGTCACACTCGTATTGTCTCGTGTCTCACTCCACGGTTCACTCATTTTGCTGCTGTCGTACCTACACGCCATGTCTTCGCCTCCCTTTTAATTTTACACAGTCAACATAATGTATACTGTCTACACGTTGGCATTTTAAATTATATATCTTCGCTTTTTTTTAGACACTCGTAAAAGCATTTCAATGCATGGCATACTGTGTATGGTTGTGACGTGACTGGCGAATTTTGGATTTGAACCACACTACTCACTAACCTATATGTGAGCACTGCCGGAAACTGCGGCCGATGGTCTGCCCACAGCTGTCGGAGGATGCACTGTGACTAGGCAGCTACTTTCTTCCGACAGTACCTGTGAAAGATAATGCGTTGTAAAAAAAACAATTATTAATTGTTATGGCTGCAATCCAACTTAGATCAGAGGTTGGTTTGAGAAAACACACATGCCAAAACAAAGCACATCAAATCCACATCGATGGAAAGGAGAGTGGAAGACTTTATTTGATTAACCTGCAATCCAGGTATTCCGTCCCCATGAAGTACCATCCGTCTCTGTCCAGGACCTTGCGGACGGTCTTGTAAAGCCCACAGCCTGTCAGTCTGTGGGAGCAAACTGGACACTCGAACTTGTACTYCCACATCCGGTATGGAGCCCAGAGGACAAAGGGCCGCTGGAAGAAGGCATAGTGGTTTGATGGGCACTGTGAATAATTTGACCGTGGACCAGGTGGGTAGTACCACAACTTAAGGTCCTGAGACAGGACCTCCCTCCCTGTCTGGTCCCGGTCAAAAATGGCCTTGCTGACCCACTCCTGAAGGCTACGCTTCCATGCTTCGGGTAAGGTGAGCTATAAAGACAACATTTTTCAATTAGTTGCACAAACACACACACATCTCACACACACACCATCACATACACTCACCATGCAAATAAAAACCTCATTTGTGGAGCAGGCAGCATGACACGAGCGGTAGGGGGGCGTGAAGGTCTCTCGGCCATAGAAGCGGCCACCTGTTGCTCAACAGAAGCAGCGACTTCCATCATCAGCTCATCGTCCATCTTCTCMTCCTCCAAGGTATCTGAAAACATGAAGGTCAGTTAGGTGAGTGTTTACTGGACACTGATGGCAACAGGCTCAATAAAACAGACAYATACCTGACAAGCCACAGGTGGTACTTTGACTTGGAGTCAGCTGTGACAGAAGAGTTGAAGATCCTGATGTGGTGGCCGCTGATGTGGATGCGGCTGATATAGAGGCAGCTGTTGTGGAGGCTGCTGTTGTGGATGCGGCTGATGGGCAGGCCGTATCTGCTGAGGCGACGGCACGAGCTGCGGCTAGCGCGCTGGCACGACCGGGCGCTCGGACGCTGGCACGAGCGGGCGCTAGGACGCTGGCACGAGCTGCGGCTAGCACGCCGACACGACCGGGTGCTAGGATGCTGGCACGAGCTGCGGCTAGGGCGCCGGCACGGCCGGATGCTAGGATGCTGGCACGAGCTGCGGCTAGGGCAGCAGAGGTGGTGAGAGAGCGCTGTTCCCTGTCCCTCCTCAACACGTACTGCTTGAGCAGTGCAGCTCGGCTCTTGGCGCTCTTCACCACCATGCCCCGTACCCAGCTCCTGTAGCTGAGAGATAAGACCTTTCAATGAATAACTGACTGACTTAGTGCATACAACCCCAAAAAAAAAAAAAAAAAATGGGCATTACCTACTGATCTCAGGGTCCATTGACTCATACAGCTCCCTGTAGGTCATGGAGCTGTGTTCGCCGAAGCCCACCAGACGGTCGCCCTCTGTGTCTGTGTCCGTCCTCTTCTTGTCTTGTACGGCCGCAGCCATAGGAGGAAAGAGGTAGGCATACTCCAGCAGAGTGTCCTTGTGGAGCATGTGGGGTGAGCTGCTGGTGTCTCCGCTCTCACGTTCTGCCGCGTGGCCAGCCAGCACACCTGCCACGTACCCGACATCGCGGGTCAGAAGCCACTGGAAGGTTGTCCCCCGGTACTGACCGAACTGCACCTCCATCCGACTGAGGATGTGACGCCGGTCAGCAGGGTTCCCTCTCTCTGCAGTGACTCGTCCCCTCGCATCAGCCTGCACTGTCTGTGGAGACTTGACAGACGGGGGCTTGCTGGTCTCCTCTCTACTGGCCTTGGCCCTGGTCAGAGCTTCAGKGCTGGCCTGAAGCTGGAGGTGGGCAGACCCAGCAAGGAAGCTGAATTCGGGCTGGAAAAACCTGCCTAGAAAGAAGGTCAGAAGAACGCAAGCAAGCAAACAAACAACCAGGGAAAACATATTAATAAAGAAGCAGTCAATATAACATATTTGTGTAAGTTACAGTGTTTTTTATCAGTCAACAAAGACAACTGGAAATAGAATTAACACATTTGGTACATTACAATGTTATTACTGTTACAATATGATGTTATTGTGGGAGATTTTTTTCTCTTCCATTTGTTATTGTTGCCATAATTACAAATATTACACAAACACTGTAACTTTAGTAAAAAGAACCAAAGAAAAACTCTGGACTCCTTGCAGATCTGGATGAAGTAAGGCAGGATTAATTGCAGCAACAAAACCCAAGTGAGCCAGCCTTGCAGTGCCCATGTTGTTCATTCGGGCACTACCAAAAGCTGACTGATCTGACTTGTGACATACATGATCATTTTTTGCAAATTATCATGCAACTTATTTTCCATTATCTTTACACTTAGTTTGTTTATATTAAAAATATAGGGGTGGCACTTATTTTTCTTATACATTTTGGTTATTTGTCAGTGTTCCTTTAATTTGACATCTAAATAAAGATCACCGCATGAATCTGCTGACATTACATCATGTCCATGGACATTTTCTTATCAGGTGTTTTTGGATACTCAATGTACAAAGATTACATCATGTGTTCTGGAGTACACACTGTACAACGATTATCTCATGCCTCGCTACTGTACTCTTATTATTCTTTTTGCATGAACCACAGCGCATTTTATATAAAATACAACAGTTTGACAGGTTGGAGACATGGCGGCACCCACCGCCATAGGAAAACAACAGCTTGATGATACACGAAGACCCGCATAAACTTTATTTTATGTTAAATGGAATTTTTCTATGGTGTATTGTATGAATTCCTACACTCATGTTAGTTTAGTTTATACAAATAAAATAAATAAAAATATTAATAAAGCTGGTGTGCTGTTAGCACGGCCAGCCCGCGCGATAAAATACATGACAGCGTTACAAAAAACTTATTTTAAAAAGGCCATGCTGTTAGACGCAGGCATTTTGTATTAATTTCGCACTATTTCCCGTGGTTTACTTTATCTTTTAAAAACGACAAAGCTATAATGAAAAATCGCACTGGTGCTCATCTCACCGTCAATAGTCAGACTGGCGAGCTCAGTCCTCCGGGCTAGTTGTGAACCAATCAGGGGAGAGCAGGGGAACGGCCCAGTTCCGAGACAGCCAATGAAAATCGAGCGCAAAACAACGAGGACTAATCCGGGAGGCGGGAGCGTAAAATCGAGACAACTGACAGAGTCTGAGACGAGAACTCGAGACTTCTTAAAATGTTGACTATCAAAATTATTGTTTCTCAAATCCAACCAGAGGATTGGTTGGTGACAATCGACCTCAAGGACGCATATTTCCATATAGAAATATTGCCACAACACAGGAAGTTCCTGTGGTTCGCTCTCAAGGGCGAAGCTTACCAATATCTGGTCCTTCCAATTGGACTAGCTCTGTCACCCCGCACATATACAAAATGCATGAATGCAGTCCTGGCTCCTTTATGACTCCAGGGCATCCATATTTTGAATTACATAGACGACTGGCTGATTCTGGTTCAGTCTCAGAAGCTAGCGCCTCGACATCGAGATGTCGTCCTAGCTCATCTCCATTCATTAGGATTGAAACTCAAGGCCATGAAAAGTGTTCACTTTCCTGTTCAGAGGACAACATATTTAGGTGTCACATGGGATTTGGTCACAATGCGGGCTCAGCTGTCTCCTGCTCATGTCGAATCCATTCTCAACACCCTGAAGGAAATCAAGCTAGGCCAGAAGATGACTGTTCATCACTTTCAGAGATCTCTAGGCCTCATGGCAGCCGTGTCCATGGTGATACCTTTGGGCCTTCTGCACATGAGAGCGTTTCAATTGTGGCTAAGAGCCAGGGGATTTCACTCAAGGGCCAATCCCCAGTGGCTAATAATGGTTACGCACCGGGTGCTTCGTACCGTTTCTATGTGGTTCAGACCCCGGTTTCAGACTTTGGGTCCCTATTTAGGCCCGTCGTGTCATCACAAGATGCTAATGACAGACGCTTTCCTGACGGGCTGGGGTGCAGTCTTGGATGGCAGTCCAGCACAAGGGAGCTGGCGAGGTCATCTTCTCGCATGGCACACCAATTGCCTCGAAATGATGGCTCTGTTTCTGGTCCTGAAAGACTTCCTCCAGCAGTTGAGAGGCTACCATGTCCTAGTGCGGGTGGACAACACTGCCATAGTCTCGTACATAAATCGCCAGGGTGAACTGCGCTCGCGCCACTTGAACAAGCTAGCGCACCAGGTTCTGCTTTGGGCACAGGACAAGTTCCTGTCCGTCAGGGTAATTTACATTCCGGGGCATATGAATGTAGGAGCGGACTTGCTATCCAGACAAGCTGCGACACATTGGGAATGGAAACTCCACCCCAAAGTACTCAGTCAAATCTGGGAAAGATTTTATGTAGCAGAGGTGGACCTCTTCACCTTGCAAGAGGCAGCACAATGTCCCCTTTACTACACTTTGACACCTCCAGCTCCCCTGGGTCTGGACGCGATGGCCCACACGTGGCCCCAATTACGCCTTTATGCGTTTTTTCCGATAGTTTTGCTCCCAGGAGTCCTGGCAAGGGTCCATCAACAGGGGTTGATAGCGCCCCCATTGGCCGACCACAGTGTGGTTCTCGGATCTAATATCTCTCCTCGATGGCTCACCCTGGGTGATTCCAGTGAGGAGGGATCTTCTGTCTCAGGCGCAGGGGACAATATTTAATTGTCGGCCCGAGTTCTGGAACCTTCACGTCTGGCCCCTGAAGGGATGCTGGTCTTCCAGTCAGCATAATTGAAAATGCCAGGGCTCCCTCAACTAGAAGAACCTATGTCCTCAAATGGAGTGTATTTGAAAGTTGGTGCATGGCAAGACATGTAGACCCAGTCCCCTGTCAGATTTGTTTTATTCATGGAGCTAAACGGTTGAGGGCACCCACTAGAGCGACGGTCCCTTTGTGGGACTTAGCTATCGTGCTTGAAGGCCTGGTTGACACCCCCTTTTGAACCACTAGAGTCCGCACCTGTCTGGCTTCTGTTTCTTAAGATGTTTTTTCTTATGGCTATTATTTCTTTGAAAAGGATTGGGGATCTGCAGGCTCTGTCAGTCTCCCGATCCTGCCTAGATTTTGCCCCTGGGCTAGTCAAAGCTATTCTGAATCCTCACCCAAACTATCTTCCGAAGATTCCATTCTTGACCATGCACCCAGTTGTTCTCGAAGCATTCTGTCCTCCATCTTTTACAGCTCTAGAGCAGGAAAGACTTCACTTACTGTGTCCAGTACGTGCTCTTCAGATTTACATCCACCACACTAGCCAGTGGCGTAAGTCAGAGCAGCTTTTCATTTGCCATGGGGGTTGCAACCACGGGGTGTAAGCCACGAAGCACACGCTGTCACATTGGGTGAGAGATGCTATTGCCCTAGCCTATGAGGCACATGGTCACACTTTGCCTCTGGAAATCAGGGCTCATTCGACCAGGGGGATTGCCTCATCAATTGCTCTGGTAAGAGGCGTTCCCTTGCAGCAGGTGTGTGGTGCAGCAGGCTGGTCCTCTCCGCACACATTTGTTAGATTTTATAGTCTGGATGTCAATCCTTGAGTCAGCATCCCACAGCTAGGTCTGAGACCTCATTGGCTATTGTGTACACACGCTACATAACCTGGGGTTCAGACACTTGCAGTGCGGTGGCATTGGTATTCTTGTTCCCATAGCGTTTTCATGCAGCATCGAGCTTTTGAAAGGGAACATCTCGGGTTACTTAGCTGTAACCCTGTTCCCTGATGAAGCGGGAATGAGATGCTGTGCTTCAATGCCGCACTGCTGGTGTGCCTGGTCATACTTTCAGACAAAATTGACCTGAGGATGTTTCCGGTTCACTCCTATTTATAACCTACAGGTGCACCTTATCGGGTGACGTCACCTGAGCTAGGTTATAAGACAAAGTCTTTGGTGTATTTGATACACACAGGCTTCACAACCGGAGAACAAAGAGATGTTCCCATAGCGTCTTCACACAGCATCTCGTTCCACTTTATCAGGGAAAAGTGTTACAGCTAAGTAACCCAAGATGTTTCCTGAAGTCCTTGGCCAGGTTTGCACATACTGCTGCAGGGATTTTGGCCCACTCCTCCATACAGGTCTTCTCCAGATCTTTCAGGTTTCTGGCTATGGCTGTGGAACATGGAGTTTCAGCTCCCTCCATAGATTTTCTATTGGTTTGGCATCTGGACACTGGCTAGGCCACTCCAGGACCTTGAAATGCTTCTTATGGAGCTACTCCTCAGTTGCCCTAGCTGTGTGTTTAGGGTCATTTTCATGCTGGAAGACCCAGCCACTACCCATTTTCAATGCTCCTACTGAGATAAGGAGGTTCTTGCCCAAAATCTCGCGATACATGGCACCATCCATCCTCCCCACAATACGGGTCAGTCGTCCTGTCCCCTTTGCAGAAAAGCACCCACATTCATCATGGTTGGGAGTTTATACTAAAAAGCTCTATTTTGGTCTCACCTGAGCACATGACCGTGTGTATGTGTCTCCCATGCCTTCCCTGGATCATCCAGATGGTCTTTGGCAATCTTCAGATGGGCCTGGACATGTGTTGGTTTGAGCAGGGGGACCTTGCTTGCGCTGTAGGATTTTAATCCATGGCGATGTAGTGTGTTACTGATGGTAACCGTTGAGACTGCAGTCCAAGCTCTCTTCAGGTCATGGACCAGGTCCTCCCCTGTAGTTTTAGGCTGATTCCTCATCTCAGGATCATTGATACTCCACAAGGCGAGATCTTGCATGGAGCCCTAATACTAGGGAGATTAAAAGTCATCATGAATTTCTCCATTTTCTAATAGTTGCACCAACAGTTGTTGCTTTCTCACCAAGTTGTTTGCTTATTGTCCTATAGCCCATCCCATCGTTGTGCGGGTCTACAATTTTGTCCCTAGTGTTTTAGACAGCTCTTTCATCTTGCCCATAGTGGAGAAGTTGGAGTCCGATAGATTGTGTGTGTGGACAGTTGTCTTTTATAAAGGTAACAGGTAAGTTAAAACTGATGCAATTAATACAGGCAATGAGCGGAGGATAGGAGAGATTCTTTAAGGCAGACTAACAGGTCTGTGAGAGCCAGAATTCTTGCTGGTTGATAGGTGATCAAATACTTAATACTTTTCTTTAGACTCTGTCTCTCATAGTTGAGGTGTACCTACGATGAAAATTACAGAGCTCTACATTCTTTGTAAGTGGGAAAACTTGAAAAATCTTCAGTATATCAAATACTTATTTGCCCCACTATATATATATATCACTTTGGTATCATTTTGGTTTAACTTTGGTACATGATGACAGCTCCTTAGCTTACAGATATCCACTGTTTAGCCCACAGCTTTTCATACATGGAATATGCTCATGTCTCTTACACATGACATCCAAATTACACAATGGAATGACAGTGCCAGAGTGTAAACGTCTTTTTCTTGGATTCAACATTTCTCAAAAACCCTTTAAACACATTCAGACCGGCATACTTCCTTTCCTTCACAGCAGCTATTGTTACTTTACTCATCACATCACAGAAAGAAGCGATGTGATTTGCATTGGCTTTTTTTTTTAATTAGGCAGCTATGTGTTGTGTTTTACTCAAAACATGAACAGTTAAAGCTTATAAAAAAGGTCAAATAGCAGTAATGATTTTGTTATAGGCAACCTTGTATGGCACAGAATACAAATCTGGCAAAAAGTATAAATGTCTGAAAATGGTGTTTATTATTTTGCTGTCAAACCTTTCATATTTTAGTTTGATACATACACTCAAAAATTAGTATGGACATGCGTGGCTTTTATGTATTGACGTTGTCTATTTTAATAAAATGAAGTAGTAAATTCTATATACAGTGGATCCTTGGATTATGAGCATAATTTGTTCTGGAAGCGGGTTCGTATCCCAAAACACTCGTAAACCAATTAGAATTTTCCCATAAAAATTAATAAAAACTCTAATTATTCATTCCGCAGCCCAAAAGAAATAACTACATAAAAATTATTAATACAATATATAAAGTAAAAATAAAACAAATTAACCTGCACTTTACCTTTAAAATTTTTTTTTAAATAAATCCCGACAGATAAGTGTTTCCGTTTATGCTCACAGGCGCTGTTTGTGTGTGTGCGTGTAATGTACATGGAGAATCGCGACAGAGCAGAGTTTCTGTGTAGAGCAGAGATTGTGTGTCTGTATGTGTGTGTGAAGCTGAGGTGGGGGGGTGAGAGATTGTGAGAGAGTGTGTGTGTTGGTGTGTGTGGGGCATGGCATAAAATTACAAACAATAGGCTGAAACAGAGAGGGTGGAGAGAAAATGAATCTTTACCCTCTAATAAGACTTTGCTTTATACACGCACACACACACGTGTGTTATAAGAAACAGTACACATGCATTGTACACACAAAATAAAATATGTTTTACAGTGTTATAGTAAACAGTACACGTACAGGTACGCATGGATGTTGATTATACCAGTAAGAGACGAGCACTAAGACCCCACACACACTGACACACACACACACACACACACACACACACACACTTTACTCACCATCATTTGTGTGTGCGCGCGTAATTTGACACTGACACATGCACACACACGCTTTCTTTACACAGAAAACTCTGCTCTGTCGCGATTTTTTTCAAAGGTAAGGTGCTGGTTCATTTGTTATTTTTTATTTTTTACTTTACAGCTGTGATTCTGTTAGTATGCACTCACGCGAGTATCATTAGAGAGATTTCTTTTTTTTCCCGTTAAAACAGTGTTTGTGTTTTGTTTGTTAGTTGTGAAACTTAAAAAGCGTCGTGGGGGGGAGAGAGGAGGAATTTTACTGTTTAAGACAAGGCGAGGGACACACACACACATACAAATACACGGCGTCTGCGTGCACAAACGTAAAACCCTTATCTGTCTGGATTTATTTTTACTTTTTTTAAATGTTAACTGCAGGTTAATTTGTTTTATTTTTACTTTATATATTGTATTAATTATTTTTATGTATTTATTKTTYKGGGCTGTRGAAYRAATAATTWRAGTTTTCATTATTTCTTATGGGAAAATTCTATTTGGTTTATGTGTGTTTTGGAATGCAAGGTTCCACTGTATCCATAAATATCCATTCATATATTGCAATACATTAATAAATATGAGCACCAGTTTCCTATATATGGAAAAGTATTATTTCATATATTTTACAATATATTGTCAAATATCTTTTTAAAGGAGTATTCATTACTATATGTTATCATATAACATATATCAGCTAAATTGCTTGCTAACCTGTTTAGTTTAGTATGGAGTAGAATAACACAATTTCCAAAAACAAAGTTTTTCACAACCGTTATTAAGACGGTTATATTGTAATTTCCTTAATACAAATGTACTCAAGTTGTATGCTTTGTAATGTCCAAGATATTTTGTCACACTACTAACAACAAATAACACCTCCAGCAGAGGTCCCCATTGCCATCAGTAGGGAATTACTGTAATAATTAGAGCCTGTTTTACTGCATATAACCCTGTGTTGCATAAACAAATCTGGAAGTTATACAATTCTGATGTTTTTTATTATTGCTTAGACTTTTGTATCCTGTATGTGAATATTGAACTTGATTGGATCAAATTACTTCCTGATTCAAGTTTTATGTGGATATGAAAAGGGTCGATATGGTCAGCATATTCCTATGTTTATATTTGTGACGTGGCTGCTTATTTACAAAATAAATACCTAAAATCTACAAATATAAACCATGTACAAATATTACTTCCATTGCATGTTCTGTATATATGATGAATAAAGTTAAACTTAAAAACTTAATTTAAAATACAAGCTACAGTTAGCCTCACAGTAAACCTAAATGTAACAAACAACTGAACACAATTCCTGGAAAAAATTAATCCAGCTTTTTCCTAATTGAGAAAGCAGTCTACAGTAACAAACACACACATGTCATTTAGGAGAAACTGTAAATAAACCTTCTGTTTCACAAAAAATATATAAAATGGCACCTCAAGGGTTAGCCCTGAGCCAGCTTTTTTTTCCCACCAGGAAACAGGAAAATTATGTGGACATCACAAGATATGATGAATTTGAGGAATGACACTGAAAAAAAAAAAGACAAAAGCAAGTAAAAGCAAACAGAAGGAAAAAATGGAGGGAAGGTGTTCTTATATTTTTGCATGTACACAAACAATAAAGACTTATGTTACTGTTCAAAATGATCAAAAAGTTAATTTTATGGTTGTTGCTCTTCTTTTGTTCCACCACTGCCTCCAGCACCAGACAAAGTCCAAAGGTTTTGCCTAAGCTAACACGGCTCTCTGCAGTAAATCTGTCTTTGTTAGCAGTTGCAGACTTAGACAAAAAAACTCTTTGCATAGCCAGCAGAGCAAGGGGCACTTTGCAGCAACTCAACATGCTAATCAGTGACAGACCACAGCCATTGTGCGCTGAGAGTGTGGCCTACTCACAGGAAATGAGCTGACTATGAAAACGTGTGGGAACACAAACATCTGGGTAGCTTTTCATTACAAGTTTTCTTGTAACAAACTTTACAATGAACTGTGCTGTCTATGCTTGGGCTAATTTGCTAAATAAAGAGTCTAAAACCCTACACATTTCCCAAGCTGTTTGCATTTGGACAATCTGAGAAGTATAGGGGTAAAACACAATACCTCTATATGTGCCTGTTTCTGTATCTGTTCATATCCACTTTTATCCTCCACTTTTAGTAGGATACCTTTAAACCTGCACATTAATGCAAGTGTCTAATCACCCTATTGTGTGACAGTCGCACAAAGTATAAAAACATGTAAAAACATGTCAAGAGCATTGTGACGACCCTGAAGTCTCTCCAGACCCTACTGGGTAGAGTGTGGCTGATCCTGATTGGCCCATCCTGTGATTAATTGCACATGGGTAGCATATAAAAGACACTGTGGGATTTAACTGGRGGTAGACTTTGTGGAGAGGGAGTCTCAGGAGTGGTTTGTTTGTAATATGTAAAAGTTTTGTTGATGCTTTAAATTAGTGGGTTTTGTTGTTGTGGCATTTCCTATACCATGTAGTTTATGTTTTGGTTGTGATTATATGTATATATATTTTATTTATCCCTAGACTTATGTTTATTTCRATCGTTAYRTCCGTATAATTAAATAAATAATTTGCACTGATTATACGCTTTGGTCTGACTCCTCTTTTATGTTGCGACCCTAAACGAGCGGGTTGTAACAAGCATCAAAACATCAAAATGAAGAAGAAATTTGACTTCTGTGTGACATTGTGATTGTGGCATAGACCTTGCTACAAGATAGGCTGATTTAAGCATTCCAACTGCTGATCTCATGAGATCCTGGCGTTTACACAGAACAGTGCAAAAAACATCAACAGTGATCAACAGTTTTCTCATACAGTACCTTGTTCATGAAAGGTCAGAGTGTTTATAGCCATGAAGTCTATAGTATTTCAGATAAGCATTTTTTACAACTGTGTGCGCAGCAAAGCAAATCAGAATGCACTATTTTTTATAAACACATGAGACAATAAGGTGGATGGGGTACAACAACAGAATACAGCATCAGCTTCCACTCTTGTCACCCAAGAACAAGAACCTGAGCCTGTCATGGGCTCACAAAATATAAACAGAAGACTGATTTTTTTTTCTCACAATCTTCAATGTCTGATTATTATCCTCTGATATTTCTTATCAAAGATGTTTCAGACTGCAGACTCTTGTGTGAAATTCCTAGGATTGGGTCAGCCACCTTAAACACTCAAAGAGCCATTTGGACAGCGTTGTGACACATACAGTATTTTGAGTAACAAAGTTACTTTTTAGTTTTATTTTAATGTTACAAGATCACCATAATATTAAAATTTCCAAAGTAATAGGGAGCTGCAGCCGAGGAATGAAAGAGCTGCGGGTTGCCGACCTCTGCCCTAGGGCATTAGAAGTTTCTGAAATACTCAAATCCATCTGATGCCAACAATCATGTTAGTCACAGAAATCACATTTCCTTCCCATTTTGATGTTTGATGTAAATGTTAAAGATCTTGACCTTTATCTGTATGATTTTGTGCAAGGGCTGCTGCCACATGATTGACTGAGTAGATAACAGCATGAATGTGCAGGTGTATAAAGATGTTCTAATCGAGTATATCTATATTCAAGTGGGCATGTGTTAAATAAAAGTGTTTTTCTCCATAATTAAATATGAACCCTACATCTGTGCCTATGGAAATTCGAAATGCCAGCTGTCAATTTGGATTGTGAAGTGCGAATTCACAAAATTCGAATGATAAGCTAGTTAAGATAGCACAAGTTTATAGATGGTCTCATCTAGGGTTGTTCAAACCCCTTTTCATTTATTCGTTGTTGTTGTTGTTGTTGTTTTGTTTTGTTTTTACAATGAATTTATCATATTTGCTTGTACATGCTCACAGTATTTTTCAAATGGATTTAATTGGTTAAATTTCTCCAAAATATAAACAAAGAATCACTATGTTCCTGACAATGCATGAATAAATACAGCATGCTACTATGCAGGAGATCACATGCGTATTTGTATAGTAGTAGTAATAGTTTAAAACATTATTTGTTTAAATAATATATTTGTATTCAGTTACATCAATAAAAGAAGAGACTAATTCCAGATAACTACTGGCTTTAAGACACTACTTTAAACTGCTTTTTTGAAATTAGAGTAATCTTCCTTATGTTGCTGCAAGGTAAAATTCACTTTCGTCTCAATAGCTATACTGTGCATGGAGTGATTCCCCCTCTCAGTAATTGAATTGATCCAATTAAACCGTCCTGATAGGACTTTATCTCCTGGGCAGTAACATGAACACAAGACATATTGAGTATGAAACAGAATAGAAGAAATGTCCTGATTTCTTACACTCAACCACATACCTGAGATTACAAATTTTAGATTAGAATTTTCCTCCAGGAATAGAAGGCCCTTGTCCTGAACTGTCTGACTGTCTGCCCTATGGTATGACCAGATCTTAGAGGAATGCAAAATGTTGCCAGCACCTCTTCTGCTCAGTTTCTCATGTCAATATGACTAAAAGTCAAGCTTTGCTGACCCAGTTTAGCTGCTCAGTCAGAGGAGCTTATCCATGATAGTGTATCAGCCCCTTCAAATGCCCCCATCCTGATTTCATTTCTGTATTAGATTGCTTTGACAGTTTTTTGCAGCGGGTGAAAGCAATAAGCTGATGCTCAATATCTCCCTGTGCATCCTGGCCTAGTCACCTCTCTCATCCTCGCCAACCTGCCATCACGTCTTTGATCTCTCTACCACCCATATGTCTACCACATATAAAACATGCTGCCTTCCTTAAACAAAGCAGCACATGTTTCACCTACTTAGGTGTTAATACCAAGATTAGGTAGTTTGTGACTATAGGATATCAAAAGGTGTATTATTTGCAGTATGAAAACAATTCTAGACAGTCACCCAAAAATATTCAGTATACAATTTGTGTCTGAATAAAACATAATAATCTTAAGTAAGACATGATTTGCCATAAACCACCCTTGGTTTATTTAAGTAGGAAAGTACACTGGCTACTATACATGTAATTAAAAACAATTTTTTTTTTTATTTCCACATATGGACAAGGCTGCACGGGGGCTTAGAGGTTAGCACTGTCACCAGGCACTTTCAAGTTCCAGGTTTGATTCTCACCTCAGGTTCTGTTTGCATGTTCTGTTTGCATGTTCTACCCATGGTTGAGGGATTTCCACTGGGTGCTCTGGTTTCCTCCCACAAGTTATAGATTTAAATTTGTGAAATGAGCTTTTAGGTTAAGCAGAAGTGCTCTGTTACTGTATATAAAGGTTGCTGCATCACAGCCACGGAGATCACACCTGAACCCGGGTGTTACCCGACAATGTTTCCATTTTTGTCCATTTTCTGTTCATTTTCTCTCTCTTTGTCTCTCTCTCTCCTTTTTTCATTAGTTTTTCACTAATTTTTCACAATTAGGCTACAGGATTTAACAAATGGAATGGCCAGGACTTGACCAAAGAAGCGGGACAATCAGTTCTAATTGAGAAAGGTCCATTGAAGGCCTCTGGGAGCCTTGTTTGGTGCTCCCAAGTACTAGCTCAATTGGTTTGTGGACGTACTGTACATTCCATCATGTAGTTTTTGGACTGTCTAAACACACCAGGATATTGAGCAAGTGCCACCCCTGAAATATTTGGTTATCCTAGCATAGTGTAAGTAGGTAGCTTTCGTTTGATTAGCAGTCATGTTAGCTACTTGCAATACAGTTGATTTTCCTTTTTGTTCATTCCTTCGGCACTGTCCATATTATTTGTCCTAGGTGAGACTACTGTAGTTTCCCTGTGTCTTGGATTTGATGTCCACCCTGATTATATGGTCTGCATATGTTAATTTTTGTAAATAAACACTGACCTACACTTGTCCTTCTCACCCAGTTGCTCTGGCATCTTAAATTGTTATTGATCCTGCACTACGCTAGGCCCTAACTTTGTGAGAGTGTAACAAGTTGGGGCTCGTCCGGGATTTTCCTGGACTGGACAGGAAAGGATAGGATGGGTTATTGTTGTGTATACTATGTGGACTGGAGGATGTGGCCTCCTTTCTTTTTCTTCATGATCAAGGGATAAGGCCCGTGCCAAAGAGGCTAAAGAAAAAGTGGAGTGGAGATGCAGCTTAAAATAACTATGCGAAAAATTTAATAATTACTTCACAGACTGCTGCTTGTTTACTCAACTTCCATGTCCTCCTCATCTCTGCCATGGCAAACTCCACCTGTACTGCATCAAAGGCAAGTCTGCTCGTTCTACTCCATCCACCACCTGTTTTGATGCAAGTAAGAATGTTGTGTTGGTTCCCCCTTACCAAGAACCTGAGATGGATGCTTATTTTGATGTGTTTGAGTGCCTAGCTATAGCCTTAAACCGGCCTAAAGGTGACTGGCTGCTACTGCTGTAGTGTGATTTAGTAGGAAAAAAGCGTGAAGTGTGCTCTTCACTATTTTTATAGGACAGCTTACAGAATGAGCTAGTAAATGCTCATGACTGCTTATGAGTTGGTCCATGAAGCCTACAGACAAAGGTTTAGAAATCTTAATAAAGACACAGACATTTGTAGAGTTTGCAGGACAGAAAGAGACCCTGTTGGATACATTGTGTTTGGCAAGCAATGCAGATTTGACTCTTTACGGGAGCTGTCTCTGCTTGAGGATTTAAAGAAATGTTTTCCTGATCAGGTAGTCGTATACCTTATTGAAAGGAAAGTTTAATTAATTTCCATAGTGCTGTGCTAGCTAATGAGTTTGTGCTGATACACAAGAATTTTTACTAACAGACCAAGGTAGAACATATTTTACCAACTGATCGAATTAAGACAATTCAGCTTAAGGGACAAGGCTTCCCGTCTAGCTCCTCTGTGGGTTTTTATTGCCATAAGCCTGGCCAGTTGATTCCAAACTATGCCGTTTTAAAAGGGAAACAGGATAAAAAGCAAAGCAACAGTCAGTCCCAAGGCACTGCTCTGGTTAATACGCTTACTCTTTCTTCTGCTGAGAAGGATGATGCCAAGGCATCTCTTGATGCAATTTATCTGCCGTTTTGTAACAAATGGAGCTTTTTCATTGGTAGGTAGTTAGAAGACCCCAGCCTTTTTTTAAATCCTTAGTGACACAGGGGTAACCCAGTCATTTATTTTTGCTTAGGTTTTATCACTTTCAATGTAAAGGGATATAAATGTGTTCCTCTGCAGTATATTTCCTTGCACATCAGTCTTGGAAGTTCTGGGGAGTCCCGCTGACTGTTCCGTACCAGATGAACTGCCACGTTAGCACCCCACAGTTTTTCATGCATGTGTAGTGACACATGCTAAAGCTTGTCTCTTGGAAGACAGAGCTCACCTATTTGACTCATTTCTTGCTGAGACTGTTGTAGAAGAGCCATATGTTTTTACTTTTACTCCTGCTTGTTCTGTGGAATTATTGTCTAGTAGGCAGGATAAAAAAAATCTATGGATGTTAAGTTTTGTAAGTTTTGCAGTTCATTGAAGCTCAGAAGCCTGACTAGTCTGGAAAATGTTTTTTTTTGTTTTTTAAAGCACTTATAAAATTCGTCACCACTTTTGGTTTGCCTTAGGTTGTTCAGACAGTTGTTCAGGATTTTTTTTCTTATCTAAATAGTTTTATATGTCATGAACCAGCTGAATAGAGCTCACAAGGTGTCTAGTCCATATTACCTTGAGTCTCTTGGGAGATTGCCTTAGTCTTTGATGTCTATGCTCTGGATCTATTGCTTATAAACAGGAAAGGCTAGGATAAGTTCTTTCCTCTTGTGGTGCTCGTAAAGCATTAGGGGAGTCTCAAACTCATATTAAGCAACTCTGACAGAAAGAAGATTCTACCTGGTGATGAAGTAATGGTTTTACTGCCAATTTCTAGTTTATGTGTTTCCTCAAAATTTTCTGGTCTATATCTAGTTAAAGAAAAACAGTGACATTGATTATCTGCACTCCTGACTGTAAATGCAAGCATTTTGTTTGTCGCATCAACATGCTAAAAGCTTTCCATGCATGTAAAAACACCACTTTCTTATTGCTAAGCATAAGCAATTGTTCTATAACATATTTCCTGTTGGATTGGTAGTGGTACCTGCTCACAGTGAAGAATTTACAGGTGATGACTCAGATGGGTTAGTGATATGATGCCACACAAATTTTGGACTTTTAAATTCTGAAATATTGTCAAATTTTCCTTCACTTCTAGGTGGTTTTCTGGGATACCAGAAGGCAGACATTGAGAGCCTAATTTGTATGTTCCCTTACATAAATCCCAGAAGAGAGTTTGAAGCATGACATAAAAGTTACCACAAGTACACCTAGAGTATAAAACAGCTTGCTTGCTGTGTCAGTGTAACTAAAATAGTGGTCGTAACATGAGTTAGCCCAGCCTAAATATCTATTGGAACATGGGTTAACCAAGCCAAGTTGTAGCTCATGGAGATCACCTTGTTTACTTCTGACGATGATCATTCATATCAGCTGTGTACAGATTACTGAAATGTTAATGCAGTTACAGTCCATGATTCTTAAACCCTACCTAGAATAGAAGATTGTATAGATAATGTTTGTTGAGCCCATTTTGTTTCAAATTTGGACATGCTTAAGGAATATTGGGAGGTGCCACCACCTTCTGTGTGAAATCACACCATCTGTGATTTCTGCTTTTGTTACCCCTGACAGTTTCTTGCAGTACAAGGTTATGCTCTTTGCACTTCAAAATACTCCTGCAACATTCCAGTGGTTTATTGACATTCTCCTGACAGAGGTTCCAAACTGCTCAGCTTGTTTAAATGAACTTGTTGTTTACACTAATGAGTGACCAACTCATTTATCTGTACTGGAGATGATTTTAGAAGACTAGAACAAGCCTCCCTAGCACTAAACTTATGTAATTTTGCCCAGGCAACTGTTATCTTTCTTGGACGGTAATCTCCAGTGGATGCTAAGGTAACTGGCATTTAAAATTTTCCTTTACCCTCCACTGATTGTGAGCTATGTGCATTTCTTGTTATGGCAAGTTACTACTGTAGTTTTAATTGAAAAGATCTTCTAAAGTTTTGGTTTCTCTTACATATTTACAGAGCCCATCCAAACCGATTGTCTGTACTCCAGATTATCAACATGCTTTTGACAGTGTGAAGGCTACATTATGTAATTGTAATGACCAATACTTGCAGCTCCAAATTTTTCACAGCCTTTTGTACTCAAGGTTGATGCAAGTGCTGTAGAAGCTGGAGCTGTTTTATTGCAGGAAGGTGCATGTGAAATTGGCTGTCCGGTTAGAGTTATTTCTTACTTACAAACATCAGTTGAAATACTCTACAGTAGAACAGGAAGCCTTAGCATTACTATTGGCTTTGCAGTTCTTTGAAGTCTGTGTTGGGTCCAGGGTGCTACTTGTTATTGGGTATACTGACCATAAGCCACTGGTGTTCTTGTCCTGCATGTACAATTGGAATCAAAGACTTATGAGACTAGTTTTCCTTGTGTCTTGGATTTGTTGTCCATCCAGTTTATATGTTCTGTATATGTCAATTTCACTATCTATAAATAAACACTATAACCTACTGTACACCATATGCCCTTTTTCACTCAGTCACCCCAGCATCTTAAATTGTAATTGCTCCTGCAGTACTCTAGGCCCTAACTTTATGGGAGCACTATAATGGGTTACTGTCTGTGTTGGGATTCTATGAATGTTCTCCCAGTGTATGCCTGAGTTAGGGTTATTCAGGTTCCTTAACCCTCAAAAAGCAGCCCTGTATATCTGAGACCAATGACCTGGACCAAGATCAAGAGGTTACTGAAAATGAATGGATGGATGAATGACCATCTCTATTGTCCACACTGAGATAAAGAGTTCAGGATATCATGCTGGAAGGAAGCATTATAGAACCTGCTAGCAGTAAGCAAAATAATCTCCTCAAGCTGCTTGGTGTAATAATCCTGAAAAAAAAATTTTTTTAAATACTCTTGGATATCAGCCCATCAAGCAGATAGATATAATGTTCTAAATGTTCTCTAGACTTTACAAGTCTTGTAATGGTGCTGGTCTTCCTGACATGACATGACTATGGGATTCCTCCCTAAATTATGACAAAGACATCTAAATATAGGTAAAGTAATGGAAACATTGCCCTAAACAGATGTATGTAAAGGTTAACATTACTTCTCTAAAAAGGAAATCTAACACAGAGTGTTGCAGAAGGTTGTATTTTTTCCCAGTAAGCTGTCTAAACTGCAGTATAGAGTATGAACAAACTGGGAAGATTATATAAAGGAAGGAAGATGTAAAAGAGTCAGGAAAGAAAACAAAGTAATATGTTTTGAAAATATAAACCAAATGAAAAAACACGCAAAAGCAGATCTTAATGGAGGTGACCGAACTGTACCATTTTAGCTGAATTAATTTTTTTATTTGATTACTGTATACTGTACCGTTTCGGCTGAATTAAATGGTATATGTATACAAAAAAGATAAATAGAAACCAGCACTGCAGTCGACCAAAGAGGAGCAAAAGCAGAGGTTGGAATATTAGGTGAATGTGATATCCAGTAAGAAATCATGTGTCAGTGAACCGGCAGGGGGCGCGATGGATCCACGCGCAGATTGTGAGTGCTTGTGAACGCCTGAGCTGGAAGAGCGGAGATAGTATGGCTGGAATGCGGAAGTGCACAGAGCCGGCGCGAGCGAGGCGCGATCCGATGTGTATGCCGGCGAGTGAAACCTGATCCTCGCGGTGAAGCGGGGGCATGCAGAGCCGACGTGGGAAGAGAGAGCTGCATGTGCCAGTTGGAGAAGGGAGCGTGAGCTCGGCGCAAAGCGAGGATAAATCGTGGTCATAAACAGACGAGGGTTGAAGCCGGGGAGTAGAGAGAAAGTCCGTGATCCAAGCTCGTGGTCGATAACAGGTAAGCAGTCGATAACAGCAAAATCCAAAGGGCGAGAGACAAAGGCGTGGTCGGAGAAACAAAACGAGGTCGATAACTAGGCAGACTATGACGAGAAGAAACGCTGGTAAATTGGGCTGGTGAGGCACACAACAAACTGGCGACCTGGTGGTGGCGGAGCGTGGTTTAAATAGGCATGACAGGTGATCACTGATGGCATACAGGTATGTGGAGAGCGGAGAGTGAGGCGGTAGGGTGTAAGARGTGGTTGAGAGTGTGGAATGGGAGTTCTCAGGTGATCATGACGGCGCCGTGGCTTGACGTGTCGTGACAGTACCCTCCCCTCTATGGACGCCTCCAGGCGTTCTCGTGGGTGCTTYGGGGTGAAGTCTGTGGAAGTCAGTTATTAGAGAACGGTCTAGGATAAATTTGGCGGGTACCCAGCTTCTCTCTTCTGGACCATAGCCCTCCCAGTCTACTAGATACTGGAGGCCATGCCCGCGGCGGCGAGACTTGAGGAGTCTACGAACCATGAAGGCTTCGCCCCCATCTATGAGTCGAGGGGGTGGGGGAGGCTGGGGGGTGTAGACAGTGGGCAAGGGACCAGRCGGCGAATCTGAGAGACATGGAAGGTGGGGTTAATCCGACGCATGGAGAGGGGTAGAGAGAGTCGTACAGAGCATGGATTAATAATGCGGTTGATTGTGAAGGGGCCGACGAACCTTGGGGAGAGCTTCCTTGAAGTGGTCTTGAGGGGAAGGTCACGTGTGGATAGCATGACCCTTTGGCCGATGCGATAACGGGGGGCTGACGACCGGTGGCGGTTAGCCTGACGCTGGAAGGTGCTTACTGAGCGYAAAAGYTGCTTGCGGGCCCGTTGCCATGTCCTTCTGCAACRGCGGATGAAGGTTAGGGCTGARGGGACAGCTACCTCCTCTTCCTGGGCCGAAAAAAGGGGGGGTTGATAACCCAGACAGCAGTGGAAGGGAGACATGCCTGTGGAGGAAGTAGGAAGCGAGTTGTGGGCATACTCAACCCAGGGGAGGAAGCGGCTCCAGGAGGATGGGTCCTGAGAGGCCATGCACCGTAGGGATTTCTCAAGTTCCTGGTTCATCCGTTCYGTTTGGCCATTGGTCTGAGGATGAAACCCAGATGAGAGACTGGGACTGGCACCAAAGTGCAAAAAGCTTTCCAGAACTGGGCAGAAAACTGGGGGCCTCTGTCCAAAACAATGTCGTTGGGGAGTCCATGAATTYGGAAAACGTGGTTAATCAGGAGTTCAGCCGTTTCTTTAGCAGACGGRAGCTTGGGTAGTGGAATGAAATGAGCAGCTTTAGAAAAGMGATCCACAATGGTCAAGATGCAGGTGTGATTGTGTGATGGTGGTAGTCCAGTGACAAAGTCGATKGAAATGTGGGACCAGGGGCGGTGAGGGATGGGGAGAGGTCTCARTAGACCCTCAGGAGGTCGATTTGAGTTCTTATTCCTGGAACAGACATCGCAGGAAGCTACAAAATTTTTGACGTCCTCCTTGATGGTGCTCCACCAGAAGCGTCGGTTAAGGAGGAAGAGAGTGCGTGTCACCCCAGGGTGGCAGGCCAATCTGGARYTGTGGGCCCAGTCCAACACCTGAGGGCGAACAGAGGCGGGAACGAAGAGCTTGTTGGGGGGAACGATACTTGGGCCTGGTTCTCGTTCGAGAGTCCGTTGGACGAGGTGCTCCACATCGAGACGGGTCGTTGCCACGAGGCAATGAGGGGGGAGAATCGTCTCAGGCATGGACATGTCTTGGGGCGTGGAGAACTGTCGGGAGAGGGCATCAGGCTTAACATTTTTAGACCCAGGGCAGTATGATAATGTAAACTGGAACCGAGAGAAGAACAGTGACCTTCGTGCCTGACTTGAATTAAGCCTCTTCGCTGTCTTCAGGTACTCTAAGTTCCGGTGGTCAGTCCAAACAAGGAAGGGGTGTTTTGCCCCCTCTAACCARTGTCTCCACTCCTCGAGCGCCAGCTTGACCGCCAGGAGTTCTCGATCCCCTATGCCATAGTTCCGTTCTGGGGGAGTGAGGCGGCGGGAGAAGAAGGAGCAAGGGTGAAGTTTGTTATCCTCAGGGGATCTCTGTGACAAGACAGCCCCTACTCCTGTCTCGGATGCATCCACTTCCACGACAAACTGGAGGAGAGGGTCGGGAAAAATGAGGACAGGTGCCGTGGTGAAGCGGCGCTTAAGTTCCTTGAATGCCTTATCGGCCAGTGAGTTCCATCGAAACGCGGTTTTGGATGAGGTGAGTGTCGTGAGTGGGGCCGCCACCGTGCTATAGTTTCGGATAAAGCGGCGGTAAAAGTTAGCGAACCCCAGGAACCGTTGGAGTTCACGCCTTGAAGATGGTGTCGGCCAGTCAGTGACTGCCTTGACCTTGGTGGGGTCCATCTGGATACCTGCAGGGGAAATGGAGTAACCCAAAAAAGAGGTGGAGGTGCAATGGAACTCGCACTTTTCGGCTTTGACGTAAAGTTTATTTTCTAATAGCCGTTGCAAGACCTGACGTACATGACATTTGTGTTCCTTTGCAGAGCGTGAGAATATTAGGATGTCATCCAGATATGCAAAAACAAAGACGTTGAGAAAATCCCTGAGGACGTCATTAATGAGGGCCTGAAA
>QMIH01000397.1:297302-393442 GCA_003987875.1 Clarias batrachus | reverse complement strand
CCATATTTGAAACCACAATAAGGACAGTACATGTTTGCACATTCATACATACACGAATCTATCGCCGCTACAGTACTTCCTGTATATCTTGAGTGACAAATGTCTCGTCCAATCAGCGGTAAGAATTTCATTCGCAAACTATACCTACCTTTTCCGGTTCGTTTCTGAACGGCCGAGAGGTGCAAACCAAATTAACAAAACCGAAAACGAAATAGCAAATTCAAAATCAAAATAGCAAAACCGAAAAAAATTAGCAAAACGCAAAAAACAAAATAACAAATTAGTTTTGGGTTTTGATATTTTGTTTTGGGTTTTGTTATTTTGTTTTTTTAATTTGTTATTTTGATTTGGGTTTTGTTATTTTGTTTTTGAATGTTTTATTTTGTTTTGGGTTTTGTTATTGTGGGTTTTAATTTGTTATTTTGTTTTGGGTTTTGTTAATTTGGTTTTGAATTTGCTATTTAGTTTTCGGATTTGATCATTTGGTTTTGAATTTGTTATTTTGTCTTTGAATGTTATTTTGTTTTCGGTTTTCTTAAGTTGTTTTGCACTTCACGGCCACCGTACTAATGGCTTAGAATGTATATGAAAGGTTGACTGTATAAGTCAACACTTGATGAGGAAATATTTCTTAACATATTTTTTGTTACATGCCTTATGATCGGTTATGCCGAATATTAACTTGTGCTTGTCAAAATGTTAGGTCCACATCAAACTGAACTTCATAAAAGGTTATCACATTGCAACTTTAACTGTTTTGATCCAGTATGATGTGTGTTGTTCACTTATCTTTGTTCCAAATTAAGCCATTAATTTATTATAATTGTTTTATATGAGATGAATGTAATGGTTATGAATGTGCTATAAAAGATCTCCGTTCGATGGTTGTTTTCAAGAATAATCACATCTGTCATAACGAATACACTTAGCAATATTTTGCATGGAAAAAAACTGTAATGGCATTAAAAAAACTCACCACTAATAACAAAACAGCACTAATTATATTACAGGAGATAAACTGTCATGGTGACTCATGACAACATAAGAAATCTTCCATAACATGTTTACATTTTGTTCCAAAAATGTGTCAATACAATATTAAAGCTATGCTTTCATAGATTATGATACAAAAAAGATAGACTGTTTGAATATCAAGTCACAGCATATTTGTGCATTTGTGTGTATTTGTGTGTCTGTGTGTCAAACCGTTGCTATTTATATCCTGTTTAGTAGCTACAGGCAACAACCACCATCTGTATTAAGCACAGCGAGATGCTGGCATTAGCCAACATAGTCAGTGAAAAGAAAAAGAAATGCACAAATATCAGCACATACAAGCGCATAAACACCGAAACACAGGCAATGAATTAGGATTAATGAGTGAGAAACAAAGTGAATTGTTTCCAAGTGAATTAGATTACAAATCAATAAAAATCACTTCAGTGATTCATCAGACTGCAACCTTTTACAGAAGATTAATTACCCAGATATTAGTTACAAATGTGTGAGAAGAGAGTGCACAGAGGCTGCTGGCAGATCAACACCACATTTTAACAACATTACAAAAATTACTGTGATCGCTCCTGAATTCAATTATTGTACGAGGTTCCTGTGAAGCACAAGCTGCAGAGTCGCAAGCCGTCTACAGTTAGACCATTCGCTTTATGCATGGGCTATTTATACAGTGCCTGCTATTAATAGACATGTCCCTCATGCACATACTGCTGAGCTCTCCTACTGCAGGCCTGCGGTATGCTCTGTTCACACACACACACACACACACACACACACACACACACACGCACACACTGCTGCAGTACTCTCTATATAAAAAAAGCAGGAAAATGAAACAGAAGGACAAGGGATAAAGACTGTAGAAAACGAGAGCTGGATACAAAGCAAAGAGAAAGCTCGTCGACAGCTAAAGGGTGCTGCATCTGTTTCACGGGAACCTCTTCAGCATTTTTTCGCCTTTGAAGAGTAGATCAGGTATCCCACTGACAGCACTTCATTACCCACAGAATTCTCCATGCCTTTCTGAGCATCTCAGTTAAGGCTTGCCACACTTCTCAATGCCCTTGATCTACCCCCTGGGGGAAAGAATTTACCTCCAATTGTAAGTGCAACCACATCCCTTTTGAGCAAGTGCTGCTGCTTAGGACCTGCCTGCATCATGAACAAACAGTTCAACACACAGAATACCAAGAGTGAAGGTAAAGTGCCAGCACTCACACATGATCTAACTGCCACATTAATAAGGCAAGTCTGTAATGCGACAGAAAAACAAAGCACAGAACACACATATCAGTATACATAATTCATTTTATCCATGTTATGGAGAGACATTTATATATTTTTTAAAAGTATCTTATTATTTTATATAGAAGCTTGATTTTGACTTCTATACTCGACAAAATATTGACACTATCACACATGTTCACAGCATAAAATGTAATGGAATGTAAGGTGTTCATTTACCTAGGAGGTGGGAAGAAAGGAAAAAAATACACACGGACAGTAACTCGAACTCAGGACCGACCCTGGGACCTTGGAGCTGTGAGGTGGCAGCACTACTTGCTGCTGGTGTATTGAGATTACTGTTCCAACAATACAAATCAGTAGAATTTGCTGTGACAGTGCATCTACTGGCTAACAACTGGACATCAAAGCAAAGCTATTAGAGTAAACATTGTTTTTCTTAATTTTATTTCATTTTAAAGAGAGAGAATGATGCCACTGACTGGTATCCCATCCAGGGTGTATTAACTAAGATAGAATGAGAGATAGAGACAAAAAGAAGAAATCAAAAATAAAGATGACTGCTTGAGGGCTGAAACTCTCATGCTAACTTAAGAAACCTCAATATAACTCAAGGAGCTTCTTTCATTATTAGCATTAACATTTATTAGAAGATGAGCTCTTTGCTTAGTATCTATACCTTGAGGGCCTCCAAACTGCCCTTTAAAAAAAACTCTTCTAATTTGTGTTTTCATATTTAACTACATGTTTAGAGAGCAATTACATAGAGCTACTGTATTGTTCTGACATTTCTGATATCGTGGTGCCTTTTTTCCTCTCACCAGTTTGGTGAAAGTACTTTGAGGAAGTTTTAACGTGACAAATGCTAAAGAACAGAACTGAAAGTCGTTAAAGAACTGAAAGTCCTTACCCAATTTGACGGATATAAAATTAGCGACATGTCGGGTGGAACTTCATCTTTAATTATTGCAACATGTATGCGTGTGTGGGATGGGTGGTGTTACACAACTTCTACTCTTTATTTAAAAAGGAATGTAGCAGGACAAACCAGTCCTGCTGCAGATAATTGTCTGTATTTTACTGTGTTTTACAGTGCAGAAAAAATTATACGTTTATACTGGATAACATACTGTATGGTCAACTTTGCTATAAAAGAGTTAGAGTAATATGTATTTTTTGTTGATTATTTTAATTGAAATAAAACTATTACAATCAAACTGTAACTGTTGTAAGTTAAATATCCTTAAGATATTTTGTTGTTGTTGTTGTTGTCTTCGTGCAAATAATTGTATTTTTTATCATTATTGTCAGTGAAAATGATTTTACAGAATCATATAAAGGCAATAAAGGTTTCAGAGTCAACTTTGCTGATACTGCATGAAATACATCATACAGATAACATCATAACACATTTTGTACAGAGTGATCCTGTATTTTTAAATGCTCGTGAGCAAACCTTGATAGCGAATGACAAGTTATTGTCTGTTATTATCCTGCCATCTGGTGGTGGATGTGAAAATACCCCAAAGATTCATAACGGCACTCTACCAGCAATAATCTATTACTGGCAAATGCCACATTAACATAAAACTATTGCATATCTTTGTAGGCATGGAGAGAGGGCGAGAACGAAAGATAATTAACCCAAGGAGCTCCCTGTGAGAATACACTGCAGTACATTTACTTTTAAGTTTTTCTAGTTAGCTATTTGGCTTTAGGTAAGAAAATATTTAAATTTTAAACAAAATATACTGTTTATGATACTGAAGAATCAACACAATGATGGGTGGGTGCTACTGTTTAATCAGACTTAACCAGCTGAGACAAACAAAAATAAACAGAGACTGTATCCTGTACTCCATAACACAGATAGACCCTATAAACCCTGTACAGACTGCCAATTAGTCGCAGTGCACACATGCACACAGTACACACTCACTTCTACAAACCCACCAAGTATGGGGAGAGCATGCAACACAGACCCGAGCCATTAAGGTTGATATATTTTGTGCAGACACAAACTCCAGCGGGACTAGCCATAACAGCATAACTAAAGGTTCTTCAGAGGTCTTGTCGAGTCAGTGTGTCAGTGGTTAATGGTTCTGAGCTATTTGGAGGCACAAGAGGACATACAGAATATTAGCCAAGTGGTTTTAATAGTATGGCTAATCAATATATCTACACAGTACTATGGCAAATTTTAGACACCCCCTTTTTTTAACAGTGTTATAACTATAACAGAGTTATAGTAATATGTATTTTTCTGTCAATTATTTTAATTGAAATAAAACTATTACAATCAAACTGTAACTGTTGTAAGTTAAATATTGTTAAAATCTATTTTGTTGTTGTTGTTGTTATCTTCGTGCAAATAATTTGATCAATTATCCTCAGTGAAAAGGATTTTACAGAAATACAGTGTGGGGCAATAAAGGTTTCAGAGAGCATCATAAATCAAAAATAGTTTTTGAGTTTGTGTGGCAAAGTCCTGTTTGAGTTCTTCTGTGCCCTGGTCTATTCATTTAGTGTCAAAAAATTATGTGCTGTTGTTAAAAGCAATACAAAAACACATTGAGAGTACTGTAAGTGCAAGAAAAAGAGGAACTACACCGACTCAAATAAAAGCTCTTAGCTAATGACAGGACACATGATAAATTGTAGTACGTCAAAGGGATGAAGATTAGATGAAAACACTTTAGCAAGAGGTCTTCCATAGAAGGATATGTATAAAGGATATGTATAAATAGCTAAAAGTTTCAGTAATCAGTAGGGCTATGTATAGGTGTGACTGTGTACAAGCATGAGAGAAATCAGGAAGTAATGATTTACAGTTTACTGTACTTCTACATACAAGAAAGATGCATACTGAGAACAATAGTTAAGACATTTTTGTACAAATTAACACTTTACAGTTACACTGCCCAGGCCATTGAAAAAGCTGTAATATTTAATCTAAGACATGGGACAGCCCATGCAAATAGGCGTCACCTGGCTTGCCCCTCAGAGTAGCAGCCCACGGGGCTCCAAGAGGGTAAGTGATGCCTGCGCTGCAGCTCACCACAGACGGGGTCACCCTAGGAAGGGGGAGGGGGGAGGGGGGTGAGTTGCGGGCCAAAACTTCGGACTCCACACCCCACTGTTTAAGACGCCGGCGAAAGGGAGAGAAAGTGAAAGACAGAGCGGCATGCATCAGTTCAGCGTGCGCGCTCAGTTGTGCACGAAACACAAACCCCTCTCTCTCCCATAAATCCTTGGTAAGGGCGAAGCCCCCGAGAGGATAAAAGTTTTGTTTTATTTTCCAGAGTCCTGACCGTTCTGTTAACTTTGTGTTTACAGTTTTCATTTGTTTCCTTTTTTTAAATTTAAGTTTCTTAATTAATAATCCCATGCTATCTCCAAACGGGAAGGTCTTCCCGGGCTCTTATCATTAAAAAAACATTGCATGGTGCGGCTCTCCATAACGCACCAAGTAACAGTTGCAAAGCAGCTTTACAGAAAAAAAAATTGAAATTAGGTCAAAAAGTGTGAGGAAAAATGTAGAAATTATACACACTTCTTCAGCACATTAAAAAGACTTTTAATTTGGTTAAATAAGGTCAGAATTCTGTGGTGGCAGTTCTAATGTAAAAAAAAAAAGAAAATGTTTTGACACTTGTAATGATTGCAGGTCTTGTGACTTAGCTGTTAAATAAATGAGAAGCTACTTAATGCGACAGTTAAAAAACTTTAGCCAGAGCATTAATTCACTGCAGTAATCCTCCAGTTATAGGCTCGTAACTATTTACTTATTGAAAACCAAGTTGTGACTGTTTTAGGGGGGCAGGCAGTGTATAATCAATTTCTGAAACATGAAGGATATATAACATTTGATTATCACCCTAAAAAATTTAATGGCTTTAAGAGAGGGTATTTATGCCACATTGTACAGTATAAAATTGCAGAGTTTGCATAGTACAGATTTTAAATTTAATAACTTGACCAAATAAAATAAATCCATTTACATTAAATCATCCTGCTGATATGAAATAATGTTCTATATAATACACACGTGGACAAAATTGTTGGTACCCTTCGGTCGATGAAAGAAAAACTCACAATGGTCACAGAAATAACTTTAATCTGACAAAAGTAATAATAAATAAGAATTCTATGAATGTTAACCAATGAAAGTCAGACATTGCTTTTCAACCATGCTTCAACAAAAAAAAAATGAACTCATGGAACAGGCCTGGACAAAAATGATGGTACCCCTAACTTAATAGTTTGTTGCACAACCTTTTGAGGCAATCACTGCAATCAAACGATTCCTGTAACTGTCAATGAGACTTCTGCACCTCTCTGCAGGTATTTTGGCCCACTTTTGAAGGGCGCCCTTTCCAGACAGCATGTTTCAGCTCCTTCCAAAGATGCTCAACAGGATTGAGGTCAGGGCTCATAGAAGGCCACTTTAGAATAGTCCAATGTTTTCCTCTTAGCCATTCTTGGGTGTATTTAGCTGTGTGTTTTGGGTCATTGTCCTGTCCAGCACATTTCCCTCTAGAATCCCTTGATAGTCTTGAGATTTCATTGTACCCTGCACAGATTCAAGACACCCTGTGCCAGATGCAGCAAAGCAGCCCCAGAACATAACAGAGCCTCCTCCATGTTTCACAGTAGGGACAGTGTTCTTTTCTTGATATGCCTCATTTTTCCGTCTGTGAACATAGAGCTGATGTGCCTTGGCAAAAAGTTCCATTTTTGTCTCATCTGNTCTCCCAGAAGCTTTGTGGCTTGTCAACATGTAGTTTGGCATATTCCAGTCTGGCTTTTTTATGATTTGTCTTCAACAATGGTGTCCTCCTTGGTCGTCTCCATGTAGTCCACTTTGGCTCAAACAACGACGGATGGTGCTATCTGACACTGATGTTCCTTGAGCATGAAGTTCACCTTGGATCTCTTTAGATGTCTTTCTGGGCTCTTTTGTTACCATTGGGATTATCCGTCTCTTTGATTTTTCATCAATTTTCCTCTTGCGGCCACGTCCAGGGAGGTTGGCTACAGTCCCATGGATCTTAAATTTCGGAATAATATGTGCAACTGTAGTCACAGGAACATCTAGCTGCTTGGAAATGGTGTTATAGCCTTTACCTTTAACATGCTCATCTATAATTTTTTTTCGAATCTCCTGAGACAACTCTTTCCTTCGCTTCCTCTGGTCCATGTTGAGTGTGGTACATACCATGTCACCAAACAACACAGTGACTACCTGGAGCCCTATATATAGGCCCACTGACTGATTACAAGATTGTAGACACCTGTGATGCTAATTAGTGGACACACCTTGAAYTAACATGTCCCTTTGGTCACATTATTTTCAGTATTTTCTAGGGGTACCATTATTTTTGTCCAGGCCTGTTCCACGAGTTTATTTTTTAAAATAATTCTGTTGAAGCATGGYTRAARAGCAAYGYCTGACTTTCATTGGTTAACATTAATAGAATTCTTATTTATTATTATTTTTGTCAGATTAAAGTTATTTCTGTGACCATTCTGAGTTTTTCTTTCATTGACCGAAGGGTACCAACAATTTTGTCCACATGTGTATATAAATATTCTATATAAAGAGGAAAAAGACGAAAGTAGATTTTGAGCAATTTAAGCAAAAAATGACACTTAATGTAAAGGGATTTTGTAAAATAGAAATTTCATCAGTGCAAAAATAATGTCAGTTGAGATAATCAGCTGAAAAGTAGCTTATATATGGATTGCGATCCGAGATGAACGCAATGGGAAACAAAAATAAAGTATCTAGCAAAACTTTTGGAATTGCTACATCTTATCCAACAGAAAATACAAATAAAACATTCTACTTTAAAATAACAATGTAAATGTTAGATATTGCTAAGCAACATAGGACAACAACAACAAAAAAGGAACTTGTAGGAGCTTGCTAATAAGATACATAAATAGTTCCGAATAATCCCGGATCATTATCTGTATAAAGTTTGTGTGCTATGTGAATGGCTTGTTTGAAGCAATGTGTAGGTGGTACTTCTGCTAAGTTTACCACAAGATGAAAAGACTGGCCTTTTTTATTCCATGATGTTCATAGTTTCAAATTGTTTCCGTGTCATAGGGGAAAAAATCAGGAACTGGTGCAAACCACACTATTCATTTTAAGATATTGATTAACACTGTTAACCAGATAGAATATGTTTGTTAAAGTCATTGTAAGTGTATCTTTCTTTTCAATTTTTGTGTAGAGTAAAAAGGGTTTCATCTTGTTGTCCTATTTTCTTTTCCCTGACCTGGGTAGACCACAAGTCTGAGAAAAAGAAGGATTTCTGCCTTAAAAATGACTGAAAAACATTAATGTGCAGTAATCTACGAAGGTACACTTTTTACACAGTTGTTTGTTTAAGTTAAGGTGTTAGAAAATTATTAATCTGCACTTAAAAGTGCAACATTTTAAACAGTTTTGTGCAGGGTACAAGCAAGGACATCGGCAGGACTACCTATTCCAGCATGAATAAAAGGAAGAGCCAAAAGGAAATACAAAATGAGGGCTCCCTGAGAAGTAAAGAAAACATTTTTTTTGTAGAGCAAACACACACTCCCCTAACAATCAGTTAGGGGAGTGTGTGTGTGTGTGTGTGTGTGTGTGTGTGTGTAAGTGGGGGGAAGAGGGGGGGGTCGATGCAGCATCTAAATATACTAGTTCACCATGACATGACGATGTTATTAGCTATTTTCTTTTACAGTATGTATCTATTTTTTGTTTTGTTTGTTTGTTTGTTTTTTTGTTTGTGAGTATTTTAGTTGGTTTCTATATAATTTTAGCCCTTTATAGTGCAATCATTGAGAAATACATGGAAATTAAAAATTTGATAACTTTTTTCAAAGCTTTTTTTTTACCCCCCAAATGCTTCTGTTGTTGTTCTGTTAAAGTTTCAAATTTAAGTAACAGTAACATCAGTCAGTTGTTATTTTTTGACATGATCATATCATAAGTCAAGGGTATTGACAAACATAATGTGCCTAAAATAATAATAACGAAGAAATTTGTCTTTCATGTCTTTATTGAAAACACTTATTCAACATTCAAAATGGTAGTGGAAAAAGTAAGTGACCCCTTGCAATTAATAACTGATTGGAGCCTTGATGACGTTTTAAAACCACTGGTGCGAAAATGGTAGTTCAGCAGCCGAACACTCTCTCGTCGTCTGGGGTAAGTAGTTTTTTTCACAGATTCAGAAGAGAAGTTAAATTACAGAGATGTTTTAACTATAGTAGGTAAGATTTTAGGAGTTTAAAACTATGGCGGGGAGCATGAGCCAAATCGATTCCTCTTTCCTCTGATATTTATGCCTGCGCATGTGGCCTTGATGATGTATTTTTGACAGTGGTGTAACACACCATATTCATGGGGGTAATTTCGCAATTCGCCTGTGTAACCGAGGAGTTGTAAAAACGTGTTTTGTGTCTGTAAATGTTCAGTCGTAAATTTCAGAGTTGTACTGTAACAAACACACAAAATATCGTATCTGTAAGCTGGCGTGGCCATAGATTTGGATTGGAATCCAATTTGGACAAAGCACAGAACTACACACATCATTTTTTACGCGCCATTATTTTTGACAGTGATTTTATTCCATAATGCAGTACCCTTTTTTTGCCAGATGTGGTGCTGTGTGTTCATTCCAAATAGTTCAATCTTAGTTTTTAGTGCAAAAAAAAAATTGCCAACACTGCTATGGAGTGTCAATGTGTTCTTTTGCAAACTTCATGAGTGCAGCAATGTTCTCTTTAGTAAGCAACAGCTTCCTTTGTGGTGTTCAGCCATGGACACCCTGCTTGTTCAATGTTTTATGTACTGCAGACTCAGGAACACAGATGTTAGCCAGTTCAAATCGTTGGGTTGTTTCTTTACCTCATTGAAGAGTCTTCATTGCGCTCTTCAGGTCATTTTGACTGAGCACCCACTTTTTTAGTAGAGTAGCCACAGACCCACAATGTCTTCATTAGTAAATTATTTTCTTAACCATAGGCTGTTACATTTCTAAAGTCTGTGAAATCACTTCACCCTTTCCAGCTTTATGTAAATCAACAATTCTTGCTCATAGATCATCTGAAAGCTCTTATTCTCTTATTCTTCTTGTGTGGACTAAAAGTCTGAGTGTATTTTATTACTCAAAATTTGCTCCAAACCCATTTTCTTAACAATACGGCTAAACCTTGGATTGCAAGCACTCATAAACAATGGAATCTTGGATTATGAGTATAATTCATTCCAGAAGCAGGCTCATATTCCAAAACACTCGTAAACCAAATATAATTTTCCCATAAGAAATCATGAAAACTCTAATTATTCGTTCTACATCCCAAAACAATAAATACATAAAAATAATTAATACAGTATATAAAGTAAAAATAAAACAAATTAAACTGCACTTGCCATTTAAAAAAAGTAAAAAATATATCCCCGACCGATAAGTGTTTCCGTTTGTGCGCCCATGCGCCGTGTATTTCTATGTGTGTGTATGTATGTTGAATTAGGCCCTCGTCTCGTCTTAAACAATAAAACTCCTCCTCCCCCCACCTCGCTTTTTCAACGGGGGGAAAAATTTAATCTCTATAATGATACTCGCGTGAGCGCATACTAACGGAATCACTGCTGTAAAGTAAAAAATAACAAATGAACCAGAACTTTACCTTTTGAAAAGAATCCCGAAAGTGCAGAGTTTGCTGTGTAAAGAAAGTGTGTGTGTGAAGCCGGGGAGAGTGTGTGCGTGTGTCTGTGTCAAATTACATGATACTCGGCACTTGTAAACTAAGACTTTCGCTCGGTTTCCCATTCAAAATTTTTTACAAATCTTTGCTCGTCTTGCGAGAACACTTGTAAACCACGTTACTCGCAATTTGAGGTTCCACTGTATCAAGATTTCTGATTTCCCCATAAGACATAATGTCAACTCCAATGATTTGTTCCACAACCCAAAAATATGCATATAAAAATTATTAATACAAAATATAAGGTAAAAATAAACAAATTAACCTACACTTTTCCTTAGAAAAGACCCGTAGCTGTAGTGATTGAGACCAGACAGAGGAGAGGAGAAAGAGTGGGCAACTGTGTAGAAAGACTTTCACACTAACGGAATCACTGCTTTCTGACTGAGATTTAGATACTCTGGAAACTGAAATCTTCAACAAGGAGCCACTCTAATAACACTTCCTTTTGCCTTTTTTGAGGATTTAACACAAAATATGACATTGCATTGTTGTTAAACAGATTCATTACCCACATTGCTACAGCCTTTTTAACCTTTTTTTCCTACACACGGGCCGTTGTTGCAGTACAGTTACTAAAGAACAGTCACTACATTTGGACACAAAAATAATAAAAAATGCTTTACACACTATCATACGTGGTCACAATGTTATACTAAAGAGTACATTGACTATATGAGTGACACACACGACATTGACTGAGCATGGGAGATGATTAACCACAATCCCACAGCGCTAGAGAGAAGAACTACTGGCTCAGTTGTGGTCACATAATGATTGGCAGACACAGTGTGTACGTACTACAGTACTTCAAGACCTCGCTTGTTTAACTAGTATAAATTTATTGAAAAAAATTACCTGGCCTTGCAAAACACTCGCAGACCAAGTTACTCTCAATCCAAGGTTACACTGTATACTTTTTACTTTTTTGTGATTTTCTGAATCTTCCAGGATTTACATAACATATTTTAGAGTTTACCCAGAGGTCTCAAAAACACAGGGCAGCAGTTATCCTTGCAGAAATACCTTCTTCCTGAGAGAGGTCATGGGAAAATGGTGAGCTTTATTCATGCTGAAGGGTACGGTAACCAATAGAACCACTCTGTTCAACAGTGGTGAGAGGATTATCAAAACACCAAACACACCAAAAATTGGGGAAGATACATTGGAGTCATATGATCACATTGTTTTCACTGCTGTCACCCAAGAACAGAAATGTAAGGCCACAGTGTTTGTGGGCTTACTGAAATTGTGCAGTTGAAGATTGCTTCATCTGGTATTTCCCCAATCTTCAGTTGTCCAGTTTCATTGAATCTGTGCACACTTCTTCATAGTCCCCATTTTTGTTCTTGCCAAATAATAGCCAAACTCTATGTGTTTGAGACACAACAAAAGCAACATGAAAACTGTTTATTAAAAAAAACATTATTTTCATTTTACTTTTATGAAAAGCATTTATTCCAAAGAAAACTTTTATATTGCCTTTAAAAAAAGGAACTGCTGATTGTGGTTTAAAAAATGTCATATTAAACATTTGAATGCTGTTTTTTTTTTTTACATTAGTAAAAATGAATGGAAACAATTGACATGAAAATAGTTTCAAATAGTTGACAGATTTACAGAGTACAGAGAACTACTACTATTATAAGTCATTATGATACCCTGTGGCGAATTTATATATAGATGCATGTGAGACAGTCCTACAAGGGGAAGGATTAATAATAAGAAAGGTTTTGAAATAATGATTTTTTTTTTCTATTGCTTGTTTGCTATTTTTCATGTCATTTGTGGGTCATAAATGTGTGATGCAATTCTTGTGATGCAGGGTATTGAGTGGGAAGGTCTCTCACTCAATTGTAAAAGATAGGTAGGGAAGTGGCTAATGTGACATCATGTCACTTCTCCCAACTTGAAGCACATCTAACTTTTTACAGCAATCCAAATAGTTTAATCAATTATACTATAAAATGCTAATAAACCAGTTCATTCATAATAGAAATCATTATATGTTTTATAATATAGGAATATGTATAATATGAAATGACTTAGATTTGACTCTTGTGTGTGAGTGTGTGTGAGTGCGTGTGTGTTTGGGGGTGGAGGGATGAGTTCCGAACTCGGGGTTGGGGTAGAAAGTTTAGAGAAAAAGTTTTATGAGTATAATATTATGTACAGTATGTAATTAAACAGTCTAGTATAACCCTTGTATAACAAGTTTGTTAAGGCAAAGAGAGTTTATTTTTTCATCCAGGGCACCATACACACTAAAACAGTGTGGCAAAAAAAGTTCCTCATGATTATATAAAATGTAATCTAATTAAAATTACTGTCTCATGAATGTTCTGCCAAAGTTTGCTCAAAGTTGCATGAAGCCCCTGCATTACGTCATGCTTTTGAGTTTGTCCACTCTCTTGCTGAGGATTCTTAAGGGTTTTGCCTCACATGCTCCTTCAGACAAATGAAAAACAAGTATGCATAATATAACAATGAGCAAGTCACTAAAGAGTCCTGAAAATTCATTATAACCAAGTGTAATGTTTAGGAAAAGAATTAAAGAGTGTGTGCTTGGAATTGTGTTTGTCTTTTTACAGTCTAAAAATCCTATGCTTACTTTTTCTTTCGCTTCTCAGTACCATTTCCCTCCCATGCCTTGTTATAGGGCGGTCTTCTTCCTCCCCTGACTTTTTGCCAAATGGGCTGCATTTCTACACTTTCCACTCTTGCGCACTCAAGCAACAGTCCTTTTGAGGCAGGAAGTGAACATTTCTTGTGATCTTCTGTCTTGAAAACAACGTTTCAACATTTGTAAGTAATCAAAAGAAACATTTTAATTATATACTTGGTGAGAATATTAACTGATAGTAGATTGAGTGCTATTTTCTGCTTTAACTAGGAATTATATTTAATTTTAATTTCCCACATCACACATTTTTGAGATATGTTGTAATAGCTCATGAGAATTCAGCAGAAGTGTTTTCTTAGATAAGTGTAAAAAACATGCCACAGCTTGATGTTATTATGGGTTATTATGTAAGGCATAATCTGGCAGACCGTTACATGGTTATAGAGAAACAATCTTACAGTATCTCTCCACCTCTCTCAGTCTCCCTCGCTTTTTCTCTGTCCTTTTCTCCCTCGCTGCTTATCTCTTTTTCAGTGTTATACATTATATGAAATATTTCATGTAAAGGTTTTATTTGTTTGTTTGTTTCATACCAATTATAGTGCATATTCACACATGCTACATATTCACAATCATTGCTTGGTTATACTTATAAGAAATACTTTATATGAGAAATCATTTCGCTATACTTCCTTATTATCAATCTCATTTCATCCTAGCGTACATCATGTGTTACAGACAGTACCACTGCATTTATAATATTTGCAGAGTTATTGTATTGGCTGTGATTGCATCTGAACACATCATTTTGTGATAGAAAATGATTACTGGAAATAATGACAATATAAGGACTATAAAAGTATGAATGTCTGACCATTTATGGCAGTTCACACTTGTGATGTGCAGAGCAGAACTTTAACACCCTTCCCCGTAACATGCTGTTCTAACACTTCCGTGATGCAATTGTTTCTTGCAAAACCCTTAACTTAGTAGTTTCGTGGTGTCATCCTATCTTTAGCATCATTGTCATGTATCTCAATACAATCAGGTTCAAAAGTGAAATAATATCTAATTATGAGGATATGAAAACTGGGAGTTGCCTACAGTATGCCTTGTGATTTTCAGAAAAGGTTTGTTACTATTAAGTCGTTATTAACACAAAACACATGTTGTTGGCCCAAGATTTCTCGCAATGTTAAATTAAGGTTTGTAGCTACTGGGTATTTTTTTCTACATTCAATACACTCATATCCCTTGTTTCTAAATGTGAGTGGCTTCCTCTTACAAAATGACAACTGAAAAAAAAAAGACGTAACGTCTTAGATGAGTCCAAGCTCAGCTGTTCCTATAATGCCAAAAAGAGAAGTGAGTGTTTATTCATTTTCCACACCGCTTATCCTGTGTTATACTTAAGCCCAGGGCATAAGGCATGGAACAACATGGATAGGGTCATAAGGGCACAGGTGCGCGTACACACACACACACACACACACACACAATGGCGCACACACAATGGCACACTATGTTGAAATTGAAAACACCATCAGACTACAGTGCATATATCTTTAGACAGTGAAAGGAAACCCACAAAGCATACGGCGAACATACTCTGCACACAGGGGTGTCAAATGAACCTTCAACCCTGGAGGTGCAAGGAAACTATACTAACCATAGTTGAGTTGCTGTGCTGGTCCATGAAGTGAAAAAAACCCTAAAATGACAATGTAATATAATGATATCCACCAGAAGGTGGTGCTGTTTGTATATGAAATGCCTTAAGCTTA
Source organism: Clarias batrachus (assembly GCA_003987875.1). NCBI lineage: Eukaryota > Metazoa > Chordata > Actinopteri > Siluriformes > Clariidae > Clarias > Clarias batrachus. The sequence continues at coordinate 378,007 of QMIH01000397.1, read as the reverse complement.
CTTCTACTCCTTCTTAGACCAATTGTTTCTGAGCAGGTCTACAGCATATAATTTTATTATAACAATAATCATGTATAAGAGGGACGTAATACCTTATTATACTCTAAGAAAGGTTAGTGTAAGCAAGTTAAATGTCATGTGAATTGGTTAGATTAAAAAGTGAAACTTATGAAGCGAAAAAATAAATGAATAAATAAATTACTTTTACCTTTAAACATTTAAAAGAGCACTGTTGCTTAGTGGTTAGCAATGAGTTGTGGGTTCTTATCTCTGGTTTGTTGTGGGAAGTTTACTCCATGTACTCTAGTTTCCTGCTACACTGTGAACACTTGCATTGTAGGCTGATAGGTGTTTCAAAATTACCTCTAGTGTGTGTGTGTGTGTGTGTGTGTGATTGGTTAACACGCGATTCCATGATATTGGGTGCAGGCCATCAGTGTCCTACACAGTTTAAACAGTACAGAGAACAAATGTGTGGATTTAAAGATTTTAAAATAGATTCTTTTTTTTTCTCATGATCACCACATCAGATCATTCAACCCGCAAGTTATTGGTACAGGTTTTACTGTTATTGGCACAGTTTTACTGTTATTGGCACAGGCATTAAGTATGCCCTGCATCTTAGTAGCTGGATATTATATATGGGCATATAGTTAATGGCCTAGCCCAAGGACCCAACGGTGACAACCCAGTGTTGATGGGGTTTGAACCTCCAGCCCTCTGATCAGCAACCCAGAATCTCAAACACCTGAGCCCATTATATTTTGTTGTTTAAATATAAATAAAAATAGACTGGTAAATTATTATGATTATTATTATTGTTATTATTATTATTATTATTATTATTATTATTATTATTATTATTATTATTATTATTATTAATACTTTATAAAATTATAGTATATTTATTATATAAATATATAGTATTATTATTATTATGGGGCTCCATAATATTATATGAATCTTGTCTACTAATAATTATCATGATTAATAATAATAATTACCATGATTGCAAATATATAATTTATTTTTAAAGGATGAACAACATGACAAACTGTGCTCAGTGTTCATTTTATTCATTAAAATTAATAAAATAAATGGTATAGTTATAATAAATGTAGTTTGGTTTTTTATCTGTCTGTCTAGATTGAAAGCTGTTTAAGATCTGTAAGGTGCTGTTGTAGTTATATCATTAATCATAAAACAATGTGATGTCTTTCATTAGAAAATGAGGATCATTCTCCTGCTGTTGTTTGGACAATATGGTAAAGATCAAAATTATATCACAATGAATGAGATGAATTAATGAGATTTATGTATTTATCTACAGAGCATAATTAATGATATTATTTCACATAAACAAACAAGGTTATTTCGTTACTTATGTCTTTTTTGTATCAGTCTATGCTCAGGAGGAATGTATAAAATCATCAGTGGTGTCATGTGATGACTGCATCAAGTCTGGACCCGGATGCACTTGGTGCCAGGACTTGGTGAGTAGGCTTAATTTGTGTATGTTAATACAATAACTTTTTTCCATTGCATATGCTAACATTAACGTACAAAGCAGTAATGGACACAGTATTAAATGAACCCTTAAACACTAAAGTGTTAACCTTACGTACTTGAAAGGATTAAATTGAATTTGAAACATGCCTAATGAAGATGAAATAAATAAATGAATAACCTACTGGTTTAGTATTACAACATTTATACCATTTTTATTATCCTAAAGCCATATGCATCCTCTGGATTAAAAACAAATGAACTAAATTTTCATTTAATAAAACTTAGATTCTGTTGAAAGAGCATTAAAAAATGGAATATCTGAATTCTCTTGAACTTTCCAATTTAGCAAGACTGAACTTGATTTATACTGTAAATAAGAAGAGCTACTCAATGACCTCATCATAGACTTGTTACTGATCACTGAAATCAAGGATTCTTTCAAACTTTGCTTGACACTCAACTAATAAGTAATTATTTTTTGGAAGCACAGTTATTTTACTGACTTATATACAGTACTTGCACTTATATGTACTTATTGAGCAAGTCCTACTTTCTACTAAAGACAATAGAAATACAAACATTTTGATATTGATTTTCTGTTCTTCTACAACAGAATTTCACCAAGCCTGGAGAGCCAGAAGCAGTACGATGTGACACAGAGACAAAGCTTAAAGAAAAAGGATGCCCTACACATAGGATAGTCAACCCACGTAGTAACTCAATTCTTAATCTTAACAAACCACTGTCAGGGTCAGGCAAAGATCCAGTTCAGCTGCAGCCACAAGAAATTAAACTCGATTTACGGCCAGGTATGTTAACTTGAAATAATAGAACAATACACATATCTCCTTAAAAGCATATACAAATCTATAAAAAGTATATAACCAGAATGTTCTTTGCTAAGAAAATAAAAATCCAAAGTTAGTTCAGGTCTGGAGATAGCAGTGTTTAAACCTTTTAAACATTGTTAACAATACTATAATTTTTTTTTTTTTAATAAACTTTGTTTTTAGGTGAGGCCTTCACATTCCAGCTTAAATTTAAAAGGGCACAGGGTTACCCTGTTGATCTGTACTATCTGATGGATTTGTCCTACTCAATGGATGATGACTTGAAGAATGTAAAGGATCTGGGGAAAAATATACTTTTAAAGCTGAAGGACATCACCGGAACTGCAAGGATAGGTAAAAAGAAATATTATGAGGACAGTAAAAGAAGACTTTACCCTATAATAAATTGATGCATATTTTTTATCAAAATATTAAAATGTGATGCAGTTTGAAGCTAGTTTAATCATATTTTTATTATTTATGTGACAGGTTAGCAGGAAAGGTTACAAAGTAGATTTCTAGGTGGAAAATAATAAAAGAGACAAAAAAAGAATATTGAAGCCAAATAATCAGAGTGCAATGCACAGTTTCCCTGAGTTACAGTAGAGAGTCGACTCATTAGCAATTATCAATTTACAAGATCATGAGAGAGTTTGCTGTGATGCTGTTTTGGCATGAAAATGTAAGCTTTGATAGTTAATCCATTTGAGCAGTGTACAAATGAGAATGAAAGAGATAGACAGTTGAAAGGACACAAGTGCTGCTGCTCCAGTTTCTTTTAGCAGAGTTTAAACAATAGCACAAATCGCATTGACGCCACTATCAGTGTGTGGCTGAATGGTATTGTAAGTAATGTAGGAAACCATTAACCATGTGAAAATACAACACTCAAACAAGCATTTAGAAGATTTAAACAAGAATGGTAAACTCAGAATTACCTTTTGAAAAAAATCTTAAAGTTGAGGTTTACCTGTTTATTAAAAAAAATTATACAGTCAATTAATTTTTTTCAGGGTGATTTTTTTTTTAACATGACTATGAATGTTTTAATCTTAATATGACTGCTGCATTAACCTGGTTTATTTATTTAGGCTTTGGCTCATTTGTTGATAAAACACTTCTTCCATTCACTGACACAAATGAAGAAAAATTAAAAAAGCCTTGTCCAGCCAAAGCAAAGGAATGTCAGCCAGCGTTTGGCTATAAGCATGTCCTAAGCCTGACAGAGGATGGGGGGCTATTCACTCAGATGGTCTCAAAACAGCAGATATCAGGCAACTTGGACTCACCAGAGGGAGGTCTGGATGCCATCATGCAAGTTGTTACCTGTGTGGTAAGACGTCACCTATAATATATATATATATTGTGCTATTACAAGCAGCTCAGGAAAACTCTTTATTTCAGCAAAGTGAGCCTTTTTGAACACACGCACATGCACACACACACACACACACACATGCACACGCACACACACGCACACACACACAGTCAAATTTAATAGCCAAAAATCCAATTAGCCAAATATCACCTGACTCTAGCGGTGACATAGACGTTGGTACAAGTAAAGTAGGTACCATTTTTTAGTCTGTAACTGTCTAGTTTGTTAAGTCACTGCCCATGTGAAGCCCATTGAGGTATTTTGCTATTATACCTTTTGTGCATGCCAAGTTGCTTTTCTGCTCTGTGTCACTATTGAAGTCACAGAACTTGCATGATTTTTGCATTGTGCTGCTGTTGGATCGGCTGATAACTGCAAGGGCTTACTAATTAAATTGACATTATCCCAGTTTAAGTTACTGAGTTCTGTTGTTTTGATTAAATTTGACAGCTTTGCTAAAATATGTCCATTTACAGCATATTATCAAAAACTAAATCTCAATTTGGGTCAAAAATGTTTTGTTACTTTTTCGGTGAGCTATGGAATAATTAATTGGTTTCCTCTGATTGCCATACTATACAAATAGTTATGTAGTCATGCATCTCTTTTTTTTTTTATCATGCACAGGATAAGATCGGCTGGGGAAACAGCACGCGGCTGCTGGTGCTGGCCACTGATGCTGGTTTCCACATGGCAGGTGATGGAAAACTTGCTGGCATACTCGAACCTAACCAAGAGACTTGTCAGTTGGATCATAATCAAATGTACAGCATGAGCAACACTTGGGTATGATTGAATACTTTTGGAGTAATATGGGAAAATAATATACTTTTGTTGCTACAAAATATAAATAAAGTATCTTGATCAAACTGTCCCTGTCAGGATTACCCATCTGTTGGTCAGATAGCCAGGAAGTTGGAAGAGCAAAACATACAGCCTATTTTTGCTGTAACTGAAGATGTGTCACTTATTTACAAAGTGAGTATTATGCTCTTAATATCTGTAATATAAAATGTTTGTGAGCTAAGGAGTATCCTTTGTGATATAAGGCTGTTTCTTTCTCAAGGAGCTGAGTAAACTCATTCCTAAGTCAGAAGTTGGAGTACTAAGTAAAGATTCAGGCAATGTGGTAAATCTAATTGTGGATGCATACAACGTGAGGACCCTTTTCTTTTTCAACACTTTACACAGAATTAGATACATTTCTTTGTAATAACTATATACACAGATCAGCCATAACATTAAATCAGTTAACATTAAAACCCATCTGGGTTTTATGTTCTGTTTGTGCCCGCAGGGCAGCTCTGGGCCTTAGGGGGGTGGCTCGACATTGCCTCTGAGTGTGTGATGCGGTGTCTTGTTTTTTTTGTCCAGGCCATCCCATGGGTGTTTGATGGGATTGAGATCTGAGTAGTTTGGAAGTTGAGTCTGCAGCCTTGTGCCCTTTGCAAACTGGGCGCCGTGCACAGCATTCTGTCATGCACTGGATGTTCTGGTTCCTTTTTTTCATGGCCAGCATTTACTATTTACTTTTTTGGGCAATTTTTTCTGCATTGGCTTTTCTGTGTGACTGGATCGGATGAATGAGCCGTAAGTGCCCAGAATCCGCGCACCAGTTTGCTGGGATATGGTCATCAGTGTACAGTTCATCTGGCAGTAGTCTTGATGTTATGACTGATCAGTGTATAAATATATCCTGTAAAGTTGATTTATTTATCTAGTTCTCTGTTTGTCAGTCTCTCTGTCTATCTGTATATAAAAAACAATTAGTGGATTTATGAGAATTTATGTAATTGTAAGTGCAAGTGTTTTTGCTTACATATTTCTGATTATAATATTTTTTACAGAAACTCTCCTCAAATATAATTGTCACCCATGATGCACTCCCAGAGGACATATCAGTAACATACACATCTAATTGTAAAGGAGGAGAGAGGCCTAGTGAAAAGGGAACGTGCAACAATGTTGGCATTGGTAAAGAGGTACAATAAAACACTAATTTTTACTAAATCTCATTATTATTTTATAGTAGTAGAGTGTACTTGTTGCATATAGTGAGAAATACATAAACACATGCTCTGTTGCCCAATAGTATATCCCAGCTCATTCTGCTTTGTGGTGACCTTACTTTTTTCTCTTCAGGTGATTTTCAATGTGACTGTAAAGGCAGCAAAATGCCTTGATACCTTAAAGACCTTCAACATTGGTCCTTTGGGGTTCAATGAAAAACTAAAGGTTTTGGTTACAACACGATGCAAGTGCGAGTGCGACAATCCGTCCAATCTACACAAGTACTGTAATGATCAAGGCAGCATTGTCTGTGGCACATGCAGGTATGGAAAAACTTTTTTTTATGTGTTGTGATTATTGCTGCGGTTGGTGGTATTTTTGTTGCTGTTGTTGTTGGTTCTTCCATTTTACAAGTCCAGTAATGCACAATTAGCATTGTTTACATTTACATCATTTGCCTGATTCTTTTATCCATATCTAGAGGAGTTAAACTGCTGAAGATATTGTCAACATATTTCTCATCGATTTTTAAAAAAAGATCTTTCATACTATTGGACCGGAGGTTCCGAAAATCTTTTATATCAGTCTGACCACTAGAAGAGAGAGGGAGATGTTGATTATAAGAGACGAGCACTAAGACGCGGCGGGGGACTCTTATTTTGACACAGGGGACGCAACGCAGCAGGGGAGACGATTACCCATAATTCCCGCAGCACAAGAGAGAGAAAAATCATTGGCTCAGTTGTGATCACTTGCCACTCGGTGTCAAAATATGAGTCGCATGCGTGATACATGATACTCGTAACACGCTCGTAAACTAATACTTGCTCGGTTTCTGATTAAAAATCTGTTAAAAATCTTTGCTCGGTTTGCGGAACACTCGTAAACCACGTTACTCGCAATCCGAGGTTCCACTGTATTCTTATTGTTTTATATTTTTTAACAACAAATGCAGTCATTGCAGACAAAAACAAGTCTCAAACCAAGAGTAGGCATTTGGAGCTAACAGACACACCTGAGTAACAAGAAACACTTTCTGATGTTTTGTTTTGTTTTGCTTTGTTTTGTTTTATTTTTTTACTTGCAAAAAATAAGAGCATTCAAAGGAAAAGTGGCATATTCTAAGCTGTTCAGCACATCTAGATGTATATACTCTACATGTATAGCAATGTATATGTATAACTATGCCTTTAAAAGTCATATGTGGAAGTGTTCTCAGAGGGTTTCCCTATCACAAACGATTCCAAGTACTGTATGTTAGAAAGCTATGAGCTTTCCATCTACATCTAGGCATTTAGCGGACGCCCTTATCCAGAGCGACAGATTTGTTGTTTCATTATACACCTGAGCAGTTGAGGGCTAAGGGCCATGCTCAAGAACCCAACAGTGGCAATTTGGTGGTTGTGGGATTTGAACCTGGGATCTTCCGGACCGTAGTCCAATGTCTATAACCCCTGCCCAAACATTTTAAACCTTTTAATGCACTTCTACGATCTTTTGTAAGTTGTAGGTTAAAGGTTAGACTTCATTTAATTCCTTGATAATAAGCTGGAAATGGCTAATAGCATAATGTTTAGTTTTAAAAAGGAAATACTTTTCCACTGCTTTCCTCCTATTCAGTAACTCCTAAACAAGAGCCGTAATGGATGGCCTGGCAGTTTTAGCAGAAACTCAAAGAACTCCAGCACAAATTCTTTAAATTATACCCACAGTTAACAGATGCACAATCACTCAAGTGGTTATTTATTGTATTTGAGGAACCTGGTTTGCACTAAATACTAAATAAATAATTCATTAATAATTTATCAATAAATGGAGCATTTCAATAATCATACTGCACTGGAAAATAATTTTGTTTCCTGAGCATTTACACTTTTGAACAATAATATCATTACAGTACACTAGATATTCTCAAACTTTTCATGTTGATATACCATCACTTGCTTGCACATCTTGCACAATAAATTACAAAATAGTGTTTATATGTGACACTTCATGACTTTCTCTTTCTCCATAGCTGCAACTCTGGTTACCTGGGACAGCGGTGTGAATGCAGCTTGGGGAAGAAAGATGAGGCTGCCTTGAAGGCCCAATGCCGCAAAGACAATGGGACAGAGTGTGAGGGGCGTGGAGACTGCGAATGTGGGGTGTGCAAATGCCACCAAACTGAGGGGGGCAAATCCTACTATGGTACTCACTGTGAATGTGATGATGAACACTGCGAAAAGTACAAAAATAAACTGTGTGGAGGTATTTACACACACACACACACACATACACACACACATTTCAAAAGAGGTTTCACACACAGTGTTTCAAACATGTACTCACCTCAAAATTATGTAATTAGGTAATGGAGATTGCAGGTGTGGAACTTGCAAGTGCAATAACGGCTATGAAGGAGCAGCCTGTCACTGCAAGAAATCTGATCAAGGTTGCCTGCCGATTGCCAGCGAAACCCCGTGTTATGGGCGTGGCAAATGTGTGTGCGACACTTGTGAATGCGAGAGGGGATACAAGGGACGCTACTGTGCATATTGTACCACCTGTGAATTGCCATGCCAAGAGTTGGGGTAAGAGAAACATTAGACCAACCTAAATATATATCATCTTCCACAGCCTCTCTGCCTTTTACAGATTAAAATCATAACACTTTCATTTTTATAGGAGGGACTCTTTAATCTACCGTATCAATTATCTTATTTTGCCTTTACCTCATTTGGGTAGGCCAGTTTAAGATGTTTGATTATTCTCAAAAAGGTTTAATAGGAAATGTGAAGAGTATTGAATAAATATAGTATGATATTGTGAGATAGAATAATAATTTTTGACGTGTTGTTGAGAATTAGTCGATGTTGACTGTTCGTAGAGTAGGCAGAATTGGCTGTCCAAATGAAATGTCACGTTTCTAAGGTTTTCATTCATTTAGATTTGTTTAAATGTTGAACAACAGTAATACAATGTTCATGGTGTGTACTCATCCACAGACCGTCATTATTTCTTCAAATGTTTTATACTATCAATTAATTTGCTGATATTAACAGCTCTTTATGTAATCTAAAACAGGAACTGTGTTGAATGCCAGATCTTTAACACGGGACCATTTCAAAAGACCTGTGTAGAGAACTGCGCCCAACATAATATTAGAAAAGCTGCAAATCTGGACGATAAGAAGTGCCAAGTAAAGGATGCGGAGGGATGCTGGATGATTTTCTCAATAAATGAGCTAGATGGATTTGACAATTATGATATTAAAGTCCTTGAGAACAAAGGTAATCTAATCAGTAACTGTGAAACAAACTGTTTTGGTATTGTGTTTAGGTATCGTTAAATGGTGGTTATAACTTGTTACATTCTGCATCAGTATGTCTATCAGTAATGTCTGTTCATTGGCATTGTTATTTTCATGTAGTGAAGTTGTATTTTATGTGTGGCATATAAACAATTATGTTTTATTGTTAAAAATCATTATTCCTGAAATTCCCATATTTCTACAGTAAATTGATTGTTGTTAAATGATGCGGATGCTAAGTAGACTTGGTGTAAATGTAGCTTTCTAAGTTTTTTTGTTGTGACATAATCTGTATACATCTTCCATGCTAGAATGTCCAGAGGGGCCGAATGTTCCACTCATCGTGGGAGGATCTCTGGCTGGTGTGGCACTGATTGGGCTTCTACTTCTCATCCTCATTAAGGCACTGTTTTATTTCAAGGACCTCAAAGAGTGGAAGAGGTTTGAAAAAGAGATGCAGCGCAGTAAATGGGCACAAGTATGTTCTGTTTGTTCAGGATATAATGCTTGTTAATAATACTTTATTAAAAAATAAATAAATAAATAAATAAATAATATCACCATATTGAACTGCACATTTGGTATGCATGTGGCACATGTGGTAAGCATAATTATTGGTTTTGTTTCCACTTTCACTCTCTCTCTCTCTCTCTCTCTCTCTCTCTCTCTTTCTCCAGGCTGATAATCCATTATTTAAAGAGGCAACTACAACTGTTGCGAATCCAGTATTTACTGGAGACTCTTAAGGTAGTAGAGGATCACTGAAGATAAAGATCTGAGTTCTGTAAAATAAATCCACTGTAGATCCACTCTTCAATACTCCTTTTCCAGTCCACATTTTTGCACCATTCTCAGTGCTGTGTAATTAGCACTGATACTTGAACACCTGAGCACAGTAATCAGTGTTCTCTAGCCAATGATTGCTTGTCAGGGATTTGGAATGGTACGCTCAGGGGATTTATTTTTGGCTCTGACATTGTATTTTTGCTTATTTTTTCTATTACATATTCAACAGTTTAATATTTTGATGTGTGTTGTTAACTTGGGGTTCAGTGTTGGATCCTTGTATATAATTGTCCTTTATAACTTTTTTGTATGACCTTTTGTGTGAAACAGTAAAGTATGTGGAAATAACTTTTAAAATTAAAATAAAATGTTCTAATTAAATAATGGTTGATTATTCTTGTTGATGTATGTCTCGGTTGATAGAAGTCCGAAAGTCATTAGTCTCGTAATACTTTATTCCAGTAAGTGAACTTTAATCAGCAAAAATAACACTTACACTATTTATGCATTTGCCTACTGTTCAGTAGAAAAGTACAGTTTTTCTACACTGATAATTTTTTGTGCAATAGAAAACAGAAAGAGGCATGAAGCTAACAAATGAATTATGTAAGGAAAAGGGACAGTCTCTGAGGAACCAGTTGCCAGAGCTCAGCAGTGAGCCCTGCCCTGTCTGTCCTCCATGGCAGAACTAGTTAATGAATCTGAGGATCAGAAGAGGTGCGGTGGTACAACTAAGGCTGAAGTTCAGAGCAGAGAGTGAAACAAGCTAAAGTGTCTCACGCTAAGGAGTCAAACATAATTATCCCAGAAGCAGGTAGGAAAGTTATTCTCATATAATGTTTTTCAACAATTGTAAAAACGTAAAAACAATTGGTTAAGTATTTTGGTACAGTAAATAATCACTTTGGGTAATCCTATATAGCTCCTTATAGTTGTGATTAGTTATCAGGTTTCGATCATAATATACGTGTCTACGTCCAACATCGGAAGGGTGTGCATGTGTGGTGGGGTCAAAGGTTGCTGAATAACTTGCAAGTAATAAATCAGAAAAGTTACTCTCAATACATTTTTCGAAGCACCCCTCATAAGCGGAGTTTTTCACAAGGGCTCCAGTGTTCAATGTCATGTCCATGTTGCCACATGAGTTGGGCAGAACAAAAGCTGAGGCAAACACACTGAATCACTCTGCAGCTCACAAACACACTACCCATCCTTTATGATGTGTTTTTCCATCTGAAACAGATTCTAAACTGTACATTTGAGAAAACAGGTAATTACTGAGTTCCATGAGGTTTTGCAATTCATATAAGTCATGGCATTGGAATGGAAATATGAATGACTAAACTCATGACTTAAATAGGTAAAAAGTTTTGACCTAGCATTTGAGTGCATTTGAGTTGCTGGATTGCCCTGTACACTTATTTTAATTGGATACATATATTTAGAACTTAGATTTATTTATTTATTTTTATTAAGTGTTCACTTAGTAACATTTAGTCTTTAAACCAGCACAAAACAGATTTTGTTACCTGCATAATATAATTGTATTCCAATGCATTAATTCACCATGGTTTACACAGATCGCTAATATAAATAATAATCACAACTTTAAGATATTTTAATGGATAGCAAATGTTTAAATATTAGTTACATCTTGACGTTCACTGTCAAGTTTAGAGTGTAAAACAAAGGAAGTGTTAAGGATTCATGCATTCTGCATACCATTCAAGATTTAAGATACAAAGCTTTTCTGGGTTTTGGGGTGTTTTTCTACCCTCATCATTGTGCCTGATGTTGGTAAAAAAAATAGACTCTTTATGTAGCATTTTATGCTCGAAAGAAATCCATCTTTGGTGTTTCATAGCATCTCATCCAAAACTATGTCACACAACTTTTATTAAAGACAAACAAAAAAAGCACTATCAGCTGTTTTGGCAATAGTAATTACAGTGGTGGCTATGACGCTCTTAGATAATGCCTGTCAATAACACACACACACACACACACACACACACACACACACACACACCTGTATGCAGATCCCCTACACTCACCATAAAAGGTAAGCATCACCCTGAGTGGTTGGAAAAAGACAGCCAGGCCGAGAGGCAAAGTGCAGGGGCTGTAAAGTAGGGAGTGAGCATTACGGCCACTCCGACGCCATCTGTTCGATCCTGTTGCACTACTTTGCTGTCTCTCTCTTTCTAGGTAAGTGTCTCTCGGCAGGTGAGTCCCCTCCTGTGGTACTCTCCAAAAGATGTATTTCTAATAGTTTCAAGCTAGCTCAGTGATCACTCAAATTAGCTAACAGATACATGCATGATTACAAGTATTTAGCATAAATGCGTCCCAAATTGCTGGAATACATATTCTGCATGTGGATTCAAGTACTGCGTCTGAAGAAAATGAAAGAAAATTTCATTTTGTTTAAGCTTGTAAAAGATCACATTAGTGCTAAGTCAATATTGCAATCATAAAGTAACTATCATGGTCTGTGTGGCGTTTAGATCCATACCAAACAGCAAAGTTTTAGTGTTGATAATGTGTGCTTCTCAAATACACAGTTTGAGGGGTAAAGTCTTCTCGTTAACACACACTGGCAAGGCTTCCATATGCTGTGTTGCTATGCTCTGAGGAAATTCTTACACCAGTCTTCATTTAGATGTGGTGTTAAACAAAACGGTAGTGTTGTCAGAAACGACAGCTTCTGAATGCCACTTGTGAAGGGTGTGGCTATGTTAAAGTTGTTGCAAAGTCTACATAAAATCACGAATGAGGAACAGGATAAATAAGCTTGACTTTATCTTAAAGATCTAATATCTAACGCTTGCACATGCAGCCTTGGACATTACCATAAATGAATGATGTTTATGAAGAACCCAAAGTTAGAGCTCATTTAGAGTCTGATTGAGAATGATTAGACTACAAGATGGAGGCAGTGGTTTCTAGGGGCAAACTTGACAGAACTTTAAAAATACCATGAAACTCCATGAAATGTTGTGCAATCTGTTTGATGCAATGACATTGTGACATCTGTTAGAAAAAAAATCTTAAGTAGGGAGGCTGGCAAGAAAAAGTCATTCATTTCATTAGCAGCTTGGTCCCTCCCTCATCAGAGAGAGGCTTCCAGTACAACCTTAAGAAGATCAGCCTACTAATGAGTCACTGCAGTCAGGGCAGTATACAAAAGCTGCGTAGGGTAATTAAACCATAAACATTATCATAATTCCTGCGATATGCAAGGAGAGGGGGGAAAAAACTTTTGGCTCTTGTAAATCATGTTACGCTAAATGTATTATTCAATTATTCTCTATTGCCTTTGTTTAGTTTAGAATATATAATTTTTTCTCATGAAATAGAAAAAAACATAGGTAGGATAAATTATACCATTCTCGACCTGTAACAGAAGGAACAGTTAGGGTAGTTGTGCAATGTAAATGAAGACATAAGTAGATAGCAAATAGACATCAGCTTTCAGAGTTGTTTCAACTACAAAAATAGTGAACGCTAGCGAGTAAATTTGGGTGTTGCTTGTGGTTTTAAGGCCTGAGGGTGGGTGAGACTGAACAAAAGATGCAGTGTAGGTGAAATTAAATTATCTATTACTAAATATATGAGCCACAGCATATTGAAACAGCTGGGTAGTGTGTGCACACAAGAGATGAACTAAACAAACACTGTGGTAACACTTTATAGCTTTCAGTTTATCATCAACTTCACTTCCTGTGAATGATGTTCACAGACTCTAACTTCCTCTATGGGATTATTTTAAAGAGCACTGAATAAATATTTTTTTAAAAACTTTATGTATATAATATTTTGTATTTAACATTATACAATCATCATTATATGGACACACATTATATTGACCACTGCCTGTCATTTACATCTATCCTCATTGATGGAAAAAGCTGCAGACAACAATAGCTGAGATGCAGAAGTGAAAAGGGTATTTCCACAGTCAGTCCAGTAAAGCATGTATTTTGTGCCTGTGACTCACAAATCAGTACATGTACTGTAATTTGGAAACAACTTTTATAAAATAATAGTGGTCAAATAAAAAACAGAAAATTGACTAAGAGTCATGTTCTTACTTCTGCTGTGAGTTGTTGGTGCACTTGTGACTTTTTGCTGTTGCTGATCGTTGCACATAGATGCTATAAATATTGAAACTTCCCAGGAAGGAGGGGCCCTGAACCCTCAACCAATGATAACATCATGAGCACATGTGGTACAAGAAATTAGGGACAAAAATATTAGTGTATTTTTTTTATTTTATTTAAATTTTATTCATTTTTAGAGGAGGTGGAAGAAAACCTGGAGGAAACCCACATGGTCTCACACAGAAAATATGCACAGTGGTTACTTTATCATTACAACCAAAAGCAGTAGGATTGTCATTGTGACAAGCGATAAAAGTCGAATATACAACCAACAGCAAACTACTAGAGTAAAATGTCTGCTTGCTTATATTATGTCGATTGTCTTTTTTAGAACTTCCATTTCTTATGAAAAAGTCTTATCGACTTTTTTTAATGATGTCTGTTGATCTGTTATCTCAGGATTCTGATTCTGCAGTTGGCATCATGCCACAAGTCCAAGTAAAGACGGAAGTTAAAAAAGTCCTCAATAAAACTACACCAGGACTGCAGATATGGAGAGTGGAGGTGAGGTTTGAGCACACAGGTCTGCTTAGTTGTCTGAGATTATTATTATTATTATTATTATTATTATTATTATTATTATTATTATTATTATTATTATAATAAAGGAATAAAATCATATTTGTTGTTTTTGTCACTTTTACACATCACTTATCAAATCTCCATTTTATCTTGGACAGAAAATGGAACTGGTGCCTTGCCCGACCAAAACATATGGACAGTTTTATGAGGGAGACAGTTATTTAATATTACATGTATGTATTTACTGCAAGATAGTTAAACACTATATAAAAGATTTAAAAACAGCCAGTGCAGAATGTCAAACAAAGTGCTGACTGTGACATTTCTTTAATTAGACACAAAAGACCAGCAGTGTCTTCACGTATGACATACACTTCTGGCTGGGCAAGGCGACCTCTGTGGATGAGCAGGGTGCTGCAGCCATTTATGCTACAATGATGGATGAACACCTGGGGGGTGTCGCAGTGCAACATAGAGAGACCCAGGGCTATGAGAGCCCCACCTTCCAAGGCTATTTCAAACAGGGCATTATGTAAGGCTTTTCATAGTTTGACTGATTAATATATTTACATAGAAGTTGATCCACTAGGCAGAAAACTCTTGCATGGAATAAATTTTAATATCTTCCAGGATGGATAACCTCAAATACTAGAGACTAATGAAGCTAAAGTGGTCTAGCTCTTGCACTGTGAGCATGGTTAGAGTTTAGAAAATTACACATCAGTTGCCAACAAACATTTTGTTGAGAAACTTTAAATGGCTAGACTACATGGACAATTTTGAATTTGACAAAATATACTGTAGCATTTGAAGAGGTACTAGGAATTAGTCAGTAATGCACTCTGGAAATTATGTTTGTGTAGATTCTCCATAGTTCAAAAAGTAATATTCTTCAGATAGGCCAGAGCCATAGGATGAATTATGACTGACAAAATAGGAGTAACCGTTCCTGAATGTTGCTGGTGACTGAAAGGTTTCTGCAACACCACAGTGGCAGAAAGTCAGTCTGATATGCTTTGGATTGTGAAAAAGAGTCATTATTAATCATCTACCTCTTACTGAAAACAGTAAGAGACAAAATATTTTTTAAAAATATGACCATTACTGTTCCAAAAAATAGCAAGCTAAACTTGATAACATCAAGTTTTTTTTTAATGGGCATTGTAAGATCAAGCAAAGAATTTAACATTTAGATCACTATGAAAGATTGTGTTAGGCTTAGAGATGACTAAAATAAACACATTAAGACACACTACATCCTATTTTCCACAGTTATAAAAAAGGTGGAGTAGCTTCAGGGATGAAGCAAGTAGAAACCAACACGTACAATGTCCGCAGACTGCTGCATGTCAAGGGCAAGAAGAATGTGGTTGCAGGGGAGGTGAGACAAGTTTCACACTTCATTTCAACACAGGATGTCAAAAGTTCATGGGGTGTTTTACAGATGTGTCATCAATGTCTGTTCAGTGTGAACAAAGATAAAAACACATTGACTAGTTGTAAGATACAGGAGCTAAAAGACAGTATCTAGTAGCTTATAATCATGGATTGTAAAAAAAAAAAAAAAAAAAACACAGGAATGATGATGTAGAAACATATATAAACATATGATACAGCATGTTAGGATTGAAGTGTTCTATACAGTAATATTTTTGTAAAATGCTTCTAATTGCACTACAGTTACTCATAATGTTTTGAAGATTTCACCATTTTCACTTATTTACATAATAAGGACGAGTACAATAGGCCACAAAGAATGGCAAAAGTTAAGTTTAAGTTATTCCTCTTTTCCTTCCCTCCTGGAAAATGACTGTAACTGTAAGCAACTGTAACTAAGTATAAGCAATTTCCCTCTGGGATTGATAGTCATTATAATTCATTAAATCTTGAATCTTGAAAAACTGTTTCATTTAAGGTGGATATGACCTGGAACAGCTTTAATAAA
Organism: Clarias batrachus; assembly: GCA_003987875.1. Lineage (NCBI taxonomy): Eukaryota > Metazoa > Chordata > Actinopteri > Siluriformes > Clariidae > Clarias > Clarias batrachus. The sequence goes on along the minus strand of QMIH01000397.1, from coordinate 361,572 downwards.
GGTGATGTCTTCCTGTTGGACCTGGGGAATCTCATTATCCAATGGAATGGGCCACATAGCAATCGCATGGAGAGGTTGAAGGTAAACAAAAACTCAGCAAGCAATAAGTGTGTTACGTCTACATGTTTGTGGTGGATTTAAACAATATAAACAGAAAAAAATATATGAAATTAACTCTTTTTCATTTTTGATATGACAATGGTAGTGGATAAACTTTTTATGTATAAATAGGGAATGAATTTGGCGAAGGATATCCGAGACAGAGAGAGAGGGGGTCGAGCACAAGTAACCGTGGTGGAGGGAGATAATGAAAGTGCTTGTGAGGAGTCCATGAAACTGATGACACAGGCTTTGGGTGAAAAAAGAAACATTAAAGAAGCCATTGCAGATGAGGTGGTGGATGAAAAATTGAAGTCTAGCATCAAACTCTTCCAGTAAGATCATAAAAATGGTGCTTTACATACAAAGATATTTTAAAAATATTCTGTTTAAAAGTCTGCTGACTAAACTACTACATCGTTATTATTTTTTATTTTAAAGCAATAAATAATTAATGTATGTAATGCATGGACACTGAAATGTCTGTATGTGTTGGGTAGCATTTCAGATGCTGAAGGCAGTTTGGTGGTGCAAGAAGTGGCTGTGAAGCCATTAACACAAGACCTGCTAAATCCAGATGTAAGAAACTAACAGTCTCAAAACATTTTGATACCATCTCGTGCATGTAAAGTAATTGTGAATATAATTGTGAAATCTAAAAAAAATTTTATGATTGTGAGCAGATGATATGATTGGATTTTGCAATAACATCCCTAACCTCACCTCTGTACAGTTAAACTCAGTCATCTTGTCATCATACAGTCATCATGAACATAAATGCCATGCCAATATTGGGTTTTTAGTGAATTATTAGACTGTGTTTTTTTTCCTGGTACAATCGGTGGTGTTTATTTAACTTTCTTGATTCTCTTGCATGGATCCAACTGTTAAGTCACCTCATAGGGTTTAAGCTTCAAAACCATTGTCCTCCTCCTTCCTGGCAGCAAAATAGCCCCAAAGCATGAAGAAATCACCACAATGAAAATTCGTCTTAGGGTTTTTAGTTCTTAGAGTTGAATGCCTCACCTTTACTTCTCCAAACCTACCACTGGTCAAAACCTTCCTCCACAAATTTTTGCCTTATCCTTTTGGTCAGCTGCAAATCGAATCGAATGTGTAGCCAATTATGATCACAAACCGGAAGCTAAAAAACCCTTGGGTTAGACAGACTGAAATAAATTTCAACACCACTGAATTAATTATTCACCACTGAATAAAATATCTGGCTTGCATAAATATCAGTATGTATAATTTTGACCCTACATAGAAAACATACTGTAAGTAAATTAAGCCTTGTGCTTCAATCATTCATCTCTCAAAAAAGACCAGTTCTGGGAAATTTAAATATTGCTGTGACATTCATGTTGATGATGAGTGTATGTACATTCTGATCATAACTGTATGTTTCATTGTAATTCTTATGTATTTCTTTTGTATTTATTGTACCCCCAACCCCTTTTTACTTCCATTGCAAGGAAGAATATAAAAAAAAACTTGTAATATTACATTGAAGTACAGGTTTTAGATTGAAAATAGATATGGTTTTAGTATTTCTATTGATAAAGCCACTAGATTACTAAGGTAGTTAATTGGGGGGGGGGAAATCCTTCCTCATACTCTCTCATTTACATGACTTCATACTTTCCAAACATTCATGCTTCTTTGTGCCTTCTGCAATGGGAAATGAACAAAGTATGAAGCTTTTTCTTTTTTTTTTTTACAAAAAAAGTGACTGTGTTTGTGAATATAAAATATAACTGTGGTTTTGGCTGTGGGGATTGGCTTGCAAAATGCAGCACCTTAAAGTATGTTGCTTACTCAGCTAACAGTATAACACACTCTACTTCACCAACTCAAGGAGAGGGAACAACCCTGTGCAAAGGCCACTCTGATATAAATGGCACTGACACTGCATAAAAGTCAAACCCTGTGAAGATGCGCTTGCATTTTCTTGGCACCCAAGAATCATAAAGTAGTGAGCAGAAAGATAAGAGCCCTACCTTAATAAAGATCATTGTAAAGTTACAAAAGATTGATTGTAACTTTCAACAAGCAGGAATTGAAATAAACTTACTTCTCCTTCAAGGCAGCACTGTGGTAATTAAAGTCAAAGTTGAACTCTATGGTCTGCGCTAAAAAGGTGTGGTAAATTAAGAAGCGAGACAAGGAAACAAAACTAGGGGAAAGGAATAAGCAAATTCACATTAAATGCCTCACAGTTATACTTGTATCTTCAAGTAAGGGTTAGCACCATAAATATATTGCAAAACCTTAATGGAGGTTCATGAGCTGGCTGAGTAATTGATAAGCACCCTGCCACCCACAACAATATTGACAAGATATACATAATGTCCTTTAATTACTGAAACTATATTGTGTTTAATGACATTCAAGACATATCTCATCTCTTTGACAGGACTGCTATTTGCTGGATCAGGGTGGAATACGAATCTTTATCTGGAAGGGCCGGGGGTCATCCAAAAAGGAGAGGACAGAATCACTAGAGAAAGCTGAGGTGAGAGACACAACTCTGCATCATGCCGTCAAAAGAGACTGAACCTGAATTACTGTATCTAAATTGACTCATATAGTAAGTTTACTATATTATGCAATAAGATGCAACGGCAAATATGGTATTTTCTTAAATCATTATACATTTAGGCATACAAAAAGGCCAAAGGATATCCTCCATCCACCTATGTGGAGACAGTAAACGATGGTTCAGAATCCTCAGTGTTCAAGCAGCTCTTCCAGAAATGGACAGTGAAGGGTCAATCTACTGGACTGGGCACAACACATACTGTAGGCAAAATAGGTAAGCAAAGCACAGTTTAGTAGTTTAACTGAAAAAAAAAATAGAGTACAAATATTATCCAAGTGTTCTATGTGATTTCTTTTTTTTTCTCTGTAGCCAAGGTTGAACAGATAAAGTTTGATGCCACATCAATGCATGCCAGACCTGACATAGCAGCTCAGCAGAAAATGGTGGATGATGGGTCTGGTGAAGCTGAGGTTAGTAAACACTGAAAAATACAACTAAATAGATTTTCAATAAAAGACCTTTCCTACATTATTTACATTACAGTTGTGCAGTAAGTGAATCATTTTCAGTCACAAATTATTGGGATATAAAACATATTTATCAAATTAAAATATTAACAATTTGCTGTAAGTCCATCATTTCCTTATTACAAAATATAGTTTTCTCAGGACACAATTAAACAGCAAAAGAGAACTGAACAAAAGACTCTGCAAATGACTGTACACAACATATGTACATACAATAGACTATATGACCATTAAGCACAGGCATAAGTCATTTTAAATGACTGGTAAGTTTATTTTATATTTGAAATAACGTGGATTAATACTGAACCCAGACCATGGGTACACAATAATCACAATTACAATCAGACTTGCATTTACTTCTCCTAAATGTATCTGTGTCAGTGTCAGTGTCATCATACTCATTAATACATTTCATATGCCATTATTAGAAGGGGAAGTGGGTGTGTGTTGAGCTCTGCTATAAAATCAACCCAGAGGCAGTTTTAGCAAGTAGATGTGCTTTCCTTTTTCTTAAGGTATGGAGAATACAGGACAATGAACTAGTCCCTGTGGAGAAGAAATGGCTGGGGCACTTCTATGGTGGTGATTGCTACCTCATCCTCTACAAATATGAAGTCAACAATAAAATGCACTACATTCTTTACATGTGGCAAGTATGTGAACATATATTCCCATAACTGTCACAGTGCAATGTTCATTACATGACTTTGAATCACTGGTCAGCCATATTTGTGCAAGCTGCTTACACATTGTACCTTTAATGTTTTGTTTCAGGGTCGCCATGCAAGCACAGCAGAACTAACAGCATCTGCATATCAAGCAGTCATTCTGGACACTAAGTATAATGGGGAACCAGTACAAGTTCGAGTACCTATGGGGAAGGAACCCATGCACCTTATGGCCATTTTCAAGGGCAGGATGGTGATTTATGAGGTGGGTATAGGGGATGAATAGCATTTTGGAGCTTTCAATACCAGAATGGGTCATTTTGCCTCAGCACCTCATTGTCTATATGATAAATAAATAAATAAATAAATATAAATATGCATATATTATTTTTGATTTTTTTTGTGAATTGAGTAAAATAAAGACCACTATATTTTTTTGAATGTGATATGCAAAATGTATTACTTACAGATAACATAATATTTCCTGAGTTTTTATTAAATAGTTAAATTATTAATTATTATGAACATTTTATTACACAAAAAGACGATGATTAAACAATAGAACAGAAATGCAGTCATTTTAAAACAGTAATTTAAAAAAATTCCAAATGTTAATAAAAAATATATGGTTATATAGTATCTTTCTATTTGGCTTACTTAAACTGTACTCTTAACTGACTCCCACTATCTATTGATTTATAGGAAGGCAGTTCTAAAGACAACGCTTCTTATGGTCCGTCAGGACCAAGACTGTTCCATGTTCATGGCTCAAATGAGTTTAACACCCGTGCAGTTGAGGTGGTTGCTCGCTCTTCCTCACTCAACTCCAATGATGTGTTTGTGCTCAGCACCCCCAACTGTTGCTACCTGTGGTATGGAAAGGTCAGTCTCAAGGCCAACTTTGTCCTAACTTTCAACTTAACAAGATCAGCAACAAAGCTGGGATGCTGTATTACTTCTAACACTAAGGAACATTCAAATTAGAACATTAGGTGTTTAAAATGAAGTTCCATAAACTTAAACACAAATTCTATTTTTGAAATGCAATAAGTTTAGTAAATGGTTTTGTTTAAGCTGAACCTCATGTAGAGGTTCTTAGTTTTCTGCACGTCTGTAAATGAGTGTGTGAGAGCATGTGTGCAGTAGTTGCAATGATCTGTCACATCGATGGTATATTCTGCCATGAAAGATAGGTTCGTGATTCACAATTACCAAAAACGATGAAGATTACTGATAATAAACTCTAAGTGTAGTCACATGATGATCCTTTCCTGTAGGGCTGCAGCGGGGATGAAAGAGAAATGGGTAAATCTCTAGCTGACATAATTTCCAGGAGAGAGAAGCATGTCATAGCAGAGGGTCAGGAACCTGCTGATTTCTGGTTGAACCTTGGCGGGAAGTCCCAGTATGCCAGTGGCAAGAGGTGAAACCATATAAAATAGACAGATATCACCAATTTTAAAATCTGACAAATTAATTAACCCCTGCGTTTTGTTCACATGATTAGACTGCAGGATGAAACTAGTCAGGTCAATCCCCGTCTCTTTGAGTGCTCCAATCAGACCGGTAGATTTATTGCAACTGAGATTACAAATTTTGACCAGACTGACTTGGATGAGGATGATATCATGCTGCTGGACGCTTGGGACCAGGTAAGTGGTCTTACTCCATCCCACCCTCTATAAAAAAGGATCAAATAAAATAAAAGGATTTTGCACAACAAATATTTTGTTTATTAGCATGCAGGCTATTCAATGGCATCATTGGTAATTTCATCATATATCTTGGTAAAGCCAGAGAAAAGCCATTTTTATTCAAGCTGAACTAAATCTGCACTAAAATGCTTGGTGTGCATGTTAGCCTATATTTTTCATTTACAAATTAAGCAGTCAAAATCTATCATACATATAAAAGGGATGTGATAAACATCAGGCATCAGCAGTCTCTAATCGAAAGCGCTTCTCCATTTATCAGATATTCTTGTGGATTGGGAAAGGATCCAATGACACAGAGAAAAAGGAAGCTGTGGTTACAGCACAAGAATACCTGAAAAGCCATCCTGCTGGACGTGACCCAGACACACCAATCCTAGTCGTCAAGCAGGGGTTCGAGCCACCTACCTTCACTGGCTGGTTCTTTGCCTGGGACCCTCACATGTGGAGCGTACGCACATTCTAACTAGTTCAACACGTTCTTCAATTGCTGTTCAATTTGCCAATTTTTTCAATTGGACGTCCGCAGTAGTACTAATCTCAAACTGAAATGTGCTCTGCTTTCTCAGGGTGGAAAGTCGTATGAGCAGCTGAAGTCTGAGCTTGGAGATTCAGCAGACATCATTAAGATTACAGTGGTGGGTTGTTGTAATTTGTCTATGTTAAACTTGTCTAGTAAAGCTTTCAACTAGTAGTGGGCGTTAATGACCATCAGACACTAAACTGTGTGTTGTAAATTTAGGATCTGACCAACTCCTACACCAACTCAAACAATTCTGGAAAGGTCCCCCTGTCTCCCACTACACTGCCAAGATATCCAGCAGCAAAGCTGGTAAACTGCCCAGTAGATGAGTTGCCTCAGGGAGTCGACCATGCCAGGAGAGAGGTAATTGCAAGAAGGGACCATAAATAAATAAAATTCTACTGTTTGTGTTCCTTATTCTCAGATCAAACACAACCTTTATGTAGGAATAAAATAGAACAGGGCATGCTGTTATAGGGACATGATCAATGAAGGGGTGGTGTGATAACATCACAAAAGTAACATTTTATTTAGATTTTTATTTATTAATGACCAACACATCATACATTTATTTCCTGTTATGACTTATGTTATAGCAGCTATGAGTCATTCTGTCACCAGACTCTGTTTTTCTCTCTGATAAAAATACAGTAATTAAATAAACAAAGCTCTGTTGTGCAACCAATAGTCTTATTCTATGTCCTAAAGACTGTCCCTACATTCTATTGCAAAGTCCTAAAATTTCCATAAATATAAAATAAATGTAAGAAGCTGCATAGTGGTATAGCGTCTTGCACCTCCAGGGTGCGGGTTTGAATCCCAGGCAGGCTTGATTCCAGTCTCTGTGTGCATGGAGTTTGCATGTTCTCCCTGATGGGTTTCCTCTGGCTACTCCAGTTTCCTCCCAAAGTCCAAAGGGAGTAAAATAACAAGAAAACCAAATTGGACAAAAGGGCAGTGTTTACTTTTAGCTTTACGTTCAGTTTTTGGAGAATATTTCTTTTTTGGAGAATATAATCTTTCCGCCAATTTGTCATTTGCTATAGAAACTCTTAAGAATCTTAAAAGTCCTCCTCTCTACTCTTAACAATTTTTACCTTAGGTGCTGTTTTTAGGGCTAATACGTTTTATGAATCATTTTTATCTTTACTAAGATTTAATTCTAAATTTAAGGGAATAGTCTAAGAAAATACCATAATTCTTAGAATTTTTCTTAGAATTTCATCACTAGGAGCAACTTTTAGGCTTAGGAAGGTTTATGAATACGGGCCCTGCAGTTTAGGCTAATTAGTTTTCCCAAATTGCCCGTAGTGTTCCATTTGGTGGAACATTTACAATACAAATCCCTGTGAATTAATTTTTAAATTAGGAACAATTACATATTTAAATGAGTGCCACTGATGGCAGGCAGTACTACTAAGCTGCTGTTATAGAAAATTAATCAACACCCAGTGCATCTGATTCAAAAACCGTGACATAGAATCAAATTATTTAACTTTTTTTCTGACAATGAAACTTCTGACTAATGTCTGTCTTTAGGAATATCTCTCAGACGATGACTTCGCTTTGGTCTTGGGTTTTTCACGGATGGATTTCTACTGCATGCCCTTGTGGAAACAGCAGAATCTCAAGAAAGAGAAGGGCCTGTTTTAAGCGAGACAACAGGAATGCTTTGTTCATATATATATGTCCAACTGGCAGGGCAGCGACATTACATGGAGTATAGTAGTAGGCTGCACCTTTTGTGAAATTATAAATCTGTTTGTTTACATACATTTTATTTTAAACATCATATAGGAAATTATAGCACAATTGCTATATTTGAAAATCTAAAATCTAATAAAGCTCTGTCACTAGTGTGGCATTTATATGGATTGTTTAATAAGACATGTGAGGAATGTCTAGTAATTGAATGACCTATTTATGCAAATGTATTTGGTTGATAGGCAGCTTGTTCATAGTACTGTCTTTCTTAAGTTCAAGAATTTATGCTAAAAAACAGGAAGAATCTGCACTTTCACTTCAGTCCCCAGAATTTCAAGGGCAAATTTCAAGGGCATGGACTTATGGAATATCTCTGCAATGATTGTTATTTCAAATAAAGGTTTAATATACACAAAAGGATGTCAAAATGTTCCCATACAGCAGTCAATGAAAAAAAACCTATATAAATATACTAATATTTCAAAACATTCTCATGTCAATAATTTTTTTTTTAACACAAGTGTTTTTAGATAGCAGTCGATATCACTTCCTTAGGTCCTTCCTTCCTTCCTTCCTTCCTTCCTTCCACAGTTACACACCCTCATATCATCTGAACACATACTGTAAGTGAATGTGTATGCATGTTGTGTTTAACCATTTAATAGCAATGTTATGCATTGACTTTTCTATATAACATAAGGCATTCTTTTTCTAGTCCAACCCCACAACGGCCCTTTATATATTCTGTTCCTAGTTTTGTTGTACTTGTAAATTAAATCAAACATGCAAACATGTGTAGAGATCATAGGCAGTAAAAATGATTTCCTGACTAAAGTCATAATTATAAACATGAACACCCTGTCCTTATCATGCAAATATGCAAATGAACAGCAAGCCTTTTAGGGGTCAGTTAGGAAAATATATTTAATGTCAACAGCATCTTGCATTTTTATTATAAGGATAGCCAGAAGGAACATTAGAGAACAAATTGGTTTTTAAAATTACTCAATATCAATGTCACAGCACTGTTTTCTTGGGAATTTATTTTATTAAAGCACTTCATATTCATCTCTGTATGATTGAACATTACATGAGAAAGAGGAACTTTGTGAGCATTTCACTGCTGCAACTCAAAAGATTTTGCAACCAGAACCACACCTTTTCATGCACTGATAAACATTTAGGTCCAAACCTCCTACTTTATTTGATTTTTTGGATAGCTTTATTTGATTTTTCATTGGCTGAGACAATCTTTATTTCATGTTTTTACTTGTTGATTGTAAGGTTTTACATATTTAAAAGGTTGCTGTTAACCTACTTATAACTTTACTTTAACATAGCCCTGTCACAAATGAAGGTAAACTGAACAATAGCGCCATCTGCTGAAATACAGTATAATTTTGTTTTTCTAATATCTGTCAGCCTATACACAAAACCTACTTCCTGTTGGTGACTGACATCTTTTAAACTGTACATTTACATTTTATTACATCTAGAAGACTTACGTTCCATTAATTAATTTCATTTTATTTAATTTGTTACAAACACTATCCTTATTTTTTGTTACATGTTTTCATGGATTAACGTGATATAACTAAAAGCAAGACATGGCCTCTATAGATAGACCTTTTAATGGCTTAATCAGAGTAGTGGTCAATGAGTCTCTGTGCTTCTCTCACTCCTGACATATATGCTCCATGAGTGGTAGTGTAGAATTTCACATGAGTGGATTCACCTGCAAACAGCACCTGCAGAGGCTTCAAAACATACAGTAAATTAGTGTAAAGTCTTCCATCCTGTGTTTTTACATGCAAAAGTTTTCAATTGTTGGTTCTGTCACAGTGCTTGATAACTATTGATAACAGAAGATAACTATTCTCTTAGGTGATGAGCACTGACGACTCATTTGATTACAACATTAACAGGTGAAATAAAATAATGTGTAAAAAGATGTGCAAATTTAGAACACTGAACAAGGAATTGTGTGTTTAGATACGGTAAAGTATGATTATTAAAAAAGTCAACAGAAGAGCACATTTCAGAAATTTGTGAATAGGATCTATAATTTGTCTTTATTCTTTTAGAGGAAACCTCAATTACTTAAGAGTAAAAGGTACAATATTGGTTTCTTGGAAACATATTTTGTTTTTAAGTAGAACCGATTTCATGCAGGATTATGCTTTCTATTCAGTACTTCCCAAGAAGTCAAGAACTGAAATTCAGGGTTTTCAAAAGAGTGCAGTTTCAGTAAGAGCAAAAGGGGACTGACTCCAGTAATGGGCAAGGTTTTGAAACACTGCATACAGTGGGATGCGTAAGTTTGAGCAGCCTTGTTAATCTTTATGATTTTCCTGTATAAATCGTTAGTTATTACGCTAAAAATATTCAGGTAAATATATCATATAGGAGACACACATTGATATTGAGAAGTGAAACAAATTTTATAGAATTTACAGATAGTGTGCAATAATTGTTTAAACAAAATTAGGCAGGTGCATGCATTTGGGCACTGTTGTCATTTTATTGATTCCAAAACCTTTAGAACTAATTATTGGAACTCAAGTTGGCTTGGTAGGCTCAGTGACCCTTGACCTCCATACACAGGTGAATTTAGTTATAAAAAAGAGTATTTAAGAGGGGCAATTGTAAGTTTCCCTCCTCTTTGAATATTCTCTGAAGAGTAGCAATATGGGGGTCTCAAAACAACTCTCAAATGAGCTGAAAACAAAGATTGTTCACCATCATGGTTTAGGGGAAGGATACAGAAAGCTGTCTCAGAGATTTCAGCTGTCTGTTTCCACAGTTAGAAACATATTGAGGAAATGGAAGACCACTGGTACAGTTCAAGTTAAGTGGCAGACCAAGAAAAATCTTGAATAAACAGAAGTGACGACTGGTGAGAACAGTCAGAGTCAACCCACAGACCAGCACCAAAGACCTACATCATCATCTTCCTGCAGACGGAGTCAATGTGCATCGTTCAACTATTCAGCGCATTTTACACAAGGAGATGCTGTATGCAAGACTTTTGTATGGTGGTGATTCCATCATGTTGTGGGGCTGTGTGGACAGTGCAGGGACTGGGAATCATGTCAACATTGAGGGACACATGGATTCCACTCAATATCAGCAGATTCTGGAGAGCAATGGTCAGGGTACAGTGACAACAAGACAACAACCCTAAACACTGCTCAAAATCTACTAAGGCATTCTTGCAGAGGAACAAGTACAACGTTCTGGAATGGCCATCTCAGTCCCCAGACCTGAATATAATTGAAAATCTGTAAATATGATTTAAAGAGAGCTGTCCATGCTCGGAAGCCATCAAACCTAAATGAACTAGAGATGTTTTATAAAAAGGAATGGTCCAAAATAACTTTAACCAGAATCCAGGCTCTCATTGGAAGCTATAGGAAGTGTTTAGAGGCTGTTATTTCTGCAAAAGGAGGATCTACTAATTATTGAGTTCATTTATTTTTTGTGGTGCCCAAATTTTGTTTAAACAATTATTGCACACTTTCTGGAAATCTTATAAACTTCGTTTCACTTCTCAAATATCACTGTGTGGGTCTCCAATATGATGTATTTAACTGAATTTTTTATTGTAACAACTAACAATTCATACAGGAAAATCATAAAAATAAACAAGGCTGTCCAAACTTGCGCATCCCATTGTATATGGATGTAAATGAACAAGTGTCCACATACTTTAGGCCAATTATATTTACTACTACAGACTGTATATTATTTTCAAACTTTGCACAAAATCTGAAGCCTTGTTTTGTGTGACTTCTTTTTAAAGACATTTTGACACAGAAGTAAGAATTTAAAAAAGTATGTGGAATTATGTATTACATACAAATAGTACTAATAATATTAATAGTAAGTTAGATACCTTACTGTCTGAAGCTTTCATCTCAGGAACAGGCTCTGCTAGAGCTTTTTGATTTCTTACACCATTCACTCCCTTTGGAATGACTGTATAGGAGCCATAGACGTTAGAGTCATGACCCCATCTAGTGATCAGCACTTTGGACACATCAGGAACAGGCCAGCTGGTGAAAGATCTGAGTAATCTGTCAAAGAAAAAGCATAGTTTTCAGATATATCTTTTCCTCAAAAACTTGTTACACAAGTAACAAAATTAAGCAAAGGATTTATAGGACAGCAATGAGATATTGTAGCCTACCTCACACAGACATTCCCAATCTCACTGTCCTGTAGTGTCTCCATATGAAGAGCCTCTTTGCCAGTGATCCAGCCACAGAGCACTGTAGGGTGACGGGCCACAGCATCAAAGCCAGAAATCTTTTTAAACCATGTCTCTTTCCAAGCATCATCATGATCATCACGATCATCATCATCATCATCATCATCATCTTCTTCTTCTTCTTCTTCTTTTTGATTGCTATAGACTGCCTTATCTTCAGGTCCCTCATCCCACACAAGCTGGATTCCTTCACAGTCTTCTGGCCAAAATCGTTGACTGAAACACAAGAAGATCTTGTCCACTGTGCCAAAGCCGAGTCTCTTGATAGCATCCAGCTTTGGTTTTGGTAAGGCAGGTTCAAACATGGTTCTTGCTTGTTGTTTTAACACCCCCAAAGATACAGTTACAATCACATGGTCAGCTTCAATGATCTGATCATTTTCACAGATCACTCTAACAGGATGGTTGTGTTCTTTGCCCTCTTTGCCATTGGGGTTTGTTTCCAATTCCCAATGGATGCTCTTCACTGCAGTATTGGTCAAAATAGTTCCTGAAGGAATATCTTTCAGAATAATATCTAAAATTGCCTGATAACCCCCAGGACCCAAGGTGTTATGGAACTCCCCATCCAGTGTAACGTATTCACTCTCCTGAGATGCAGAAACTTCATATAGGGAAGATGCAGCCTCATCTGTGCATTCATTTCTCTTGCACCATTCAAAAATTCTTGATCCATCTTCTGAGGATGCTAAATCGGATTTAGCAAATGACACGTCAAGGTAATCTCCCAAACTAAGGTCTCTGTACTTGAGTGGCAACACTGAGTCAAATGCCTTGTCGGTGTGTTTTTCAAATAAACTTGTGACCTGATCAACAAGTTCCTCTGGCAGGTGTTTTCCATCCTCCTTAAAAAAGTAGTCTCGAGAACTCTTTGAACTTTCTTTCAAAGCTTTTTCAGCTAGTAGATTATGTTTTTGTGCTAGTTGGTAGAGGTAATTTCCTTTCTGCCCATGGATCCAGTTCGCACCATGTTCGATGATGTTCTCTGTAAATGGTTTAGTAGTGCAAACTCTTCCTCCTATTCGCGCTTTAGCTTCAAGGATCTTGACATTCTGAAATCCAGCCTGCGCCAAAGAGGCTGCTGCAGCCAAACCTGCAAATCCTGCACCCACCACCACAACCTTGGCGTCGCTGGACATGACAGAATGCGCTCACTTGCTTTGAAAGTAATAATCTGGATGATGAACAGAGAAGATCTGTAATTATTCTTTGAATGTACACTTTGTTGTGCAAAATTGGAAGGTTAATCTACAAAGCCTATAAAAATCTCATTTTAGGAACAAAAATACTACTCACATCCAGTTGTTTCATTCAGCAGTAGAAATGTTCTGGTTTCTGCAGCATGCACAGTACAGACTGAGAAAATACCTGTTTAACAAGAGGAGAAGCTCACCTTTCCTGTATATAATACAGAAGCAAGGTCACGTGATAAGGTTCCACACCTTAAGCCAACATGAGTCAGCAATTCTATAGGAGAAAACCTGCTTTGCTTGTTTAGAGATACAATATATATATAGCAGTGATTATGTTAATAATGAAACCCAACAAGTATGTTTGTTTCAAAGACAGGTCGCCTAATTAGATATCCATCAGATACATCCATAAACTAAATCTTTTTCCAACAGTAATACTTATTGCTAAATGTATTAAAACTACCAGAATACTGCTTTATTAAGTCTCTAATTACCCGTGACCGATCCCTTTGGCCAAAATACCACTGCACAAAAGCCTGTCCATTCAGTCAAAGGAACATACTGGTTATCTGTGGGTCACGTAAGCAAAAAAAGGAAGATACCACTTTCTTCCAAGTGTGTTTTGCAGCCCTCTGACAAAGCACGGTCGGTGGTTTGAAAAGTAGAGGACAGTCTCACAAGGTTTGGTGGAAGTGTTTGACTTAATAAGTTTGAACTTCTGTCAACAGAATGTGTTGCTTACATACAGTGTGAACAAGAGCTTACACTTAATCAGAATGATGTCAGTATCCCCATGATGTTAGAATGAGACAGAAATGATGAAATATGTATGAGTATTGCCAAGGTGGGGCAATGCAAACAGGACGTATGGCATAAATAAATGTGACATTTTTAGATCATTTCCTGAACATGACAACCTGTTACAAATAATTTTATCAATACACTGCCTGGACTCTGAATACTTGGCTAATGGAAGAAATGTAAATGTTGATTTATGAAATTGATTGGGGATCACAAACGCGATGTTCCTTTGTAAATATAAGCAGTAGAAATAACAGCTATGTTTAATAGTTAAAATAATGTAAGTAAATAATATTTAATCCGGATTAGGACAGATAAGGATAAAACCAGCTGTGTGAGATATAAGAAAACCACTTGGTAGACTAATCAGAAACTTTTTTTAGGAAGCATAAAAATTGGACTTTGGAGCAATGAAAAATCATGTGTCAGGATATAAAGGGACACGCATGAAGCAATGCACCCATCATGCATAGTGCCCACACTATAGAAGCCTCTTAAATCAGAGTTATGATCTGAGGTTGCTTCAGTTAGTTAGGTCCAGGCTCACGAGGCAATAAAATGAAGTCAGCTAAATGACCAGGTTATCACACCTATGACCCTTCTCAGTTGGCAGGTACTCAACCTTTGAAATAATATTTCTGAAAGCATGAAGCATCATTGTCACACATGAACTGGCCACCACATTGTATGCTGTAATCAAAGCTAAAATAAGTCAAACAAAATTGTTAGAGTATGTGACATTTTTTCAGCTATTCTAATTAATTATTAAAGCATGACTACTAAACTTCCAATTCTTTCATACCCAACATTTAAGCATTACCTCGATCATTCATTGTGATCAAGATAATGTCCAGCATTTACCCCACCTGAACTAGCCATTATTTATTGCTAATTGTCAGTAACTGTAGCATATGATGGGCAGTGATCTAAAATAAATAAATAAATATGATTTAACCTCAGCCTTATTCATAGTTTGTGCAGAATCTATTATGTAGTTCTATTTGAATAACAGATAAGGATGTTTTTTTCATTCTTTATAGGACTGAGAGCATAACTATAAGGAACAAATATTAGCTAGTAAATGTTACTCACATCAAGTTGTTCTGATCTCTGAAGAGGGTAAACTGACACCTTTTTAATAAAGGGGGGTCTCAACTTTGCCATGTTACATGGCAACAAGAATTAGCAAAAATTAAGTCCACATGTGTCAGCTAACTCAGTACAACAAAACTTGTGCTTTATATGATTATAAATATACGTAGCATTTTTAAATATATATTTTTTTATTATTATTTCTTTCACCTTAACTAGATGTTTATTAATAGTTAAACTTGCAAATGTATACCAGTGATCTAATTGCAGTTCTGAAGGACTGGGGGTCTGAACAGTTTGGCTATTCTCCTGCTCATAGTAATTCTGTAATGCCTAACAGATAAATCTGGTGTCTTTAAGTAATGGAGTATCTATGCTGTGCTGAACTTGATCTCACAAGTAATCGAATTAGAGAACCTTATTCACAATCTTTATCATCTTCTTTACTGCTTTATCCTGTGTACAGGATCGCAGGGGGCCCTTAGGGCACAAGATAGGGTACACATTGGACGCTGGGGGCCTATCCATCACAGGGTGCACACACACACGATGGGCAATTCGGGAAAGTAAATTTATGTTTTTGGACAGTGGGAGGAAAACGCAGCATTTGAAGGAAATGCTCTTGTGACACCAAGTACAGGGAGAACATGCAAATTCCACACACAAAGACCCGTGGCGAGAATCGAATCCTCGGCCCTAAGGGTGCAAGGCCACAGTGCTAATCATTACACCACTGTGCCACCCTTGTACACGGTTTGGTAAGACTAATTAGTCAAGACAACACAATCCTCCTATGAATGACTGAGATAATAACAGCAGAAAAGTTATGCATACTTCTTAGTACATTTAAAAACATGTACAAACGGGGCTGTAGTGGACTGCGTTTACGCACCCCCTTATTTTTCAAAAAGTAGTGTTTACCAGCGTTTACTCACCTCTGACTGGTAGGTCATCTGCTATTTTCGATCGAAAGGAGATAAAGCCTGCTGTAAATGTCGCTATATGTTGCCAAATGGCATCATCTGCTAGTTTGCATATTGACTACGTCATCACACAGTATTTGCATAGCAAATGGTGAATGATGACGCATTCAGCAACCGACGTTAGGTCGGAACCTGGCACCATATTATTAAACTCAAAACTCAAAAACGAACAGATGCTGTGTTCAGTTCAGGAATGTTGTCTTAAACCTGTTATACAAAAATGCACATAATTATTGTAAATTGTTATTTCTTTTAAATATACTTGATGTAATTTATATAAATAGATCATTATATTTAGTATTGTTGTACATTTTTATTGTAAATTCAATTAATTTATGTTTGATTCGCGTGGAGGGGGGAAATAATAGTCAAATTAAGTACAGTGATTAAGAACGAGCTAAGCAGTGATTTGTGACGAGGCATGGTGTACTCTGGTGTGCGCATGCGCAGTTCGTTCACGTGTCTGTAAGCGGGAATTCCGTGTTTACACTCCTTTGACTAGCGTTAATGCAGCTATAAATTTGCTGGAGTTGTTTTTAGCACGGCTTCTCAACAGCTCGGGTTATTCGTATTGTTTTGTCAGATCAAACCGTAGTGTGTTCCGGATTGCGCTGCTTACCCAGTATATACGGTAAGAGGACTGCGACCAATCGCGTCGTCTCTTGTGTCATATACAATTATATTGGAAATGGCAAGTCTCTTATTGGATATCAGCAAAAGACCTCAAACACAAAGAGAGAATAAATGACAACAGCAACAAAATGAAACTGAACTTTTTCTTTGTTTTTGTTTTTTCGCCTTTTTTGTAATCAAATTGCTTGTTTCTTCTACTATAGTATCATTTTTTAATCTTCAAAACACTAAGAAACCAGGAAAGGCATGAAAATAAATTATTTTAATTTAATTTGTAATTTTGATTAACAGCACATACAATTCTTTGACACTATATTCTAATTGTATTCTCTCTATCCTACATTACAATGCAGTTTAGAGTAACTGAAAACAACTGAAATGATATGGAATGAAATAATTTACCATAACACACCAAGATAAAGCATTAAAGGTAGCATCAAATGAATGATTAATCAATGGCTGGCATAACTAACAGCTAATTATTTAATAAAGCCACATACAGATCCGATTAAAAACTCCCTTAAGTTTAAATACAACTCAGTTTACGAAAAACAATTCCCTTACGTTGTATCAGTGTTCGTTCTCTGGACAGTGTTTAATGAGTGTACTGGTTAATGAGTCTCTTTGCTTCTCTGATTCCTGACAGATAGGCTCCATGGGTGGTGGTGTAGAAGTTCACATGAGTTGCTTCACCTGCAAACAGCACCTGCAAAGGCTTCAAACACAAAAACAATATGAAACATATACATCACCCAGCCAAAGATAACTACATAGAAATGCTGTCAGCATTATTACACAAAGACATCAAAAATTATAGATGTACCTTGCTCTCTGGGACTTGACTACAAGAAGGAAGTGGTGATGCCAGTGCCTCATGCTCTTTCACCCCATTCACCCAGTGAGGAATGAATGTATAGGAGCCTAGAACATGTGGGTCATGACCCCACCTTGAGATCAGAACTTGGGACACATCAGGAACAGACCAGCCAGTGAAGGACCTGAGCAATCTGTGGAAAATAAAAAGAGCCCATCTATATAGCAACATTTATAAATATACTAGCAACTACTAACATTTCTAAAAATATAATTTTATATATTTTACCTCACACAGACATCCCCAATCTCACTGTCCTGCAGTGTCTCCATATGAATAGCCTCTCGGCCTGTGATCCAGCCACAGAGCACTGTAGGGTGACGGGCAACAGCGTCAAACCCGCAGATCTTTTTAAACCATGTCTTTTTCCAGACCTCATCTTCTTTTTGATTGCTATATACTGCCTTATCTTCAGGTCCCTCATCCCACACAAGCTGGATTCCTGCACAATCTTCTGGCCAAAATCGTTGATTAAAACACAGGAAGATCTTGTCCACTGTGCCAAAACCGAGTCTCTCGATAGCACCCAGCTTTAGTTTTGGTAAGGCAGGTTCAAACATGGTTCTTGCTTGTTGTTTTAACACCCCCAAAGATACAGTTACAATCACATGGTCAGCTTCAATAATCTGATCATTTTCACAGATCACTCTAACAGGATTGTTGGGTCCCTCATTGCCATTAGAGTTTGTTTTCAGGTCCCAATGGATGCTTTTCACTGTTGTATTGGTCAATATAGTCCCTGAAGGTAGATCTTTCAGAAGATGATCTAAAATTGCCTGATAACCCCCAGGACCCAGTGAGTTAAAAAAGCCTCCCTCGAGAGCAATGTAGTAACCAATCTGAGATGCAGAAACTTCATATAGAGAGGAAGCAGCCTCATCTGTGCATTCACTTCTTTTACACCACTCGAAAATCTTTGATCCACCTTCTGAGGTAGCTAAAGGTGATTTAGCAAAGGACACATCAAGGTAGTCCCCAAAACTTAGAGCTCTATGTTCATCCTCCAGCTCTGATTCAAAGGCTTTTGAGGTGAGTTTACTAAACAGGGAACACACCTGATCAACAGTGTCAGTTGAAATCTGTTCTCCACCCTCCATGAAAAAGTAATCACGTGGTGTAACAGAGTGGGGCAAGCACATCGACATGCTTGCTGCTCTGGCCTCAGCCAGTAAGCCTTGCTCTTTGGCTAACTGGTAAAGTGGATTCCCATCCTGTCCATGGATCCAGTTTGCACCAACTTCAATAATGTTATCTGTAAATGGTTTGGTAGTGAAAATTCTTCCACCCACTCGCTCTTTAGCTTCAAGTATCTTGACATTCTGAAATCCAGCCTGGACCAAAGAGGCTGCTGCAGCCAAACCTGCAAATCCTGCACCCACTACCACAACCTTGGTGTCTCTGGAAATAGTATACATATTCCCTATTTAAGGAAGCTGTAGCAGAAAGGAAAATTAAGATTTAATCTTAGCATGCAACGTACTACATCTGTCAATTAGTTATTTGATTAACTTAAAAGACGGTACTTACATAGGAATTCAGTGAATAACACTGATGGCACTTCTCTAACAAAGTTAGCTACCAGCTTCTAAAATGACCTTTGGAATACACAGACTGCACTGTAAGCTACATATAATAAAGTTTACATGCATGTCAGTCATAGCTAATGATCTACCTGCGTTTCCCCTTTATTGGTTTGGTTATAGATTTGTCATATGTATATGTTTTATCATTTACACAGTACACTTTATTCAGTAGCAAACTATTCTATCCGATTCAGTTCTGTTTGTTTACCTCTTTCATTAATAGTTATTCTCACAAAGCAGCATTGCAGAAATCCAAACACAGATTTAAATTCCTCAGGATCAGAACGAAGGTGATGATGACAAGGAAAAACACCTGAAAACTCTTAAGAAACCCATCTTATTCTTAAATAAAATAATTGGATTAATTGGCTCTCCTTCATAGTTTGTATATGGATCATTCTACAAAATGGTGGAAAGTGCTGTTACTTCATTTTCTTACATTAATGTTCAATATTCAATTGTAGTATTTTTTTAAAGGCCAGGTTCAAAGAAATGTTTTGTCACTATTATCATGCATGTAATTATATATTCATTGTGAATATATATTCCATTGGCACATGTTCATTTCTGTTATCAATGTGAACCTACTCAGGGTTGCCATATTCGTGTGCCAAGTAATCCCTCTTTTACTTAATACTAATTAAGTCTGGTCACAGTAAGTGTACAGAAACAACACAAAATTAACACTCATCTACCGTTTTAGCAACTACACATGAAAGTTAATCACAAGTAAATATTTTCATTATTCGTTTGTTTTTCTCCTGGTAAGCTAGGTTCGCGATAGCAACAAACCGACTAGTAATGTTAAATATGTTCAATAGACTTGTGAATGTTTTAAAAGCATCTGTAAAAATTCCAAATTTTATTCACGTCCATAAAACACTGGAAATATGAATTAATCTGTAAAATACAGCAACAATATTCTGTAAAGTCGTATTTCCGGTCCGTAGATTTCAGTCCCTGACGGAAACAGCGCGAAATATTCCTTCGATTAACGTTCCGGTTATACGGAATGAAAATGCCGGAGTTTAAAATGTTAATGTTTTGATTAGCGCTGATAAACGCGAATATGGCATAGATTAGTTTTAATATATACTGCGTCGATACAGTATAATTTCCATAAAACGGACACATAAGGCTGAACGTTGTCCTGTTAGTCACGTTGTAAGCCACCACGCGGACGGGAAATGACCACCTCAATGAGATCGCACCGGCTTCTGCCAAAGGGTAGCTATTAATAAAGTCACACTTAGGTTTACTTCGTTACAATGGTTGTAGTCCTACGAAATCTTCAAAGTGTTGTTTCGTTCCGACGCGCCAGGCTGCGCAGAGACGTGGAGACGCTGAAACGCATTTTGGGTGTCCAGAGATTTGACCTGGGCATTGTGTGTGTGGACAACCGCAAGATCCAGCACATTAACAACATCTACAGGAAAAAGAACACGCCTACAGATGTGCTCTCATTCCCCTTTTATGAGGTGAGGTAAAGCCTCCCAAAATAAAAATTTAAATTAATAAATAATGGGGGATAATAAGTAAATAATGGTTCTATTCCCAAGGACCTAAGGCCAGGGAGACTCCCATGCGCCCTTCACAGAGATGAGTATAACCTGGGAGATATTTTCCTTGGAGTAGAATACATAATGCACCAATGTCGAGAAAGATCCTGCGATTTTAACGGGACTCTCACAGTAAGTATATTCAACATTACCTTATAGTAAAAGATCCTAAAACCGTTTATAATACACCTTGTCTACTGTTGTCCAACAGGTGGTAGCTGCACATGGAATCTGTCACTTGTTCGGGTACAGACATGAGACAGAGGAGGAGTGGGATGAGGTAATATCATCATAGAGACACTCAGCATGTATATTAGTTTATCCTGCGTACAGGGTCATGAAGAGAACTTGGGTCACCAGATGGGGTACACACATACACACACTCCTTCATACACTACAGGCAATTTTGGAATGCCAGTTACTCTAATCTGCATGCCTTTGGACTGTGGGAGGAAACCAGAGTATGAGGAGGGAAACCCACCAAGTACACAGAACCAAAACCATGCACACAGTCCCTGACCCTGGAGGTGCAAATGCTAACCATTAAGGCACTGTGCCACTGTCAAAGACACACACAATGATACTCGTCCAGATAAAGCTTAAGCTGTTTACAGATTGCACAAGAGTAATTTATAATTTTGTAGATCATTTCTGAGAAAATTTACCCTTGATCTGAATGCATCATTCTCTCCAAGTTAACAAGAACAAAAGTCAGTTTTTCTGAAAACTGTCATGGGTAAAATAATGCTAATAAAGTTACCAAGAGGGTGCCATTGGAGGCTCAAATATTCATCTTATGAGCTTATTAATACACACAAATGTTATTTGCCTTGCAAACATACAGAGAGCTAACTGTTAGAACTGAGAATTTAACAGCATTGTAGTATACATGGATATACTATAATATACATGGAGTACTAAAAGGCAGGTTAGAAGTAATTCATCACACTAAGAAATAGGACAACTGGTGCTACATATTCTGTAACTCAAGAAATGAGTCTGACAAGTTTGATTATTCATGTTAATTTTTTTTTCTATTGACAGATGTTTCGAAAAGAAAATTACATCCTGTCCGAGTTCAACAGACTAACCGGCAGTAATCTTGTGCCTCTAACAAAGAGATCTGAAGAAGACCGGTGACACTGGAAAGTTTGCTTTGAGAAACACTGGACTTTGAAAACAAAATGAAAAAAAAAAAGACAGTCGCCTCTATCCAACTTGCTTTGTTCGTCTCATTTACAGTAGTTAACATTGAAACAATCATGTCTCATTGATAAATAAATTTTATTTTTAAAAAGGTCTTTATGAAGCCAATGACTGGACATTTTGCAACTAAAGTTTATATCACGGTTTCTAGAACTGTACCTTAAAATGATAGAGGTTGCTATTGTTAATATGCATAACACCTTGACATGTAGGGTAACAAAGCTTAAGTACATGTTCTGGAGATAAAGTTACTGAACATGGTATAACAGAAGACAATATAAGCAGAGACAAGGACTTGTGTAAGTTATAAGGTCATAAAATAAATATTCATATGTTCCAACTTCACATGAATAGCTTAAGAGCGTAGAGTTTCAATCTTGTGTTTTCTGAGGAAAATGATCCTACACAAAATGGCTGTGCAACATCCACAACATAAAGCTCTATGTAAAATAGGAAGAAAATTTTTTTTAGAGGGTCTTAAAGATGCCTCTATAAGTCTTTTCAAAAGGAAAAAAAGACAATCTAGTCATTTAACTTGTTAAATTGTATTTATAAAATAGGATTAAAATAGCAATAAACAGTCATCAGTATAGCTGTGAATAGAAACTGGAACTCCCCTTCCCACTCATCGCTGTAGGACAGACATATAAAAGCCAACAGGCAACGTAAATATTGCACCACATTTCCAGCTGCATATAAAACATGAAACCCAACGTCACTCAAACATACAAGAATAAATCTTTATATTCAATAGATTCAATAAAGAATTTTGGAAAATGTGAAAGAAGCCACTCAAAAGGGGCAAACACTTCCTGACCCTCAGACATATGATCTGAATTTAATGCATGAAGTCTCCTTCTCCACTCAGGGACTTTATTCAAGGCAATATTCAGTAAATAACTAAGAAAAACATTATATGATTTTAGGCTGAAAATCATACCTTTCAGCAACTCAAAATGCTTTCAGTGTCTTCATTTTATTTACTTTACCTTTTGCCATAAAGCTTTATATGTACAAGGACTTAAACCATTAATATCAGACACTTCTAGAAACAGCGACAGAGTCGGACAGAAAGAAAAACAAAAATAGGAGAAAGTGCCTGAAAGAGGGATGGGCGTGTGTGTGTGTGTGTGTGTGAGTGAGTGTGTGTGGGGTGATCAGTAGTATTGGACGGAGGTGTCATTTTCACCCCGGGCTAAGCTTATCCGTTCATCGGCAAAGCGCAGGACTCCAGTTGACGTCTGATGTACAAAGCTATTTATAAAGGTTGCAGGACTGTGCGGCTAGCATCAGTGCTTCCTCCTGCCTTCTCCATCTCTGACAACTCCTCAAACACGTTCCTGAACACAATACAATGATAATCATGGCACACAAAAATATGCAAGACCACAAGCAGCTTAAGAAAATAAATAATTTAGTATCTGACAAATATTCATGAACTGGTAACCTCAGATAAACATCAACATTTATCTACTTATTTCTCACACAAATAAAACCATTTATTTCTTTGTCCACACACTCACCCAACACAAGAAACTTGCAAATAGTGAATGATGGGAGATTTACTGCCAAACATCCAGAGATCAGTGGTGATATTTAGTTCATATTTCACCAGAATAGTGTAGAACAGTACAGAATAGTGTAACTGGCATGGCTTAATACTAATGTGTACAAAGGATAATGGCTACCAAACTCATTCACACTTTCTTTGATTTATAGCACAGTTAACCTTGGATTGCGAGCATAATTCATTCTGGAAGTGTGCTTGTACATCAAAACACTCGTATAAGAAAGTAAATTTCACCACAAGTATTAGAAACTCCGATGATTCATTCCACAATCCAAAAATATCCATATAAAAATTATTAATACAATTAATAAAAAAATTAAAGCAAATAAACCTGCACTTAATCTTTGAAAAGAATCATGACTGAAGAAAAAAGACGAGGGGGGCTACTGTGCAGGACAACTTTCATTCGCGTGCACACACTAACAGAATTACTGATTTGTCAGCAAACTTCAACATTACATGCACGCAAAAATGATGACTATACTATGCAAGTGACGCACACAGAGATTGAGCATGGGAGACGATTACCCACAATCCCACAGCGCAAGAGAGAAGAACTATTGTTGTGATCACGTGATGTTCGGCAGAAAAATTTTGCTCGTCTTGCAAACAAATCACATCCAAAGTTACTCACAATCCAAGGTTCAAGTGTATTTATATACATCTTTTCTAAATCCTGAAAATGCTATATTGCTATATAAATCTTCCCTTCTGGTGCCAACCATGCCATTAAAGTCAGATTAGATGACATTTAATCATCATTTTGATGGGAAACTTTTATGAATCTTTTGATCTGTATCTGCATGATGTTTTTCCATAGTGCAGTTGCCACATGACGGAATAACTGCATAAACATGCAGGTGTCCTTATAAACTGGACAGTGAGCATACTGTAGGTCAACAAAAGTAGTGAACACATTCAACTGATCCAATGGGGGGGGAGAAAAAAGCTCTGAAAAGCAGTAACAGTTAGAATGACTTAAATATTTTTCAATTTGGACTGTCATGTTTTGTGAAGCATTTAAGCTGTGGAAATAACCAAAATACTAGTTTATATGCCAATAGTGGTGCAACAAATTAATCAATGTTATCGACTAAAATTGATAATCAGATTAGTTGGCAACAAATTTAATTGCAGATTTGTTAATAACACTGATTAATTCTCATGTGAACTATGCTATGAGCATTTTGACATGCTCTGAATGTTTTAAGTTCAAGTCTCTCTCTCCCACACACTAATTAGCAATATATTCCTTAGGTACGTGTTCTCTCACTTACCTCACTCTCAGCCCATCCACTTGACCCCAATGTTTACCACAGACTTAACAGTTTTCTTAACAAGCTATTGGGCAACTGAGAGTTGTAATTCGATTAATTGATTCATGTTTTACTCATCAAAACGATTAATCAATTATCTAAATAATTAGTTGCAGCCCGATATGTCTACATAAATAACATAAAAGGGTCTTTCGGTGTGCGATACAGATGGTGTTTAAACAGAAGTTGCATCCCCAGTGGAGTATTAAAGTGAATTTTTTAAATTTACTTTGAAATTAGTCTTTAGTAAAATAATGGATGTTTGAGCAAAGCCTTACTTGTGCATGTAGAAGAATATGTATCCACTCCTGTCTCTGTCTCGTTGAACAGTAGACTCCTGTGTACGGGACACATCTAAATCATTGTAGGTGAGCCAGGACTGCTTTTTCATGTCATACACATCACTTATGTAGTGGCCTGAACAACAGATGTAAAAGGATTTTAGCGATGCTCAGAAGAAATCTTCATTGCACAGGTTTGGAGGGGTTACATGTAAAGTCCTATTAGGATTGCTAATATTAGACTATGAGATCTAAATGTATAGCATACTAGACTAGTAACATTACTAGCTGCACACTAGTATAGTAACCAAATTGCACATAGGTTGTTCATACCCGATGATGAGCTGGTGCCAATGTGACTGACCACGCTGATGAGCCTGAAGGAGTTGGCAAGCTCTCCATTCTGCAGGAAACACATTTAAAAACACTTTGATAACATTGCTCTCCAGCTTCAAAATTGTTTTTTAAATTCTGTCACTAGTGCACATACTTCAGCATTTCTCTTCAACTCCTCAGCCTCTGCTTCACTGTACTCCATTTCTAGAGCATCCTCATTTCCAGAATCATCATCAGAACACAAAAGATCAGGAAGAGAGTTGTTGAACTCTGGGAAAACCAAAATACCAGATAAATAATGCTAAACAGTGAATGCAGGCAAACCATCTTGGCAAACAGGATATTTACTCAGTACAGTATTTATTCAGGGGAGAGAGAAAAGGAAAAAGAAAAACTCTCTGAAAAGCACAGTTAGAATGACATAAATATTTTTCAACTTGGACTGTCATGTTTTATGAAGCATGTAAGCTGTGGAAATAACCAAAATACTAGTTTATATGCCAATAGTGGTGCAACAAATTAATCAATGTTATCGACTAAAATTTATAATCAGATTACAGGATATTTATTAAGTACTTCTCTACCTTGCAAGCTGAGCTCTGTTGCTCTCTTCAGCTCGTCATCCTCCCTCATCTCCCTTGCCTCCTGTGCATGCAACAGATAAGTAGCTTGCTACTTGTCCCAAACAACAAACAGAAAAGACCCACATAAGTGACAAGTCAAACGTGTGAAAAGGGTAAAAGACGTACATGTTCCTGCAGACTCTGAGCAAGTGCCTGCTGTAACTCCTGCTCCTCACGCTCTTGGTCCAAACTGTACTGCTGCGCCCAATCAAGCTCAACCTGGCCACCATCTGGAGTCTGGTTCTCTTTGTTATCATCCATGGTCAGGTCTAAAGAGCCCAGCATGTCTACGGTAAACAATCACAAATGCATACAAGTATTTTTATGTACTACACTGAGCTGTAAGATAGAATCTGTACGACATACACTGCCTGGCCGAAAAAAGGTTGCACACACTAAGATTTCATTCAATCAGGTGGCCAGTTCATGAGTGAAAACCATTCATGTTCCCAGAACCTCTTTTCCCAATACGAGCCCTGGAATATGCCCGTGTCATCAAGGAAAACAAACCCAATCAATGTGACACGGGTCATGCAATAAATACAGGTTATCAGTCTTTTTTTATTGTCGCATTAAACTGCTGAGCCTAGATCTGACCAACTCAAACAGCCCCATATAATAACACTGCCTCCTAGGGCTTGTACAGTTACACTACGCATGATCTGTACATTTCTTCATGCACCTCCCTTCTTATCCTGATGCCCTTTTCACTCTAGGATGGGGTCAAAATAAACAAAAGTTATAATAGTTCCCACTTTCAAATTAGTTTTTTTTTTTGGATCAAGCCTGAATTTTGTGGTGTAATAAGTTTCAGTTTAGTTTTTATTTAAGTGACTCATTTCTATTTCATTTTAGTTCATTTGTTTGTTTTAGTCATTTTAGTTAAGGATAAAAGTTGTCAGAGACTAGTGCTGTGTGTAACAATCTAATAAACATGAAGGGATACATATAAATATATACTAACCTACATCTGATTCACCAGACCCTATGTAACACCAATGTGTGGATGACCAATGTGAGGTAATCTAGTACAGCACGATGAGATTAGTTTGTGGGAGCATGGTAAAAATTCTTTTTAAAAAGGCAGATTTTAAATGTTTTTAGTCCAACCATCTACCCTAACCGAAACTTTACAGTCCTCTATTACCTTTTTTGTTGACACTCCAAGTGTCAAATATAAAACAAAAAACACATTGCGTTTTCATCTCAATCGAAGAATTTATGCACCCAGATCCCAGTGTTATGAACTTTTAGATCAGCATTAAATTCTGTGAAAGGTTGTGCATCACATTTCTTTTCTTATTTTAGCTAGTTTTATAGCAACCATTATTAGTTTAATTTTAGTTTTTCATTTTCTGTGGGTACTTCAGTTTATTCATATATATTTTTTTAAACCACATTTCTTGACCCAGTTCCAAGAACTCCTTAGTTGATTTCTTTCCTTAATGCAGCCCAGTAGTTTGACTTCTAAAATAGCAACTTGTTTTTGGCCAGACAGTGTGTGCATTCTTCACAGTACATTTAAAATCAGCACATTACTTTTGGCCATGAACTTGCACATTACACATCTGTACCTCCAGATGCTTTGTCTCCTTCCAAAAGCTCCAAATGCTGTGTGAGCTCCTGAGCATCTGTGTCACCAAGCCCTGTGTCAGGACTGCTAGTTGGTTCATCAATATTGGGGCCAGCATCATGACGACTCAACTCAAGAACCGCAGCCAGCATTTCATCATCATTCATGCCTGTGAATTCTGATTGATCCATGTGACTACTCTGCTGAACCTAGGCATCAACACAGCCTTTATAATCACAATAAAGCCAAGACACTTTGGAACAAGTTAGTTTCTACACAGCCAAAAAGAAATAATTATACCCTATGCATCAAAACAATGACCTACAATCATCTATCCACATAATTTACTTGGATGTAAAGGTTTACACATTTGGCTACCTCCTCTGTCCTGTCATCATCTGTGAAACATTCACTCAGACGGTGTTTGCGGCTGACTTTCCTCATCGATTCCTCTTCACTGTCAGAGTCACATATGATGCTGCCAGTGTTATCATACTTCACTGAACCTTTCCTGTGAAAACAAGATAATTGTTTTAACTTTAAGCTTTAACTTTCAAGCATTATGCAAAGGAAAAATACCAGGTTTGTTGCCTCACCGCAGCATTGGGTTGTTCACAGATTGTGATGTTTTCAGTGTTCTAGACCTGTATAAAATTTTTGATAAAATGAATCTCAAGTAACAAGTACACCCATATAATTCAAAGCATGCACTGCATATGTTTTCTTTCAATAAATTTGCAAAATGTGCAACCTGGCTACCAGATAGTATATTGGTAATGAGTAAACCAAGTGATGACTGGACTCTCACAGGGCAGTTTGGACTCTCCAGCCGAGGTTGAGAGGGGGTCGTGTGTTCTCAGTGCAGTGGGAGAGAAGTGTGAGGTACTTTGGAATTAGGACCTGCTGCCCCAGCTTGCTGTTCAGAGACAGCTGCGTGTTGTAACTGTACCGTTTCAGATGAAGAATCAGCACCCTGAGAAAGAGCATATGAAGACATCTTAAAGCTTTGTATACAAGCAGCACTTAAAATATCACCTTAAAATGGCTATGTGGACTGAAAATATGGTTCTATAGTTTACCTGGGAAGTCTGCTAAATTTATGTGTGACACTTGCAGATTTGCCGTTACATTTCTCACATGAATATTCAATTTCCTCCATCTAAAACAAACGGCAAGTACACAAAAAGTCCAAGATAAATACCAAAACCTTAACATTATCTAACCATTTGATGTGAAAAATAAGATGTAAAAAAAGTCTTATAAATCTTATAAATGCAAGTGAAGGCACATTAACCTACCCTGAAGAAAAGATCCAGCGAATCCTGGATGGATCTTAGAGGAAGGGTTTTCTTTTTACGAGGCAGGTCAATTGACAGGTCATTGAACTGCTCACGTTTTGTTATCACCTCCCCACAGCTGCATGTCGATTGAAAACAACAATTATTCCAGTTCTCAGTTTTGCTTTGGAATTGAACAAGGTTCACTAACTAAAATGACAGACTTAAAGGTACACATTAACAGATTATTTCCATCTATTTCCAGTTGATTTATTCTCTTTTAAAATGCTATATACACAAAGTTTAAGCGCTGCACATAAAAAAAAAAAGCCAACAACCGTCAAGTAGCAGATGCACAAATGGTAAAAAGGTTTATTGAACCAACTATTATAAATTTTGTATGTTCTTTTTTCTTTGGAGTTTTTATCATGGCTTGACTCAAATTTATTCTAATTTTGTTTAGATGGGAAAAAAATGAAATCAGCTCTTAAACACAAAACCTCCCACCTTTTGCAAGTGATTGTGTGTTGCACTTCAAACTCCATGTTCACAGTAACAGGACATGTGTATATGCGAGATGTATCCATTTCCTCAGCAAGTCGTGTGCTCTGGGGCTCATCCCAGGCTGATGAATCGCTCCTCCAGCTCTTATTAATCTTCTCCACATCTTCTTTTAGCTGATCCAAACACTGGCTCAGAAACTCATGGGCATCCTGGAAGCAAAGGATTAACTCACTGATGCAAGTCATATTTTCGCCTACTCTTCCTAAATTAATTGTAAAATCAATAAATCTTAAGAATGAATAAAACATATTTTTGTTTGTCTTTTGTAAAACATCACCTTTGAATAAATAAAAAAAGAAAAATTAAACCTCAGCAGAAATAACATTTATTTCATTAGATTAAACTATTACACATGTTGGATGTAAAATTCTACTTGGCGTTAAAATATAAATAAATAACTAAATAAATAAACAGCTGACATCACCAAAATAACAGTAATAGTGAAGCATGGTGGTGTCAGCATCATGATGTGGGGCTGTTCTTTTTCATTGACAGCTCCAACTACATAGCTGTTTCAGCATAAAACCTACAGACCTCTGTTAGTCCAATTCAAAGAAATGGTTTTAGAATGTTCTGAACATCAGTGTTCAGTCAGAGCCCAGATCTAAACATTACTAAAAAACTTGAATAACAAAGCGCTGTGCACGAGATACCCTCAAAATGATGACAGTCTTATTGATGTATATAGTCCTAAAAGATGTGAGGGATCTGGAAAATCTAGGCCAGGTAAAAATCCTGAATTCTGTCATGTTTCTCAAGCCATTTCTGATTTTTTTTTTTTTGCTGTGTGGCAGGGAGCAATGTCAAAACAATCAAACTAAAAAAATCTTACATTTTGCATGTACCCAGAAAAGCGTTCAGCGGTTGAAGAAATGGCATTCTTCACCCTTCTCAACAAGTCTTTCTTTACCTCCGGAGATGAAATGTCTTTTTTCAAAAGGAGGTGAGCAAAGCGCCTAAGGAAGAACACACAAACAATATAATATAGGATGCCCATGGCAGCCATAAAATATCCACAAAAAAGGTACAATACAACCGTACCTCAGAAGAGCATTCATAGGGACCCGTTTCCACTGAATCCCCTGTTTTAGAAGATCATTCGAAAAAGAAGGCAGACTGAATAGTGACTGCAGTATAGCGTTCATGTAGCATGTGTTTCCCAGGTTGGAAAATCTAAAGTTGACAGAATTGCAAATAAGTAAAAGTAAAAAAAAATAAATTAATAAAAAAAAAAACGCAACTAAAGCTCAAGATTTTGCCGAAATAAGGAAGCTGAGAGAGACTTACCCTTGCAAAGGTGGCTGAGGTTGAGCAAGAGCAGAGGGTCTGAGCTTGTTCCATCCACCATAATCAAGAGACGAGCGGACCTTCTTAAAGGGAGTGGAGTGATTGGGCAGCACCAGACTTCTTTTAGCCGCAGGTGACTGGTTTGTGCTGGCAGGCCTTTAGAAAAGGATAGTTTATGCTTAAATATGACCAGAATATACGATCCAACACAATAACACTCTGAACCGTAAACATTAGATGTGATAATATATGTGACACTAAATAATTTCCTAAAAAGTGGAATACTATTTACCTGTCCAGTAGGGAATGTGTTTGTGTGTAATCTTTAGTTCCTGTTCTGCTGCCATAAAAGGATGATGGTTGAAGTGGTGCAGAGCCAAGAGGAGCTGTTTTAGGAACAAACATCACAAAGAAGAAACAAAGGTTACCAAAACAGACAGAGACATACAATGACCAAAATATGAACAAGCACAAACCTGAAGTCCTATTCTCCTCAGACTGCTTCAGTTTGTCTTTGCAACTGAGCAGAAACTTCCTGGAGGCGTCTGAAATGGCCTTATTGTTGCTGAAAAGAGAAAACTTGTGACTTGTGTGCCATGATTAATATAATACCAGTATATACTTGTGGATAAGTCAACAAAAGCTGTCGCATGAGATGTACATCAAGCACTACAAATTAAATTAACTAATCTAAACTTTGAGCAAGAGTGAATTTTCTAACTTGAAAACAATACCTAGAGGAGTCATTCTCTTTGGGGTAGTCCTCTGTTAAATCAGTATCAGAGTTCATCAACCGTTTCCTTTTCTCGTTCCTGAAAGGGAAAAAATCTATATTCATTTTGTCAAAGGCTAGTAGTGTGTACAAATAAAAATTCCTTTAAACGTAAATCATTTTACACAGCAAACACTGCTAGCATCAAAATCTAACAGGCAAAGGGGGGGGGACTCTAATTTATGTCCGTGTTCAGGAAGGCTCCATTCTAAAGACATGAAGGATAACCTGGCCATTTTTATTTTACAAGTATTAAGATAATTGTTACAACACGCTTTCATAAATCAATAAACAATATATAAATAAAAATGTATTTACATTTGTTAAATATACATTTAAAAAGTGTGCAGAAAGGGTTTTTTTCAGTTAAGCTCGCAGAGTGCATAAAGATACATAATCCCTTTGTTTAAAACTAAATTACAACAATTAAAGTTGTTCATGTCCGAATCTTCTTAATCAAATCAGATGTCAGATTCTCTACAACTGAGTTGTCAAATACTGTAGTCAAATAATGATGCATGATAAGTGGGCAGACTTTGACAAAGCAAGGGTTTAAGATGGTAAAAACTAAAAAGATTTTTAAAAAACTGATGTCTTCATGACAACGCGACAGCCAATTCAGCTTGACTTGGGGTACTAAATTCTGCCTCATTCCTATGGAAGCAGATCAGTCTAAAAAATAATTCACATGCGTCTCCCACTTCACGAGCGTAAAAGCCAATTTTCACAGGCACGAAAAAATATATATTCACAAAAAAACACTCACATGCACAAAATAAATATATATTCATAATATACGTTTCACAAAAGCAAATGTTTAAAATTCATGAGTGCATCATGGACTGTGCATGTGAAAATCATCTTGTGTGTGTGAATATCCCTGGATTTTTGTGTGTATTTTTGAGACTTTGGCTAAAGAGAATGGGTGACCCACGTTGCTGCCAGCAATCAGATACGACCTCACAGGTCAACCAATCACAGCACTCCAGGAGTACTCAAGTAGGTCAGCTTTGCACACGTGAAAATTGGGTTTTACGCACATGAATTGGGAAACGCATGTGTGCATTGGATTTCACGCACGTGACGTGGGATATGCATGTGAATTATTTTCGAAACTGATCCGCTTCCATACATTCCCTCTACTCTCCAACGACTTCGTCCTGTTCCATCACTTAAAAAAATCAAAAACAAAGAGGTGTTTGAGGACGGGGCGACTACCGAGGTGGAACCCTTCCTCAAGAGTAAAAAAAAGTTTTCTAAACCTCAAGTTATTTCACTGATAAATTCACCCACAAGCTGAAAATTTTAATCGTGACAATGCCACAGCCAGGAATACAAGGAGAGGAATACAAGAACAGTTACATGCAAAAATTTGTGCACCCTGGCTAAATGACACCTTTTGGTTACTCTTCGACATGAAGAAAGCTATACCATTTTTAATAGACCATTTTTGCAAATACTGATGTACGGTTATGTACTAACTAATTAACATAGAAAAAAACTCTGTGGCTTATGTAAAAATATCAAAAGCATAAGCCTTTTACATACCAACACCACCTTTGACAGACCTAATAGTTTGCAAACAGCTTGCTGAATGATGCATCACCCACTTTTCTGCACTTTGTGTGACGTACAGCTCTACACATTTTCAGTAATGCTCACGAAAGTGGAATATAAGGGTCATTAAAAACGCTTTAGCGTGTTTCTTAAAGTAGTTCATGGTGGACTTTGAGATATCCTTTAGTGAAAGTTCTTTTACAGCAGCCATTCCATTTTCAGCTTCAGTTTCTTTGACTGTACCATATTTATTTACAGAATATGTTGATATTTACTGGAATTTGTTCTTCTACGTAGCTGTGCAATACTGTCATTGTCAATGGCTGGCAAATCTTAAATCCATCCCATGCTTAACAGCTGGAATGGGGCAGGGGTTATTGCAGCATATATCCATTTTTTTTTTTTCAAAACATAGTAGCCAAATGACTTCCAAAATGCCATTTGACTCATCTATTATATAGATTTTTTAATAAAGTTACTTCTGATGAGTCTTGGACACACATTTTCGTTGAAGCAACTCTGCATGGCATAGTAATGTACCACCACTCTTGTCAGCTAAGCCTTCCTGGAGGTTCTTTGTGTTATACAGGGATTTTAACCAAACTTCTCACACAAGTATACTGGCAGTTTTTTTTTCTTTCTCCTTGCAAACCCTTGCTTGAACCCCCCTCCCCCCAACAGACATTACTTAATGGTAATTAATTCTGGACAGTGGAAATTATGAGCTTGAAGCACTTTGTTGTCTCCTATAGGCATCAAATCTTATTCCTCTGTTTAAAGTGCGTGTGCTTAAAAAAGGCAGAAAAAATGTAGGCTAATGAAGGCAGACAGCTTTTTATGGTAATGAAGGCAACTAGTGTTTTGTTCAGAGTGTGCAATAACGCCCTGCATGAACAGCGGCTTAAAAGGGGGCAGAGACTGGCTTCATGCTGTTGGACAACGCAGGGACTTGGAGAGGTATTAAAATATATTAGCATAAATTCAAGCAAAAAAACTATATATTGTGTGTGATTTTTGCTAATCCTGCATGACAGTGCCACGAGTATGTCCTTGCTTCAGAATAGAATATCACCGATAGGCCATGTCCCACATTTTTCTCTGCGGTTTCCGCCTTTCGTCCACACGCAAACATCATTTTGGTCATGGAAAACTGAACTTTTGGAAAACGACGGCCAAAGTGAAAATTTTCCAAAGCTTTGTTTTTTCAGTGGTGTCGTGTGGACAGGGGAAACAGAGATTTCGGCTTATTGTAACGTCACCTTGTGGCGATGATGCAATTTTGTGGGCTAGTCTCCTTGATTTGATGTCAGCTTTATTAATGAGGATATTTTGTGCAGTGGTTGACGTACGTACAGTAAACTAGTAACGGTGTTAACTTCGCAAATTGGACTTTGCAGTTACTCACACATTACATTAATGAACAGAGGTGCTTGAATATACTACTAAGCTCACTGCTGCTACGTATTGTACAAAACTCTGTCGACACACAGACCTCGCAGACAGCGATGGCGGTTTCGGAAGAGACCCGGTCGGACTTGTACAAAGTGCAACAGGTAATGACGTAATGTCTAGGCTTCTGATTGGCTCACCGTTGATGAGGCAGGCTCCTAACAGTGTGTTTTGCATTTTCATGTGGACAAAGATATTTTTAAACCCTAGGTCGTGTGGACAGAATTATTATTTTTAAAAACTAAGAAGAAAAAAAATCTGTTCTTAAAAATACCCGGCTACGTGTGGCCCTTAGTAGGGCCAGAGTGGGACTGATTTCCAACCAGATCATTGTGCACAATGACAAATCCACAGTTAAAACCCTTTTGAATTTTTATTTTCCAAGGTATTGTAGGCACCAACAATACAATTTGAACATGTACACACACCAATTGAACTGGCCTTTTTTTGATGACATCATCAAATACATTTTGGCTGAGACTGTTTTAATGCTTTGATTAAGACCATTTTTATTTTTATGCTTCAACGGATACGCTCACTATATCATAGCTACTTTACAAACCAGACTTATTGCGTGCAAGCCATAGCTGGGGTACAATTGTGTGAAATGTTATTCACTGGGGTGTTTACATGGGTTGTGTTGTGAACCTTGCATCTATATTCTACGAGCTGAATATCATGCCTGCTGTTTGACACAGATCAGCATTACAACTGTCAGAGCAAGGACTTTGTACATCAGGTTTCGACAATAGAAATTAAAGTGTGGCAACCGGCACATTAAATGTCAGAGCACCGAAAACCTCAAGCAACCCCATAAAGCAACCCCATAACATCAGCAAAAGAAATTCATTAGCACCACCTATGGTTGACAATGCTAATTAATTTTACACCTGTTAAATGTACCCTTTTCTGCGATACTCATAGCAAACGCAATCATCAAGCGGGATGATGGGCTGTTTATGAGCCAAGCAGGGAAGACGTGTAGGGGTTTTATTATTCACCTGCAGAATGGTCAACTGCATCAACCAATTCACTTGCCCGAAACAATATAAACATAATATTTTACATGGTCTTTTTTTTTTATCTTGGACAACGTTTCCTCTGTACAAAACCTTTTACATATAACATGCACACTCTTGCACTGGAAATCACACTAAGAAAACTACACACCTGTTCTCTGATAGTCCACTGCGTACAGGTGTGGATGTAACTCTGCTTGGACTCCCAAGGGGCTTTCGTGGTGTGCTCTCCTCTCGGTTGTCCAAACTCGACCTGCGTGGGGTCATCTTCACACACAAAATATAAAAAAGTGAGATAAATGAGCAGGTAATAATATACATGCAAGGTCTCAAAAACATTCAGTAAACAAGTGCTACCTGTTTTTCTGACGAGGATAAACCTGGGTCGTTTTGTGTGGTGCGGTTCCCAAGAACTAATCCAAAACTGGCACTTCCCTGATTCGTCTTAAAAGCTAAACGAATAAATAAATTATGCTGATGAATTCTCCAACAGTGTCCTCAATTCAAAAGCAAAGAAAACTATGCCTCAGATATTTATACACACCTGTTTGCTTCCCTTGCTTAATCACCTCTAGATATTCCTTCAGTTTTTTTGCGACTGTGATGGGCAATTTTTCCAAAATGACAACACTCGAATCCTTCAGTGTGAGCGACAAGCGGTTTTGACTGTGGATAGGCCCCAAAACAACATTCTTCACATTGTGGTTCAACTGTAAAGACAACAACAAACAGGTAAGTTTATTAAAGATGGATAAACTGATGGATAGATAGACAGACACTTCATTGATCCTGATGGAATTTTCTAAATTCATGGTACTCCAATAAGTAACATTACCATCCAAAATTGGTACCTGGAAATATTTTGGCGCTCCACCACTGTTAAACTTCAACACCAGATTGCTTTTGTTGTCCCTCTCATGGACCTCAAACACTCCCTCTCTCCATTTGGTCGTGCCCACATCCAAGCTGGTGAAGCGGATACGGACAGCGCAACCACTGCTCAGCTTTGGCAATGCAACAGCCATTAGTGTGGCGAGCAGACAGGGCTTTGAGGACGAACAGATGAGTCCAGTGTTCCTTTGAACAAGCAAAAAAAAAAAAATGAAAAATTAAAAAAAAACTCTTAAAATCAGAGGGAAAAGGCTCAAGTTACAAAGATCATGAGGTCAAGTGGTGACATGTCCACTTAAAGGATTTTGAGCCAATGTGCCTAGTAAGTGCACTCTAATGCGGTGTGAACTAACATTTCAATACAGTTGAAAACCAACACATAAATGCATTTCTGTTATACAAAATAATTTTTTTAAAACTACAATCAAGTTGCTAACATTCAGGCTCCATTGACAAATTACACTGCGTCGCTTTAATTAAACCAGTGGAGCTTATTATGCTGTTTATTATAAAGTACTTGTGAATAAATAAAACTATAAAATGTGTACACACTTGTGTTTTAGAGTTTCCCAGTATCAAACTGAGGCAAACACTGTTTCCTGTAGCTTTTCCTATGCAAAATGACTTATTTATAATCTAAAAAAACATACAATAAATGCTTCTGTAGACAAACAACTAACTGACTTGCTAACTCCACACTTTCAAGCACATTTTTGCTACTTGACACATACAGGCTTCAAATAATATTTTACTGTGGAAGGTTTCTTTTCTTTAAAGCCAACGCTACTCAAGCAACCAGTGAGAAATAAACCTTCTCTGTATTAAGTCCACCAAAATAACTAACGAGCCTCATCCCTGAAAAATAAAGCAAGTAAGAAGTGATAATGTTTCAGAAACAGAACTTAAACCCCAAATGATAGAACGCCTAGCTGTTAACAGTTAGCATTAGCGCCCTCGCTAAGTCCATAGAGAAGACAGCGAAGTTAGCTTCGAGCTAACTGATTCAATCGTGCTGCATCTGCCTGCTAGTAATTCGAGTGATGAAAACCGTGCCGGTTCTTTGCCATAAAAAATATTCCATACCTTCTTCCAGGTGTAAAATAAACTGGGGAAAATCTTATTTAAAAGGGGGAGAAAAGCCCGAATAACTCTCCCAAAAACGTCTCGTTATGTGCCGTGGACTAAATTCCGCCGGCACGCGACGGCCCAGCGTTATGTTGTTGTTGGAGTAATGGCGGGAATGTGAAAATTCACACCGGAAATAGGCGGCGAGAAAACGCGCCCGTAATCACGCGAGATTTCACTTATTCTCCAGTCAGAGGTAAAGTTACTTTGGCTGTTTTCTTTTTCGAGCTCATGTGTTCCTAGACACAAGTCACTTAGTCATCTTCTATAGCACTATATCTTGTATACAAGGTCGCAGGAGGGCTGAATATGGTGCCAATCCAGCCCATCGCAGGGAACACACACACACACATAACCAGACTCACATGCCCATTCACACACTTTGGGCCAATCTGCATGTTTTTTGACTGTGAAAAGAAACTGGAGTACCCAGAGGAAACCCACCAAGCACAGGGAGAACATGAAAATCCTTTGTGCACACAGACCCAAGGCAGGAATCAAACCCGGACCATGAAGGTGCAAGACGACAATGCTAACCACTAAGCCACCATTAGCACCCTGCTTAGTTTAGTGTTTTCCCTGACCACTTCCCAAATGGTCTGCTTTTTCTGAATTTAAATGTATAGGCTAGAGCAAGGAGGACAGGAAAAGGGGCTTTCCAGGAGCTGGAATGTGGACCTGTGTCTTAGTTGATTAATTTACATAAGAAGGGAGTAAATTAATGGTGCTGTTACTTAGTATTACTTTTCAATATCGCAGCATGGTGGCTTAGTGTTAGCACTGTTGCCAGGGTACAGGTTTGATTCCCGCCTCGGGTCTGTGTGCATGAAGTTTGCTAGTTCCCCTCTTCCTCTGTGGGTTTCCTGTGGGTTCTTCACAAGACCATGCACACATATATTCAGATACTCATTTACTTCCATTCCACCTACTGGCATGACACAGGATCAAACCCAGACGTCGAAGTTAAGATGTAGCAGTCCTACCAGCTATGCATTGTCCCTTCCCAATGAAGTGCGACCTTTTTAAAACCTTCGTCATGCAACTATTCTGAGAAATGATAGTGGTAAAGTATATTACAATAAATAAATAAAAATAGTCACCTTTTAAAATGTAAATAGCTAAAGCTCAATTTACATTGACAAAATAGTAATCAAGCACTATAATATTCAAATAATGCACAATATAAAAGTGGTAGATTAGGAGTTGGGGAATGGAGGAATTAGTTGCCATTATGATTATTATTTCACTTCCCTTTACCCTTTTTTCAGCTCTTTTCAATGATCTGGCAGGAAACAAATTTTTGATAAAGCAAAGAAATTCTCGATAAGAAGGATGTTTTAATAATATATAAGGAATATGTATGTGATGCATGCTTGTCCCCAGCCCTTTGTTTTACCCCTCTTTATGTCTACATTTTTGTGCACACTGCATAGTTAAACCTCAGGTTGGAAAGTTTGGTTGCTTGGTCAAAAACAGGACAAGTAATTTGGAAAATTTTTGTTCTCCACCTGTACTTTCATGGCATGACTATAACTCTATTCCCACTAGATGTCAGTGAATCTCCTCAATAAAAATGTAAACAACCAGCATTATACTGTATGTATTATGTATGTACATTGTGTACATATTAAAAGCTGCATCATTAAGGGCAAAGTTTGGCATAGTTTAATGTCAAAAGATATGGTTAGTAACACAGTAGTAATGCATGCTGAATTACAGGCCGAAAAACTGATGACTCAGTGATGAGTGGAAAAAACGGAAAGTGGGAGTGGTGAGGATGGAGTCTGAAGGGAAAGGAGGAGGGATGAAGGGATGAAGACAGACTGCAGAGAGTGGAAAGCGTCACTGGGAACACTTAGAACTCTCAGTCCTCCGTGTATGGGTGTGTGTGCAGTCAGACAGGCTTCCCTTTGTGTTTTTGGCTTACTTTTACCCTCAAACACCTAACAGGATAAAAAGGTAGCTTTTGCATTGGGTGAGTGATTTTGCTGTTTTTTCCTTTAAGCTGTTTATGTTTGGCTTCCATTTGTTAGGATAAAAATATCAGAAAAAAATTGCAGCTATCTGTCATTAGATGTATAGGGAAAGTCTACATGGGAACAGTTTTTATTACAGGTTACTGACACAGTATTCAGTGTCAGTTTACAATATTTAGGTCACACTGGAAAGCTTCTGCAAATGGATTAGTTGACTCCCTGTTTAAATCCTCTTGAGAAACTCGTACAGCATTTTCTCCCAGCTTCACTGGGAGAAATTATATATTCATGTACCATCCTCATTTGAGAACTGTTAGGTATAATTATATTGCCAAACTTCTTTCTGGTTTCTGTTTTTTTTATAGTTATCAGCTATAAATAAAGAGAAACCTTTAGTAGAAATTGCATTGTACACAACAGAAGCGTTCAGGTCTTAGGAGGTTTTAAGAGATATATTTAGCCTGAACTTATGACTCTGCACTCTTGTGCTTGATATACTAACTAGACAGAACCTTGCATTGGTTTCGTTTTTAATTCTAGACAAATTCAGATGTAATCCCTGTAATATTTTGTCCAAGCCGGAGTATTAGTGCAAACAATATGATTATAGTGTGTATTGTGGTGTATGAAACAAGAAGACAAGTCTTCATGTCCATGAATGCTTTTTTTGTGCTAGGTAGTCAGTCTGAGGGTTAGAGAAAACTTATAATATAATATAAATTCATAAATAAATAAGCAGGAGTAATTCACATGTTAATGATTGTGTTCTCCTGCCAACCATGTAGTCATAGTAGATTGATTTTACCATTTCCTAATGAATTCCTGAATTTACATTATACATATATGAATATCCACAGATTCTTTATATTTTGGAAATGGAATGTCCGCAAGAAGACTGTAAGTTGGTCCCACTGAAGGTTTCATTATATTTCTTTTTTGATATTATTAATCCAATAATATAAGTAACATGATCTGTCAGATATGCTGTATGGACATATTTTATTCCATACTCTTTCAGGTCTTCAAATTAATGCCAATCTTGAAATCATGAAGGCTGGAAGTGTCCTGAGGAAAGCAAAATCTCATATGTGGAAAGGACACCGCCACTACAAATTACAGGATGATGGCAAGACTGTCATGTACAAATCCAGCTGGGCTATAAACTCTTATTCAACTTGTAGGTATCCTAGCCAGAAAGGCTGTATGCATGGGGAAAATGCAGTATGCATTTATCAGTATGCATGGGGAAAAAAAGCATTACTTAGTGGTTAGCCCTGTTGCCTTGCACCTCCAGGCTCCGTTTTCGTTTCCGGATTTCTTCTGGGTACTCTGGTTTCCTCACACAGTCTAAAGACACGCAGATTAGGCTAATTGGCGTTCACAAATGCCCGTAGAGTGTGAGTGTGTGTATGTTTATATGCCACTGGATCGGCACCCGGTCCAGGGTTACCCACCTTTCCTGGGATAGGCTCCAGGCCCAAATATGGCTTGTCATAGCAAGTAGTAATAGTAATTAATGATGTGTAGGTGTCAGTAACGTCCTAAGTTCAAATAATTAACTACATTTAATAACATAACAACATTTAATTTATGTTAATATTATTTACTTATTTTTGAACTTGTGAATGGAACAAATATTGACTAATGCATATGAATGTAGTTGACTTTTAAAATTTACATTCATAGCATATGTAAATTTTAGGTAAATATCAGTTAGCATATGTTAATTACTTTTTACCTTATCACTGCTTGAGAAATGGATCTAGTAACACTGATAATAGACAGCATTATTCTTATATTGTTGGGTGTTAAAGAGGAGCCATCCCTGCCCCCACCTCTTAAATCTTAATTTAATCTCTGGTTAAAACACATTGTAATGTAAACTGTAGACTGTAATTTCAGACTATACTATTTTACTATGAACTTTCTGACACCTAGAACAATGTACAGTATGTTTCATTGCTGCAGTTATGCATAAGCAGTGGAATTTGTTGAGGAAGATGGTTGTGTGGTTTGTGATCTTGATCTGCTTAGTTCACTTTGCTCAGCCGACTAAGTCAATATAAATGCATTATTCCTCCAGTCTCTGTGGGTGATGTGGAGGCAGTGCGAGAGGGCCATCAGTCTGAAGTGTTTCTCAGTACACCGGAAGAATTTCCCCCAGAATGCTGCTTCACCTTGGTGTTTCGAGGCCGCCGCAGGAACCTGGACCTTGTTGCCTCATCACCCGAGGAGGCCAAGGCTTGGATTCAGGGCATGCGAATGCTCATAGAAAACCTGCAAAACATGGATGAGTGTGAAAGACTTGACCAGTATCCTTTTTTATATACATCTGATGCCCATTTTTTTTTATATGTCCAGCAGAGGTTCAGTCATTTTGAATTTGCACTGCACCAAATCAAGAATGATCAGAATATGAAGATGACAGATGATGTTCTTTTCCTTAATTAACCTCTCTACTCAGATGGGTCTCTGATTTGTTTATGACAGCAGACAAGAACAAAGATGGAAGGATAAGTTTTAAGGAGGTACAAAGGCTGCTGAAGCTTATGAACTTAGACATGAACGAGCTCCATGCAAATGCTCTTTTCACGGTGAGGATATGTGAAAAGATTGAAACATATTTTTATTTAATTACGCATAATAAAGAATATAACCTTGTATAATATTAATAGTAAAGTGGTAGATTAGAGAATTCCACATAGAGTGAAATACTTAATTTATACCATAGTGCTGTTGAGTTCTTGATTCTGATTGGTGAAAAGGTGTTAAATTATTTTTTATGCTTATTACAGCAGCTCAGACAGTAGTGCCAGCTGTGATTTGGTATAGGGATGATTTTCTATATTTCTCTTTCCTTT
This sequence comes from Clarias batrachus, assembly GCA_003987875.1. Classification (NCBI taxonomy): domain Eukaryota; kingdom Metazoa; phylum Chordata; class Actinopteri; order Siluriformes; family Clariidae; genus Clarias; species Clarias batrachus. Next base: position 319,126 of record QMIH01000397.1, on the reverse strand, counting down.
ACTCCTCTTGACACAGATGTCCGATGTGAGCCAGACAGGCATGTTAGATGCTGAAGAATTTTTTCACTTCTATAAGATACTTACACAGAGGAAGGAAATCATAGAGTTATTCCAGGAATACTCCAGTGATGGACAGGTGCTTTCCCACTGTGACCTGGAGGAGTTTCTGAGAGAGGAACAGCTGGAAGGCGAGAGAAGTCAAGAACATGCGCTTGAGTTGATCCACCAATATGAACCATCAAATACTGGTAGTGTCACATTAGGCCATCTTAGCTTTAGTATTTGCATGACTTGCTTTAGGGATATAAATGAATGAAAATACATAAAATTACTAAAGAAATATATTGTGCTTATAAAAACATCTAGAACCAGTTAGACTTTTAGAGTCTGTAACGGATAATGCTAAGCATTGCCTAATGTCTGAGCGTAGAGCAGTCAACAGTAATGTTTTCTCATGCATTAAGTCAGGACACTTTATAATGTATTTAGCTAAAGTACTTATTGATTTTGTTAAACTTACGATGAAAGTATATTCAACGTTTTTTTTTTTTTTTTTTTAAGCTAAATTCCACCAGGTCTTGTCGGTTGATGGATTTCTGATGTACCTGACATCTGCTGAATGTTCCATCTTCAACTCAGAACACAAGCACCTATATCAAGATATGACCCAGCCTCTTAATCATTACTTCATCTCGTCATCACACAACACATACCTTTTAGATGACCAACTAAAAGGGAGGAGCAGTGTGGAAGCTTACATTAAGTAAAACCCACACCTTTACTATTGCATGCTGATTACGATTAAATAGCTCTGGGAAGGACTTTTTCAATACTTAGTGTAAAAGTGTTTAGTCAGTCATGGGGCAGCAACGCAATGCATGGAATCACCCAGATACAGGAAAAATGTGATCTCAGTAACCTTTACCATGGCTCCTGTGGGAACAGATTTCCTAAAACTGAACAGTGTTTTCTGAGATGCTTTACTGCTCACCATTGTTTTGTAGAGTGATCATATAGCCTTTCTTTCCTCTAACAATGTGGCCATAGAATAGCCATTTAGTAAATCCATTTTCCTCAACATTCTATCCAAAATTTTGAGACTATTGTGTAAAAATCTGATTCTAAAATACTTGAACCAGTCTATCTAATAACTCCAACTATATCATTATTATTGAGATCTTCCATTCTCAATTTGGTCTTTCATGTGACCTGTACCTACACGTTTGATTGCATTGTGCGGTTTCCACATGATTGCCATATAACTGCATGAATGAGCAGGTGGGCAAGTGTTCCTGTTATAGTAGTAAATGAGCGTATGGCAAATTTCATTATAAAAGTTTTATGAAATTCTAGTCAAACTCACCAGTCCTGTTTTGAAAGAGCTGGTTTCCTTTATATAGGGCTCTAAACCGAGGCTGTCGCTGTGTGGAGGTGGACTGCTGGGATGGGCCTAATGGAGAACCCATTGTTTATCATGGACACACTTTCACATCCAAGATTCTGTTCAAAGATGTCATCTCCACAGTCGCGAAATACGCCTTTGAGGTGATTTGGGGATTCAGTCTATGAATCAAGAATATGCTCTGACATTTATACTAGCTAGAGTAATGAGTTTCATTGTTTGATAATGTATTGACTACCATTACATTTTAGGCATCAGAATACCCACTCATTTTGTCAATTGAAAACCACTGCAGCATTGAACAACAGTCAATAATGGCTGAGTTCATAAAGAATATCCTTGGTGATATGCTGCTAAAAACTACAGTAGATGGAAAAGTGCCCAGTATGCTGCCATCACCAGAGGTGAGCTAGGGTTTAGCATCTTTTACCACAGTAACCTAGTGTGTTTTTTCACTAATTGTTGGACATCTTATGCAGGTTTTATCCAGGCATTGATGACATGAAGTGATGTATTGGTCTAGCATAAAGTATTAATGTTGGGGTTGATGTGACAGTATTTCTGCCATGAATGTGTGTTATTTAAATGAACATAAAACAGATATGAACACAATCCACACAGTGTACTAAAGCCCATTTCAAGCTCACCCATGAGTTTATTGTATAACTTGACAACAGAGGTTTTCAAAGGGCATCATATCAGTATCAGATATCATCAAACAATCACTGGCATCCACTGAAAAGGAAAAAGGCATAGTTTAATGTTCTAATGTACTCTAATGGATATCTGCAACATTAAGAATTCAAAGACCTTGACCTAGATAGCAGTTATGCCTACTAGAGTTCTGGCATTGAAAGGCTTTCTGTCTTAAATAACTAAATATTTGTTGTGCTAATGTCCCAACAATCAGTATCTCTGGGTTTACAAAATACATTTTGTTATACATTTTTCAGGAACTTAAGGGGAAAATCCTGTTGAAAGGAAAGAAGATTGGAGAACTGGAGGAATGCTTAGATGTTGACAATCTCGAAAGCAGTGATGCGAGTGATGAAGATAAAGCTGTGGACAAGGACAATCAGGCCACAGAGAGCAGGGTAGATAAATCTGCACACTGTCATTGTAAGGTTTATGGTTTTTTTCCACATTTTATTTAGATATTGCAAAAATATCATATTCGTATTAGGAGGGTATTTTTCTTGTATCTCTTCAGCTGGCCACATACCCACACTGGTTGCATATTCAAGTTGCTTTACAAAACATTTTATAGATTTAAGTATTATATGGGTAAAGGTACAATCTGGTACAGATTGAGGACACAGCTATAAGCGTGTTGAAAACTGAACTGTCACACAGTGGCTACTTCATATCCACTTGGGTTTCACCCCACTCCTCCAAAAAAATGTCAGTATATGGAGTTTGACTGCGTTAGGGGCACTGATAGCTCAGCAGGTTAAGGCTCTGGCTTACTGATTAGACAGATAACCTTATTTACTCCAAGGGTGCTGTATTGTGGCTGGCCCTGCACTCTAACCCCACCCCCCCAGTCTGGGATGTGTGAAGAAAGTATTTTACTGTGCAGTAATGCATATTTAATGTGTACTAAAAATATCTCCAGATCCACCATGACCAGGATAAATCAGTTACTTAAGATGAATGAATATAGCATCCACAAGATCTCTGTTTAAAGTAACAAGTTATCAAATAGTCACTTTACCCTTCAGTCCAAAAACCTATTATGACTTAGAATCACTGTAATCTAAGCTCCCCATAAATACAAATTTAAGGAAGAAATTCTTGATTTAAATTTATCAATCCTTGGCTAAACGTGTATCAAACACTAGATAATATTCATGTTGTCATATTTGTTTGGACATCTCTATACCAAACTGGGACAGTACACAGTGCAAGCACAGATCTGAGCATTAGTGGCAGTTTTTGTTTCTGACAACCCTCTGCTCAGTAGTATAGAAAGGTAACTTCTGATCCACCAATGTAATGATGTTTAACATGAAAATGTTGTGTTGCTGTTCATCAGAAATCAAAGGAAAATATATCCAAGGAGCTTTCAGACCTCGTCATATACTGCAAGAATGTTAGTTTCAACAGCTTTGAACACTCGTGCGTCTCCAACAAGCCTTATGAGATGTCCTCCTTCTCTGAGTCCAAAGCCCGTAAACTTATTAAAGAAGCTGGTAGGCTCATTAAAATGTTTTTTTAAATATATTAAAATGTTTTAGTGCTACTTTTATATTTTTAAATAGAATGTTTGTTTGTATGTATGCTTACAAAATAATTCATAATTATAATACAATATAATTATAATACAAAATTCATGTAGAAACAATAATGAAACAGGAGTTGCAAGGTATTCTGATATGCTGAATAAGCAATAAATCTGCCATAAATAAATTTTCACTGAAATCTCATTGAAGCCTTGAACTCACACAATGCCTACGGAATGTTTTCAGACCGTTTTAGGTTTTCCACATTTGTTATAATTCATCTTTAGATGTGGAAATAGAAATAGAAAAAAAATCATAACTCTACACAACGTACTCCACAATGACAAAGTAAAAACAGGTGTTTGGAGTGTTTTGTTAATTTAGAAAAAAAAGACTGGAATATTCCATTTACATAAGTATTGTATTCTAAAATGTATTCTAAGATGATGATTAGCTCACAAATCATGTGATCACATTTGTCTGTTGCACCAGGAGCTGACTTCATTCAGCACAACATAAGGCATCTAAGCAGGGTATATCCGAGTGGCCTGAGGACAGACTCTTCAAATTATTGCCCCCATGACATGTGGAATGTAGGATGCCAAATTGGTATGACTTCATTCTAAAATCTAAAATAAGCATACGTTGAACTACCTTTAATAGTAATATGGCCGCATTGATTATTTTCCAATAACAGCACATCAACATCTTATACCACTGCCAACATTGCCAAGTTTTTTTTTTTTTCATTCCTTGAAAAATGACTCACTGCCTGGCCAAACAAATGAGTGTTTGGACTTAAATTAGTACAGTAAATATATCATTTGAATTGAATAACTACTGTGATTAATATGCAACTATTTGTTAACCCTAATTGACGCAATGAGTATCTTTTAATTTCTTTAAATACCATGTCAGGAGTTGCATCCAATGGTCATGGACAAGATTTTACTATGCTTCACAAGGGTCAAATTCATGGCCTGTGTCAAGCAAAGAAAACAACCAACGTAATTGCTGAAATCACTGTAATCAGGTTAAGAACTTCCTAACACATTACTGAAACCGAAAGGGTAATGCTGAACTATCACCTTCATGAACCATAAACAGCTGCCTGGCCATAAAAAGACCACTTGTTAGTGAGTCTAATCAGAGAAAAAGACTTGAAAATTGAAAATGAAAAAAGGTCATGTAATTTGATGAGCCCAGATTTACCATATTCCAGAGCGATGGGCGTGCCAGAGAAAGAGTCAAGGCACATTGCTTCAACATTATATGGGAATATAATGAAGTCACCTGATCACCTGAATATACTGAATGATCAGGTTATCACAACAATAGAGTTATTCTTCCCTGATGGCATGGCCATATTCCAGGACGACAATGATATTATTCATGTGACTCAAATTGTTAAAGAGTGGTTCATGATAGAATGTGATTGACACTCCATTCATCAACACAAGACCTACTGTAAGCCAAAAAAGAATAATACAAATCTGGAAATAAATAGTGTTGTCATATAAAGTTGTAACAAAACATAATTCTGACAAATGTGCTGTAATCAAAGCTAAAGTTGGTCCAATGAACATGTGAATTTTTTGGCCAGGCAGTTTTTAATTTTTTTTATTTTTATTTATGTTTATAATTACTTTTATTGTTGTGGAATGTTGAAGTTAATGACATTAAATTTAGCTTATGTTCCTCATCATAAAGTCTTTTCCATGTTGGAAAGCTTATTGGAACATCAGTGACCGTCATAATGTGCTCTCCCTGTAGCCTTACGTGAAGTGAAACCACAACATTTATCATTTTCCCAGTTATGTAATTTGCACATAGACAAGAGCATCATATTATGGATTCAATTGTGATGTGTCTAATTCACAGTGGCCTTGAATGTTCAGACAGCAGGGCTAGAGATGGATCTTAATGACGGGCTGTTCCGGCAGAATAACCAGTGTGGATACGTTTTGAAACCGGAGATCTTGCGGAAAAGCGAGAAATGTTTCAACCCTGAGAAGCCCATCGATCGGGAGGATTACTGTCCTCTGAGTCTTACTGTCCAGGCACTAAAGCACTTACTAATTTACTAGTGTGAAAATGTTATTGACTGGATATGAAAAGTATGTGAAGAATCTGTGTTACTTTTAGGTAATAAGCGGGCAACAGCTTCCTAAAGTAAGCAAAAAAGAGTGGTCCATCGTGGACCCTTTGGTAAGGGTGGAGATCTACGGTGTACCGCTTGACCAGACGCAGCAGGAAACCAAATACATTGAGAACAATGGTATGGGTAAAAAACAGGATGTTATTTCATCTCAGGACCATAAAATGTACTGCATAAAGAACATTAGCTGTGTTTTGTTATTGCTTGAAAATACTTAAAAGTTTTGATTAGATTTATATCTCAGAGATCGTATTAGATCAATGACCTTCTGCATCTTTCCTTTACACAGGATTCAACCCATATTGGAATGAAACATTACAGTTTGTGGTACATACACCAGAGCTGGCATTAGTACGCTTTGTTGTGGAAGACCACGACAAGACATCCAAGAATGATTTTATAGGGCAATACACACTTCCTTTCTCCTGCATTCAACCAGGTGAGTATAATTAATTCTATTCAAACCAATAGGATTCTAAATATGCTACACATTATTAAATATCAAATAAAAATTAAGGAAATAAAGTGATGGTCCTCATGTTTCTTTTTTCAGGGTATCGTCATATACATCTTTTATCAAAAGATGGCACTATAATTTGCCCATCATCTTTGTTTGTGCATATTAAAATTGAAAAGGCATTGTAGGCATCTTCGATGGAAAGTATGGTCAAATATGGCAAATGCACTAACCCACTGGAAAGCAGTTTATATAAAACAAATAAATATAATAACAATAATAATAATAATAATAATAATAAAACTCTTCAGGGTTGCACGTTCACATATATTTAATAAATTGTACTACATTACCATTTCTGCCCTTTGTAGCTGCTCTTTAGATAAAGCAAAATGTAAAAAACCAAAGAAACTGTTGGATTTAGCAGTTAAGCGTCATTAGAATTTCATATATACGTCATTAGAATTTCATATATACGGCTGAATATTTCATATATAAATATTCATATTGTGTATTTATAAACAGCAGTGTCTCTTGTTATATTGTGGGATGCATTTGCTGACATCCTTTTTGTCCAGGTGTCTCTTTTAAAGGAATGGTTGCTAAAAGTCAGTACAACATTATTTTATATTCATCACCTAGGTCGAACACTTTGATCCTGATGGGAGTGGTCTATTTCAGGATGAATCTTCTCTCATCCAGAGAAAAGCTTCTGAATGGTGCGACAAGAATGAAATGATGTAAACCATAGGTGATGACCTTCAGAGTCCGGTGTCAACTCAGTAGAACAATTATTGGGGATTTTAAAAATGTTAATTGTTAAAAAGTGCTCTCAATTACCATCATCCATTAGAATACTAACTGAGGGTGGAATGGCATTCAGTGCTTCAGTACAATTGCAGTAGAATCAATGTCAGTAGGCACTGATGCTTCCCTGAAGGCTTATAAATGGCCTACGCCTTAATTAAAAACTTTGTGTTAAGCAATGTCTGTACAGTATGTCTGACTTCTTCATTATCACCTAATAAACGATATTCGCTCAAGTATATTGTATCTTTGGATTTCTATGAAAATATCTTTCTAATAACAATGTAATTTTGGATAAATGCAAGTCCATTAGTCACAAATACTGCGGCATCAGAGAGAGAGAGAGAAAAAAAAACAATAGAAATGTATAAACATCTACTTGGTTTTGATGGAAAAGAGAATATTTAAAAAGGAGCCAAAGAGAGAAACAGACATAAGAGTGAGAGGTGGACATAAGAGTGGTACAGACTCTTACATTTGTGATTGGAAAAAGGCAGAGGAACAACATGCATCATAGATCTGATCCTGATGACATTCCTGCAGACAGAAATTGAGAAATAACCGCCAAAAAGTGGGTCTCAAAAACTCAGTAACCATAAATTAAAATTAAATAAATCTTTAATGGAATATATTGGCAGGTTTGAATGATTTTTAAGATTATTATATCATTAAACATTTATTCTTAATGGAGCTATACTGCCACTACAGAATGATTATTTTATACATATACCATTTGTTTAGCATAAAAATATTAATGGTTACTTTATTATTATACTATATTATTGATGTTTCTTAATATAGTATTTAAAAAAGGTCAACTTATTACCATGAAATGCAATTATTTTATGTTATAATATAGTCCTTTTTGTTTTCTTTAAAATATAAATGTTATATTATTAGTATAAATTATATTATTATATATAATGTATATCATTTATATGTATATATTATATATAAACAGTATATATTATCCTGTTTAGGATTATATTTTTCACCATACATTTTAGTGACTGTAATTCCTTATGATTTTTTAATCTAGTTTTGGCCAATTCTATTTTCTTTATGTTCTCCTTTCAAATGCGTAGGAATGAATGCTTCAGGTGTGCATTTTGTATGTTGTGCTCAGACCGTTCCTCTTTTTGTTCCCATTTTGAATCACTCACTTTACATAAATAAATGATGTTTATTTATGGCATGAAGTAATGATGCTTACAATGTTCCCTCAAACCATATCACAATAATGGTCATGACTCAATATAATGTTCATGCCAACAGTGCTACAGGGTCGCTGTAGAAATTAAACCACACCACTGTATTATTAATAACACTGTTACTTCAAATACTAAAACTTGCCATTTGTTATTTGTCATTGTCTTTACTCTCCCCCTGTGTGCCTCGTTTTTTTGGCCCAAGTCGGGCCTTTTGCAGTGGGACATTGGAGCTGTTAGGGTCTTTAGTGACACCATTCTGCACAGACTTGTCTGGATGGTGTCTCCGTAAATGCTTTACCACCTGGAACTTTTGTTTGGCACGATAGGAGCAGTAGAGACAGCCAAAGGGCAGCTGGTTGGTGTGGCTGAGGAAGTGGTGCCGAAGACCAGCTGGCCAGCGGAATCCTCGCTGGCACTCGGAACAAACGTAGGGCCGCTCATCGCTGTGCCTCTTCTGGTGTGTCTTGAGCAAAAAGCGTGTCTTAAAAGCTTTGCCACACTTTTCACAGATAAAGGAGCGAGTGTCTCGATGGCGTGTTTCACGATGGACACGTAGCGCATCAGCACGGTTTGTGCGGTACTCACATTCTTCGCATGCATATGATTTGGTTCCTTTGACAGCAAGTAGGATCAAAAACATAATGAGTAGTTTTTACTGATTAACCAGAACACATAATACAATATTTCACATAGTAAACTTTCAAGTAATTCTATGAAAAGATATTCCACATACCTGAATGTTTTGTCATATGATATTTCAACTGGTTAACCCATTTGCATTTGTACCCACATTCTGGGCAAAGATATTTGCGCTCATCCTGGTGAATCCTCATGTGATACTAAAACAAAAGCAGCAAATGAATAATATTGTTTTCTGGTTACCTCAAGAAGAGTACCGAGATGCCTCAAGCATCCGCTTCTGCGGTGTTAAAAAGGAGTTTCATACCTTCAGACGAGAAGGATCTGCACAGGCGTAGCTGCACTTTTCACAGCGGTATGGTTTCTCTCCTGTGTGAATGCGAATGTGCCAGGTGATTTTCTGTCTGTTCCGAGTAGAGAAGTCACATTCAGTGCACTTGAATAGACAGGTTCCTCCATGTGACCGGACATGCTGATCAAAAACCAACTGATGGAAGCAGGAAAAGCCACAGATATCACACTTGAGAATGTTTCTTTCATCATTTCCACTCTCATGTTCATCTAAGATGTGCTGGATGAGCGACAGCTTCTTTGCTGATGTAAAAGGGCAATCTGGGCACTGTTGGGCGACTGCTACCTTGCTGTGCTGAGCATGTGAATCAGTTTCTAATGAAGCAGGTTTCTCATTTTGATGATGTTTACTTTGCACATGTGCTTTGAGGACAGCGTCACTGTTACATCTGAAACTACACTGAGCGCAGCAGTGGTTCTTGGCAGTATGGTGCGCTCGTTTACAGTGCTGTTTAAAGGCAATTTCAGAGCTGAAGGAGTAACCACACTGGCTGCATTTATGGCTCAGTTCACCGGTGTGGCAGCTGAGAGTGTGGCGGCTGATGTCAGTCGGATTGTAGCCTTTGTAATCACACAGAGAGCAAAAGTGGGTGGCTTGCTTGTCATGAACGCGCTGGCGGTGCAGCCGCAGCTTGGAAGAGGTCCCAAAAGTCTGATGACACAGAACACATCGATGCCTGCCTAGACCCGTGTGCATGGACTCGTGAGCAGCTAGGCGGTGACGCCGCGCTGTGCTGAATTCACAGAAGCGACAGCAGAATGGGCGAACACCCTCATGCTTTAGTGCAATATGCTGACTCATGCGGCGCTCCTGCTTGCAGGTGAAACAGCAAAGCTTGCAAGAAAGTTGAGTTTGTTTGCTATGCTTACGGCTCTTATCTTTACCATGAACCAGACTGTGTTGACTCAGTGATATCTCAGATCTAGCTACAAATGAACATTGCTGGCACTGGATCTCCCCAGGCTTTAAACAGCCCCGTTTTGCATGACTTGTTAATGCTCTTCTCTGTTGGCAAAGAAATGGGCAGTTTGAACAAGAAAAGCGTTTTTTAGTCTTCATTGTATCTACTGAGTCTCCTTGGTTTTCTTCGACTTCTTGATCCAGCTGCAAGTCTTTCTCGCTTTGGTCTTCATCTGCTTCATTTACAGTCAGGTTTCTTTTATTTGTGTTTTTGGAGCAGGCTGTGCAATGGCGAGCAATCGCAGCTTTCCTATTACATGAAAATGAACATTTTATGCAGCTGAATCGACCATCCTCTTCCTGGTAATCATGGGATTCATGAATCGCCATTCTCTTGGAATCAGTTAGAGAAGAATGAATGTGTGTGTTTTTTTTTTCTTGGACAGTCTTTGCTCTTGTACGTGCTGTGGACTTTGGCACATTCTCCTCACATGGATCTGTCGAAGTAGAAAGCAGTCTCTTATTCTTTTGCAGTGAATGGCACTTTCTGAGACGGTGGGTGTTAAAGGAACGTAATTGTTTGAAGTGTAAGCCACAATCCTGGCACTGAAGTGCTGCTTTCATGACCTGGCAGGATGATCTGCAATGACGTGCTAAGGCTGCATGCTTACGGGTCACATAAGAGCAGTGGTCACACCTGTAGACGTTGTCCTGGGTCTGGACTATCAACATTTGCACTCGACCCTCCAGAATCAGAGCTTTGGCTTGGTCTTTGTCTTGCTTCCTCATAACCTGGAGCAGAGTCTCTGAACATGCTGCCTCAGCTAAGGGAGCCTCTGAGGAAACCTCTTGTTGGGCCACTGAGGTTAGGGATTCTTCGGTCAAGATCTCATTTCCTTGGTTTGGTGCTGGCTCTTCGATAACACTGTCATAGTCTGACACAGCACTATCCTCTTCTACACTTACAGGTTCATTATGGATCTGAGAAGCTTCATATGTGTCATGAGACCTTGGGGAGTCACCAACTGGGATATCTGTCGGAATGGTGTCCTGGTTTTCTAAAGGTCCACTGTGGGCATTTTCAGCGTTTGTTAATAAGGTTAACTGGGAAAGTGGTTGATCTTCAGTGACATTGTTTATTTCCTCTCCAAATGCATTAGCATCAGAACTAACCTGCTGTTCTACAGTGATTACATTTTCTGAAACATAATTATTTTCACAGCTGTTGAGACTTTGGGCATTATTATTCATATTTTGTGACTCTTCCTGCTTAGTGTTTTTTGAATCAATACAAGAATCCTCTTGTCCTACAGAGGACTCTTCAACAGCAGAGTAAAAGTCTTGAATAATATCCATAGAACTGTTTTGTCTCTGTTTCTCCGCATACGTTTCCAACCATTTCACATCACCAGGAATGTACCCATGAGTCTTCCGCTTGTGCAGAAAGAGCGAAGTATTGCTAAACGTGGTGTAGGAGCAGAGAGCACAGCGAAACTCCCTGGTTCGGGTGTGTTTGGTATTTTCATGGTTGCGTAGAGCTTGGCGGTACTTTGTTGTGTAAGGACAGAACTTGCATTGGAAAAGAGGAAGCTGGTGGTCTTTGCCAACCGCATGTTTGACCTGCATGTGCTTAAGAAGTTCAGTTTTTCTCTTGCAGGAGTAAGCACAGACCTCACAGATCAGGGTTTTTGCTTGATGACGGAGCTTGTGGCTGTTCAGCTGGTCAATCCGGTGACAACGATACATGCACTGGTTACATTTGTACCTAAGAAGGAGGATAAAGCTTTCAATAAACTCAAATTAATAAGTAAAATAACTTGCTTATAGTTACTTGTAATTTGATAAAAGTTAATTGAAGATTCATTGGACATCTTTTTATAAACTATAATAATGTCACATAAAGCTCCAACAATTTGCTGTAAATAAACAAATAATGTACTGTAGAATCTAGCTTCCTGTCCCAACAACATTAAGTGTCTCCAATGTTCAAACCTATATATAAGATTTATTGTTCATTATTAGTTTATACAAGTGTTTCTGTGTTACATTACAAAAATTCATGAAAGTGCACTTTACTTGAAGCGCTCATGACATTTTAAATGTTTGTAAGGTTGAACTGTTACATATCCCAGTCGAACTGTTGCTTTATAATTATTATAGGTACTGATTGTGCAGTACACTAAGTGGCATTATAATACCGATTCTTTTAATATGGTTAATCATAGAGTTATAGTTTAATAGTTCATCATATAGTATAATAGTTTATCATAGAGTTTCATGGGGAACTAAAAGAAGTAATACTAACTTACAAACATGATTATAAACATAGTTTTAATTAATAACATAGTACTTTTGGATATATATAAAGTGTTTAAAAATTTAAACCCAACGAACAAACAGAGCCAAGACGCACCTGAGATCACCGGTGTGTTTGCGCATGTGGACATTTAGGTAATGCTTCCATTTGGTGACATAACCACATTCTGAACACATGTGCTGTTTGTCTTCAGAGTGTGTCAGCATGTGTTTTGAGAGATACGTTTCATCCCGGCATCTAAATTCACACAATGAACATTTGTGTGGCTTTTCACCTTAAAAAAAAAAGAAAGAAAGAAAAAAAGAATTTAATTTAAACATTTAATTTTGCTCCATTCGTGTTCTCCCAACCCTGGTCCCTGAGTATCCCTAAGAAACATTGATTAATTATAAGATACAGCAGATAAAAAACATTGAGTATAAAGGTTTAACGTACCAGTATGCACCAGCATGTGTCTTTTAAGGACTCTCTTGTGAGCAGTCGTAAAGCTGCATTCGGAGCAATTGTGCGTTTTCTCATTGGCATGAAGATGTCCAATATGTTGTTCAAACTCCACTGGATTAAAAGTGCTAAACGGACAGAAGCTACATCTCAGCTGGGTCTCTCCTGGATGGCCCTGTCTTTTGTGCTGCTGGTAACGGCTCTTGTTGGAACATGAGAAGTCACACTGTGTGCAGTGGAAGGCTTGATGTGTGCGAAAATGGACCTCCATATCTTCTTTGCTTCCGAACAGCGCACAGCAGGCATGGTGCTGACACTCTATGGCTTTGATGCCATGTGCATCTAACACATGCTTCTGGAGCAGCTTCTTATCCGTGGATTGAAAGGAGCAACCTTGGTAGAAGCATTGCAGCGGTTGCCCGTTTTGTGCTATATGATGGGACTTCATGTGACACTTTAAAGCCTGACTCTGGTTAAAGCTCTGTTGACAAGTGGGGCAGGTGTAGAGATCTTGGTGAGCATCTGTTTCTCCTTGATGGCCATGCACACTGGCGATGTGGCGATGCAGAGTGTTACGTTCCACGGCAGCATACTCGCACAGCTGACAGCGATGCAGCTTCTCACCAGACTCTCTCAGCATGTGAATCCGCAGCTTGCTTTTGCTGGTAAAGTAGCGCTTGCAGGTGGGACACTGCAGGCTGGGGTCTGGAAAATGCAGACGCATGTGCTCCATCAGGTGAGAGCGTGTCTTGAAGCAACGCCGACATTCTGTACATATGTGAGTGCGAAACATGTGCTCTGTGCCTTCTGCCACGTGATCTACAACACAGCAACACACAGATTTGGATATCATCACATTACATTAAAGAGTTTTTACAATTGCGAACACATTATTATCTAACAAATTAATACATCTACTCTGAAATAACCAGTAATGCAAAGGAGCATTACCTCTACAAAGTTGACAGTTTTCCATTAAAAGTCTTCTATTCTTTAATTACCAAAGCAATTTACCAACTAGTACAATTTTATGCAATTTTACAATCTAAAGAATGACATTGCAGGGCAGCACGGTGGTGTAGTGATTAGCACTGTCGCCTTGCACCTTGAGGGTCCTGGTTCGATTCCCGTCTCTGTGTGCATGTAGTTTGCATGTGACTTGCTTAGTGGGTTTCCTCCCACAGTCCAAAGACATGTAAGTTAGGTTAAATGGCATTCCCAAATTGGCCGTAGTGTGTGAATGAGTGTATGTGTGCCCTCGATGGATTTTCCATGATGTACCCCACCTTGAGCCCTACGTCTCCTGGGATAGGCTCCAGGCCTCCCATGATCTTGAATAGGAATAAGCGGTATAGATGACGAGTGAGAGAGTGAGAATGACATTGCACATTTTATCCATTAGAGTTACCTATAAAATTCCCCTATCAGCCTCTCTTTTTTACTTCATGTATTGTAGATGGACCCAACAAATACAGCTTATCATATTACTAAGAAACAACACTCTCTGTACTGTACTTTTACCAAGTCAGATTTTCAAAAAACTTCTTCTTTTTTAAAAAAATCTTCTATACCAGTTATCCAGTACAGGTTCGCATGAGAGCTTGAGAATAGCCCAGGAGACTGTGGGCAGAGGACGAGGTACACCCTGTACAGGGCAATTTGGGGCCACCAAAGCTGTATGTCTTTGGACTTTGGGAGGAAACCAGATTACTTAGAGGAGGAACCCTCTAGAGGTGAAAACTGCATGTGCAAAGTGCACGCACACATTGCACAAAATCAGACCCAGACCCAATAAGTTATAGGCGACAATGCCTAAAGTCATCAAGTCACCTCTGAGCAAACATTTAACTCTAATCTACCCACAAGAAGGAAGTGCCACCTTGTTGTGCCATTTGGTATTACTATGTAAGTCCCTGTGTCAGTTGGTGTTACAGAACATTGTTATAGATTGATTGAATGATGTGTTAATAAAAACCTGTAACTGGCCATGTAGTTAAACTGCTTTCAGAGAAAATTTAAGCAACAGCTAATAACTAAAATGAATAAGCATTCAACATTGCTGTGGTAAAAAGCAAAAATAGCACTGTATATTTTTTAAATGAGCATACAAAGAATTGTTCACCTTGAACTGAGACTATGGAAGTTTTCCTCTTGCTTGCTGCTTTTCCTCCTTTGCAATGCTTTTTTGCTCGAGGTCGTGAACTCCCAGGATCAATGTCATCATCTGGAGCAGAACTTGGAAAAATATTCTCTTGTATTGTTGCCTTTTTGTGAGAGTTTTTATTGCACATGCCATCATTTATGTCTTTCTTCTCATTCCCTGCTAATAAATATTGGTGCATTAGAGGGAATTCAGAAATTCTTTGAAAAGACAATGAAAATGAACAATTACATTCAATAGTCCAAAAATTCAATCATTCAGTAATTAGATATATTATAAATGTTTATGTGATACATTTAATTAAAAGTTACTTTATTATGTGTATCCAACATATGCTTCTGTACTGTACAAAAATATTAGACACATCCAAAGAAGAAGTACTGTTAAATAAAATAAAAGTAGAAATGCCTGTAAAAAAAAACTTCAATAGTTCAAAAGTTTTAATAGAAAACATACCAAGAGCAACAAATTAATAAATTGAGCAAAATAGTTCGGGATTAATTTTTAAAATGCATCAGTAATCTCAAGTACACTTTGTGCAGTTTATAAGGAGATTGCTTGGTACGTTCTTACTTAGCATACTCACTTACTTCTTACTTAGAATCTGTCACAGATCTTTAAAAAACTTTGACTGCCACAGTTTTGTCTGATTTTGTTTTTTTTATTAATGCAGAAGTCATAAAAACATCTACAGTAAGACCAAATTTGCATTTAAAACATCTGGGTGACTTTTGTTTAGTGCTGTAGGTCAATTCACAAGTACCGTTACTGACTTTAGCCCATCTGTTGCCACACACAATTCCACCCCTGAGCAAACTGTCTATAGCTTCAGATAGGCTACAATCATTACCTGTATACCTAAAAACGAAATTATTTAAATGGTCATGAGCTGTATTTAACAAACCGCTTTAGGACTTTTTGATGGCTTGATACATTTTCCCCCTCACATGTTTCTTACTTCTGTTTGATGTCTCTGTTCCAGTCTCATGCTGTGTACTATTATAAAGCTGCTCCTCAATGCAAGCTTCTCGGTTTTGTGTTTCCATTTTTCTACATCCGTGAAAACACAGCTGAAAACACACAAATGCTTATCACTCGATTAGTGTGTTAAACTTCCAGCAAATCTCTGGGAGACATGAAGGTCTACAGTCTCTATGGTGCACACCTGTAATTAAAAAAATATAATATACCTTGATTAAAACAACAACAACAACAAAAACATTACATAATAGTTTACATTCCCTTAGAACAAAACTAAGAAGTTTTGACGACTAATAAAGACTACTAAATGGTCTCATTCAACAGATATTAAACAGTCATAGATTAAATGTGGTTTTTGAAGCATAATTTACCACACCAGGAGTAAACGAAAGCTTATGAAGTATTATGTGTATTTAGGGAGTACCCCCACCTACACACAACACAGTAGTTACAGAAATAACACTGTCTTTCTTCACACACACACACATACATACATACACACATATACACACACACACACACACACACATACACACACACATACACACACACACATACACATACATACACATACATACACACACACACACACATACATACACACACACACACACATACATACACACACACACACATACATACACACACACACATACACATCACACACACATACACATCACACACACACTTGAGTAACTAGAGTGCTCTCAATTGTATTATTCTCATTTTTTTTAATTTCTTTTAGAATACATACACATAGATTGTTTTGTATGTACTGTATGTATTCACTCATCTTGTAAATCACCCATCCTGAGTCAGGGAGGCCTGGACCCTATTCCAGGAGACTTCTGGTTTGAGATAGGGTACATTTACATTTAGGCATTTGGCAGTCTCTCTAATCCAGAGCAACTTACAAAAGTGCTTTGAAGTTTCCGTCACTGAACAGATCCTTACACTGTAACTATAAGTACCATCAGTCAAACACTGTTAGGAATGGGTTTTTTTCTTAGGTATCCAAATACCTAAGAAACAGATAGGACTTTGGTCGTCGCTTAAAGATTGCCAGTGACTTAGCTGTGTAGACATATACAGGAAAGTCATTCCACCACCTAGAAGCCAGAACAGAAAACTAGATGTCCAGTCAAGCAGTGCTGGAGGATCGATGGAAACATGGTGCAGTGCGGTGTGTGATTAGAGTCTTGGGGTAAGTGGGTGCTGTGCCGTTTTTAACTTTGTAGGCAAGCATCAGTGTTTTGAATTGGATGCGGGCAACTCCAGGAACCCAGTAGAAGGCGCAGAGAAGTGGGGTGGGGTGGTGTGGGATATTTAAGAAAGGGAACCCACTGGACACAGTGCCAATCCATCACGGGGTTACACGCGCGTATGCGCACACACACCAGACAATTTGGAAATGCCATGGTTTCGGGCTGTTGGAGGAAACCACCAAACGCGGGGATAAAATGCAAACTTCATGCACACGCACCTCGAGGTGGGAATCGAACCCTCGACCCTGGGGATGCAAGGCGACAGTGCTAACCACTAACCACTATATATATTAAAATGAATGTCCTCATTATGGTATATACAATTCTGTGCTGAAAAAGATTTGTGCCAAATAGCACTCAGGATAAATGACTGAATATCAACCCCTTTAACTGCATTAGACCTCGGAGTGCAGTGGTCTGATGCATTTCTATGGAAACAGAATTGAGACCTACTGCTTGACGGTTTCAGTCGTTTTCTCTCCGGAAAACAGCGCACTTCCTTACAGGCTAACGTCACAGCGCACGCTGGTCGCTAAAACAGCTGGCTCGGATACTAACCCCGTGATGGAGATCACTGGAACACTTTTAATTAAAATATACGTAAAGTTAATTAAGCAAATGAATATTCGGTGTCTGTTCAGTTGTGATAATGTTTGAAATAGGGAACCTACATGCACTTACCTGATGAAAATTTCGCGTAAGCGGCGCCACCCTTCGCTATACCGTTAAAAAGTCAAATGTTTATTTATTTACAAATCGGCTTAATGTGCAATATGTAACAGTTTAACATTTACATACAACACAGCTGATTTTATTTTCTCCTTTGAAAAAAAAATCTATATACAGTAGCGTGCAAGACGGAACTATTTTGGTGAACGACGTTTCAGGAGGAAATATTTTCCTGAACAACGGAAGCGTCATAGAGGTCGCCATGTGATTTGTCCAATGAGATCGCGCTTATATGGGTTAGTATGGACCTGATGTGCATCTGTCATTCAATGGATGTAATAAAACATTAAATTATTTAAAGCAAACAGTGAGGCGCAAAAGATCCAGTGAAATGCCAGTCTTATTAAGGTAAGTAATTGTTTTTGTGTAATTTATTCAAACCACCGATATATATTGCAGTATAAGCCCCCTGAATTCTACTTCAGTACAATAATTTGTTAGCTATTAAATGTGTTTGTGTCTCAATATTTTGCAGAATGCACGCAGGAGAAGGGACTTGATACTGCTCCTGATTGATGACTGATACCTTTTGCACAGCCCAATAATGACCTTTTCAGATTTTCTGGGAGCTTTAAAGGACAACCCCTATTTTGGGGCTGGTTTTGGACTAGTTGGTGTGGGCACAGCGCTTGCAGTTGCAAGAAAGGGGGCACAGATTGGTATGGTCTTCTTTAGGCGCCACTACATGATCACCCTTGAGGTTCCCAGCAGAGATAAGAGTTACCACTGGTTGTTGAGCTGGATCACCAAACATGCCAAGCATACACAGCACCTCAGTGTGGAGACCTCATACATGCAGCATGAGAGTGGACGGGTCCACACACAGTTTGATTTCCACCCAAGTCCTGGAAACCACATCATTTGGTGAGGCCAGAGGTGTCATCAGACATCACTGTCTTAATTGGTAGAATTGATTTATTTAGGCATTCATGAATGTTTTATGTTAATCAAAGCAGACAATATACGTCTCGCATTCCCGCAGTAAAAACACAAAATATACATCTTTATACAATTTATATCTGTTGCCAGACATACTTCTCAATGTGAGTCCTGTTTTACCTGCTGTTCTGTACTTTTGCTTTTGCTCAAACATGCACTTCACTTTTTTATGAGCATGTACAGTATGTTGGAGAAGGAAAAACATTAAAACATGTAAAGCAGGGGCCTTCTAGCTGTGGAAAGGACATCAGTTCAGTAACAGATATATATTTTCGGATTCATGTTGGTGAATTAATAAAATGTATGCATGAGCAATGTAATAAATGACTTTTATTTATAATTAGGTATGGCAGAAAATGGATAAGAGTGGAGAGGACCAGAGAGAAGCAGATGGTGGATCTGCACACAGGAACACCTTGGGAATCTGTTACCTTTACAGCCTTTGGCAGGGATAGGCAAATTTTCTTCAACATATTGCAGGAAGGTAAGGATAGTCAGTTAAAAGATCTAAGATGAAGTTATGTTGATTGATGCTAGGAATTATGAATAATGGCAACATATTTTAGCTCAATCTTAGCATTCAGGGCATCAGCATTCCTTTACACTCTTTGAAATAATCTTAAAGGACTCCAAGATTGTTGATTTACATGCAGAAAGCACATTCCTGCTCTCTTAGAAGAATGTTCCCATCAGATGATGAGAATCTCATCATAGAACAAATGCTGCAGAACCTTTTTTCTGTTAGTCAAGAAATAGACCACAGAACTAAAGTCATAGCCTTAAAGTGTATTAATCAGAAGTATTGGTAAATGTAATGCTACTCATCCTGTTAATGTTGATCTCTTTTATCAATCAGGCCTTTTCTTTGTAATAACCAGATCACTGATCTAATATGATGTTTGTAGCACGAGAGCTGGCTCTGAAGCAGGAAGAAGGACGCACTGTGATGTACACTGCTATGGGTGCAGAATGGAGGCCTTTCGGCTTCCCCCGTCGTCGGCGCCCTTTGTCCTCTGTTGTCCTGGAGAATGGAATAGCTGAAAGGATAGTGTATGACGTGAAGGAATTTATTAGTAATCCAAAATGGTACACTGACAGAGGTATAATAGATACTTAACCCATTGACTCACTGTCTAAATATTAGTGTGCTTTAGTCTTTGAATCATTAATAATATATTTTTGTTTTAAAAGGGATTCCATACAGAAGGGGATATTTATTGTTTGGACCTCCAGGATGTGGAAAAAGCAGCTTCATGTAAGGCTAGTGACTTAATTTATCTTGGTATAAAGCATCATTCTGTAATTGTTAAGTTACCATGGTGTACAAAAATATATTAAGATAGTGGTGTGAGGACATTACAGTGATACTTAGACACAATATGTATCATGATATTTCAGTTTGAAACAGGAGGGAAACATTCAAAAACATTTGTATTTTAATGTCTGAACGTGACCATATCATCTAGCTGTAATTTTAAGATATCATGGTGGCATAGTGGTTAGCACTGTAGCCTCACACCTCCAGGGTTGAAGTCCCACTTTGGGTCTATGTGTAGAGTTTGCATGTTCTTTCCATGCTTGGGGAGTTTCCTCCGGGTGCTAAGTTTTCCTTCCACAATCCAAAAACATGCAGGGTAGGCTATTTGGCATTTCCGGATTGCCCATAGTGTGTGTGCTTTTGTGATCTGCAATTGGTGTACCCTGCCTCGTAGATAGGCCCCAGGCCTTTCGTGACCCTGTACAGGATAAGGTATAGAAAACGAGTGAGAGTGTGGAAACGCCAAAGAATTATTCAACAATTCTAAAATAGAAACAAAAGTTTGTCATACTTTAGTTCATATTGCAGTTGTTTGCAAGCATACATGTGTGCATGGTTATTATACATGGGTATTTGGGTTGAATTTTTCAGCACAGCCCTCGCTGGCGAGTTGGGTTACAGCATCTGCTTGATGAGTCTGAGTGACCGCAGTCTTTCTGATGACCGACTGAATCATCTGCTGAGTGTGGCTCCACAGCAGAGCATCATTCTGCTGGAAGACGTGGACGCTGCATTCGTTAGCCGAGAGCTGCTGTCAACTGAGAGTATGTCTCATTTTGCCTGATTGTTTAAATCTGCCAGCATTTGTAAAATAATACATTGACTTTAAATAGATTTGAAAAAAGAATTAATCTAAACAGTACAATTTGTAGCTAAAACAAACCTAAGTGGCATTTTAAGTAGTACATGTACTTTTTTGTATTTGCCGATTTAAATAATGTCTATGCTCATCATGTCCCTGTACTGTCTTTCTTGTAATGTCTTTCTGTTATGCATACTCTTTCATCACAGATCCAATGGCCTATCAAGGAATGGGAAGGCTCACATTTAGTGGACTTCTTAATGCTCTAGATGGAGTTGCTTCTTCAGAAGCTAGAATTGTCTTCATGACTACTAATTTCATTGAGAAGTAAGGATCATTTACTTAATTTTAAACAGAGCATCAGTAAAAAAATAAAATATTAACAAGATAACACATGCTTCAACTGAAATTGGTAGGTATACTGAGCATACACTTGTGAATAAACAAACATTTATTTTGTCTGTGACAAAAGTCCTCATACAAGTAGTAATTATTACTTTACTAACCTATGGCATTTCTTTTGTGAGGAAAAAGTCATAATTCCGAGATTACAATCTCAATTCTGTGAGGAAATAAAACCTAGAAATGTCTTAGTATAATTATAATGATATATATTATTACAGTTATTCTGTGAGGTCCATACATTTAACATTCATTCATACTGTATGTGATTTGTGCAGCTCCTATTTAAAAACAAAACATATATATATACATATATATATA
>QMIH01000397.1:164866-283186 GCA_003987875.1 Clarias batrachus | reverse complement strand
CCTCTTGCGGCCACGTCCAGGGAGGTTGGCTACAGTCCCATGGATCTTAAATTTCTGAATAATATGTGCAACTGTAGTCACAGGAACATCTAGCTGCTTGGAAATGGTCTTATAGCCTTTACCTTTAAGATGCTTGTCTATAATTTTCTTTCGAATCTCCTGAGACAACTCTTTCCTTCGCTTCCTCTGGTCCATGTTGAGTGTGGTACATACCATGTCACCAAACAACACAGTGACTACCTGGAGCCCTATATGACTGATATGGCCCACTGACTGATTACAAGATTGTAGACACCTGTGATGCTAATTAGTGGACACACCTTGAACTAACATGTCCCTTTGTTCACATTATTTTCAGTATTTTCTAGGGGTACCATCATTTTTGTCCAGGCCTGTTCCATGAGTTTATTTTTTTTAAATAATTCTGTTGAAGCATGGTTGAAAAGCAACACCTGACTTTCATTGGTTAACATTCATAGAATTTTTTTTAATTATTACTTTTGTCAGATTAAAGTTATTTATGTGACCATTATGAGTTTTTCTTTCATTGACCGAAGGGTACCAACAACTTTGTCCATGTGTGTATGTGGTGGCGGCAGAGATATTATATATACTCATTACTATTAAAATATTCAGAAGTATCAAAATATTGTCCTGCATCAAGAAAAGAAAACAATTAATAGTTTTAATTGTTTTAAAAAAAGGAGATTGCTGGAACCACTGAAATTGGGTTAAGATCTGTAAAATGCATTATTTAAACCTGGAAGGATAGTGATGAACCAAAGTCTTCAAGGACGAAATGTGATCCGAAAAAACATTGTGGTGGAAATTCTGTAAATATTATAAAGACAAGCAATTCATACACTGGGTAAGAGCAAAGTCACATAGGTTTTATTTTATACTTCTGCAGAGGACCAGTCTCACGCAGCAAACTCTTGCAGCATGGAGAAAGGTGATCTCTTTCTCTCAGCTGTTCCATTTTATACACAATTCTCTCCTAACATAATCAACGCCCCGTACATGAAGTTCCTACATTCAAACTCAACTCTTTATCAGACCCAGACCAGATGTCCATACCTTATCATTTATTCAGGGACAATTACAGTCAGGTTGTTTCTGTTCTATTATTTTTCTAAGCTTCAGCAAACAAGTTTATAGTCTACAAGGCACAATTACAAATTAATGCATAATTAAAATGTGATTTTTCCATTACAACATCTTGAATGAGCATGATTGGAAATCATTTAGTTGCTTAGTGAAGTCAATCACCATGATGAAATTGGCTCTCATGAAGACCATCCCAGGAAAACAAAAACAAAACTTACCTGTGGTGCAAAGGAAAAGTTTATTTAAAGATACTAGCTTCAAAAATCACCAATTAACCGCACCTCAGATTAGAGCCTTTGTGAAGGCTTTACAGAGCATAAGTAGCAGACACATCTCCATATTAGCTGTTCAAAGAATTATTGCATATTTTGAATGCCATCAGTATTGTTTTGCAATATAAAGAAACAAAAACAGGCTAGTACCATGGACTTGGATGTCTGCAAACGTTTGACTGGTATTATATAATTTCAGGTTTTATATTTAAGTGATACAAATGTTAGATGTGACATATGCTATCTTATTCAGGAATTTCCCGCATACTCTTTGAGACACGTGTTGGCTGTCTTGAGAATGAGATTCCAGCAGAGACTCAAAACTTCATCGACTCAATTGGACAGATGTTAACTTATACTATGGCTGTGACTCTTTTACCCCAGTGGACACGCAATTATTTGCCTTTCTGGCGACGTTACATGAGTGGATGGGAGGGAATCTTTAAATTCGGTGAGATGATTAAGACATTATCACAACACATTTTCCATCTCTCACTCTTCTTCAATTTTATATATGTTTTGTTTTATTTTTGCAGTCTAGTTCTTTCTGTGAGTTTAGATTTTCTTATATAATGTCCAAATTTTTTAAATAGCCTGCAAGTTAATTGACAGGAAGATGGAAGATATTCAGAAGCGCCTGGATGCAGGTCAGGAAGTTGAGGGAGAGTATCTCAGCTACTTGCTTTCCAGCACCAACATGAGTAAAAAGGATGTGTATGGAAGTGTAACTGAACTGCTCTTGGCAGGAGTAGACACAGTAAGAATAACTATATTCTACTCTATAAGTTAATTGTTAGCAAAATAATTTTTTGGATGAGAAGTATAATGAAAAATAAAACTTTCCTGTCTCTTAAGACATCCAATACTATGATGTGGGCATTGTACCTTCTGTCACAAAATCCAAAGACACAGGATACACTGTATCAGGAGGTGAATAACATCATCAAAAAGGGCAAAATCCCAACAGCTGAGGACATCAACAACATGCCCTTCCTCAAGGCTGTCATCAAGGAGACTCTAAGGTAGATAGAAAAAAAATGTCTAAAAGTGTGCACATTATATATAAAGTACAGCATATCATTGCATGGTCATTGTATTTCACCAAACATGACTGCAATGCATTGGTATTCTGATACCCTGAATGTATGGATTTTTATTATTAAAGGAAAATATGTAATGTATCTTTTGGCTATTCTATATAAATTTATCATTTTATCTATTATATTAAGTCTACTTAATGGTTCTGTTTAGAATTTACCCAGTTGTTCCTGCGAATGGACGCATTTTATCAGAAAATGACATAGTTATTGGAGGACACTTCTTCCCTAAGAAGGTACTGACCCCCCCCCCCCCCCCCCCCCNCCCCCGCCGCCTTTAAAAAAAAAGTGTTAGTACCCACTTTTGATTAATTTTAGCGCATGACAATATGCTGTCACTTTAAGGATTTTTCACCTCTGACTACTGTGGATATGTTTGCTTTAATGACCTGTGTTTTATCTCATAGTGGGTTTAGAAGATATGAGACAATCCGATGTGTGTGATCTGGCACAGATTTAACTGCAGTAAAATACTTAACGATTGGTAATGTTTCATTAAATTCGGCCAGTTTTACATAATGCTGTGACAAATTTGGCTGCACAGACATAACAGGCATAATTTTTTTTCTAAAAAAAAAGTCTAGTCCTGCAATGTACGAAATATTATTGAAAGAGTGAGTCCTGATCAATGTACAGTATAGACAAAACCTCGCTTTTATTTATATAGATGTATTATTCTTCATAAATCACTGTTTAACTAAATCACCCACTCTTTTGAACAGACCACGTTTATAATGCAGCATTATGCAGTCTCTCACGATGGAATCATATTTCCCGAACCAAGACTCTTCAAGCCTGAACGCTGGTTACGAGATGGGAGGGAGCGACCTAGCCCATTCGGATCCATTCCTTTTGGGTTTGGAGTGAGAGGGTGTGTTGGTAAACGTATTGCTGAACTGGAGATGCACTTGGCTCTGGCAAGGGTAAGAAATCTGAGGACCTCAGTGGTAGTAGAGCAAATCACAGGTAATTTCGAATACACAGTTTATTTTTGCCCAAAACTTGCAGAAACCAGTGGAATAACTTGAAGTGGGCTATGCGTACAAGATCACTTGTAGTCTGATAGATCTGGAACATTTTTCTAATGCTTTAACAAAAAAGCTGTTAGGGCTACAGTATGAGCACACAAGTCGTTTCTTATTGATAAATATTTTTTTTATCTGTTTATCCATAAAAATTTGGCCTCTATATCACATAAAATGTGGAAACTCTCACAGGATTCTTAACAATTGTTTCATGTCACAAAGACATGAAATTACATTTCATATTTGTATGTTTTGATATTTTATCTGAAATGATTTTTTCTTTATCCAGATAATAAAGCTGTTTGAAGTCAAGCTGGATCCTAATGTGGGAGAGATTAAAGCTCTCAGCCGTACTGTGCTTGTGGCAGACAGGACTGTCAACTTTCATCTTTTGGAACGGAAACACGTAACCACTTAGAGCTGCTCTAAGCTTTAAACTTCACCAAATAAACTTTTTGAAGACGTTCATACAACCTTCAATTAAAAACTATTACAATGTAGTTCTTTGATTATTCCATCTTGTTAAACTGCGCAGTTAAATATTAATTCTTGACTGAAAGTGGCTAAAAGCACAGAAACTTTTACATCACCTGTAAGGAACTTTATCCCAGTCATTTATCTGTAAGTGAACTCTGTAACTTCATGGGTGTGTATTGCCGCAAACATGTATAACACATGGTTTACAAATTTCTGTTAGTATGTACAGACAATTCAATAAGTTTTCTTAGCAGTTTTATTACATTACAGTGTTTAATATAAGAATTCTATTAAATTACATAGCATCAGTGACATTCTTCTTAACATTTAGACATGTCATGTGTGAACAATGTGCTGTGTTTAAGCGCTCAGAGGTTACAGGCTTATGGTGTGGCAACAGACCTCGAGAGTGATTGTGCAGATTTTCGGGACGACTATTCCCACAATTCCCATTCATAAGCAAATGTGCAGATGGGTCTTGTCTAAAAATAAATAAATAAACAAAAATAACCAAATAATTATTTTACATGTATTTGTTTTCTTTGTAATCAACAGTTTTCTTTTCAACACAAGGTTCTCTTTCTTTTCCAGAATAAACGTTTTCTTTTCAATATTAAATGTATGGTCTTTATTTTTTCCTTTAACGGTTATTTTCTTTCACTTTTTTTTTTTGTCTCAACACCTTCTTTCTCTGGCGCTTGCTGCTTTGCTTTTTTTCCCCACCGGAGCGCCACAGAGTAACACACAATTGGTGTGAACTAAAGTCCGCTCGGTAAGCGCACAGTCTGTATAGGCGTGCGACCCGGTGTCGCGCGTTCCCGTGATTTCCTTTACGGCGGTGTCGCCTGGTAACCGCCCGTGAAGTTGGCCGCAGATCTGCCTGTCCTTAAATCCGCGATGTACTTGCGTGAGGATTTGCCTACTGAGAGACCCGTGTTACAAGGATATAAATTCCCAAAGTACAGTGTGGGCTACAAATATACATAAGACTATTGAAAGGTGCTTTTATATGTTATTAAACATACATTTTAGCATCAGTAAAAATGTAAACAAACAGCTAAGACAAAAAAGTAAAATGGATACACGATGGTTTAAACCCTAAGCATTAATATTCCCCAATGACATCAGTGACCTTTCGGTAGATGTTTTACTTAAACTAAGGTAATAATAAGAACTGATATTAATAGTCATAGTAATAGTCAAATGAAAATTTTGTTAAGATACATTAATGTTTTTTGTTAAGATATATTAATACATTAATGGTAACGGTGGTTCCTTTTTTCATGATATTGTCATTATTATAGTGATGTAGAACTATTGTTCTAAATTAAACTCGATTATGAATTGTCTGTGTTACTATTATCACATTAACAATTTGATTATGTTATTCAAACAATTTGATTATGTTATTAGACCATGAGCATGAATTGCCAGTTATGATGCTGCACAATGTTTCTGGACACCTCTTTTGATGGTTAAGCTAAAGAATCAAATGACCATGTTTGTAAAATGCTAACAAACACTTGAATATGGAATGAAAATTGCATTAGATTACAATTAAAACTGAGCATTTTCTTTTCTCTCCTGAAGGTCACATTTGTGTTTACTTGAGCTCGCTCAATCACAATTTCTATTACAAAGGTCTTATCTTAATACGGACCACTGATCATCAAATGTGGTTTACTAAAGCTAATTTTAACTGGACCAAATGGGTAAATTTTAGAGAAATCAAAAATCAACACTGTTTATTGTATCAACACAAACCCTTTTTAAAATTAAAATAAAGGCTTTTATAAACAAAAATGCTTACGGTTTTTACTGAATGTATATGTATTTGAAACAAGTATTTTAATTTGCCAAAAATAAGAGTGAGTGGACTGCCGTACAGGTTTACATTTCTTACCTTTAGTTTTAGAAAGAAATGTAAAAGATGGACGTGTTAAAAACTTGTTTAGTGCTCTTAAACCACAGTGTGTTTACAGCAGTCTGTGAAAGGGTTAACAGTTCAGAGGGTTGCTCTTCCTGCTAAGTGAAACCCGAGATGTTGTGTACATTCTGCTCGACTAATGGCGGGACGTCTAGTGCTGCGTTCAGGTGAAACTACGGCTCTTCGTGTGTTTCTTAGGTCCACCACAGTCAGTCTGGACTTAAAGAGAAGCGCAGGTGGAAATGCTTCAGCTTTTGTCCCTCCCAGGAGCCTCAAGACCGAAGCTGACCTCCCTGAGGTCACTCTTCCCACAATCCTGTATAGGTTGATCTTTAAAGGATACTACAATCGCATGCACGAACTGCAGGTACAGTATACGAGGTGATCTACATGGGGCTTGCATGCTCTGCTGTCAGTCATCCTGATACCTGGCACTGTTTGTAAGTGGATTTGCATAGTGAAAAAACAAGACTGTAAAAAAGTGAAAGAAGATATGCGCATCCTGTTATTGACATGTCTTTCCATATTGAAATGACAAATGACATTTACAAAAGCCCAATGCCTAATGGCTAACATTTGTCCCTATTTTCTCTAGTTATATGAAAAGCAGCTGTATGGCCCCATGTACAAAATAAAAGGTGGCAACAACCATACAATTGCGCTGAATACTGTGGAGCTGCTGGAGGAGCTGATGAGGAAAGATGATAAATTCCCAAGCAGAGGAGATATGGTTATCTGGACTGAATACCGGGATATGAACGATTTGGGTTACGGTCCTATCACTGAGTAAGCCACTGTGTGTTTCCTTGTGTGTGAGTGAGTGTTAGTTTTTGGTATGTTTTTGCTGTCCTGGTTCATTATAAGGCCTAGTGTAATAGCTCGCCATTAATTCAGTGCTGAGTCGCTTTCTCTTTTCGCGGCCGGGCTGCAACAGGCCCAGACCAGCACCAGGATTTTTGTCCAGCAGTGAACGTCACGTTGTTTACTGGTGAATAGGTGAATATGTAGATGCTTTAAATTATAGACATGGTAAGCAGAAGCGCATTGGCCGCTGGATCGCATGTCAGTCGGTCTGGGGAAGACTGTGCTGTAAATAATTACCGCGGGGGTATTTTGCCCTGGATAAAAAGCAAAGTATAGTTTACATTTTCAATCGATTTTATTACGACATATTTATACACAGGGATGTATGATCTGTACTAGTACAAACAAATTTACATAATTTGAAATGTGAATATTTGAGTAACTCCAAACGAAATTAAATAAAGATAAAAGATTGGTTTGTCAAAATTCCAACAACATATCAAATGGATATAGATTTTATACCGATTTCACACATTTAACAAAAGCTTCACAAATGTTCAATAACCGTCCTGCCTGTGACAAGGCACACGTCAAGCCGGTTGTCCAGCTCTAGTATACTGTATCTTAGTAACATTCGTAGTAGCGAAATGAAAGAAAAAGTAAAAAAAAAAAAAAAGATTAATTAGTGTTTACACATCTCATTACAATTTGAGATCATTTGAGCGAGAATTGGTTGTGTTGTTAGACTACATATATATTGGACACACCTTCTAATTAATTTTTCCCTACATTGCAAAACAATGCTGAAGGCATTCAAAATATGCAATAATCTCCTTTGTTGGATATTATTGAGTTGTCTCTGCTACTTCTGCTCTGTAAACCCTTTATAAAAGCATTAATCTGAGGTGCTGTAAATTGTTGATTTTTGATGCTGGTAACTTTAAATACACTTCTCTGCAGCAGAGGTAAGTTTTGGTCTTTTTTCCGGGATGATATTCATGAGAGCCAGTTTTATCATGGTGCTTGATGGGTTTTGGAAATTCATTTGACAGTACTGTTATTGCAAGAACTATTCCAGAACAGATAGTGGGGCCTAAGGCATAGTCCTGATCAGTTTTTTAATGAACATAAATTTCCAGTTTCTAGTTTCAGTTCCAGTTGCAGTTTTCAAATGTGAGAAATTCTAATGATTTCTTTATAGCAAAATATATAAATATGTTTTTTTCCTTACTAGAGAAAGAGAAAAATGGTACAAACTCCGATCTGTGCTGAACAAGCGTATGTTGCATCCAAAGGACTCTGTGAAATATGAGGACATGGTTAATGAGGTGGTTACAGATTTTGTCAAACGCATACGGCATTTACGCAAGATGAGCTCCACTGGAGACCTGGTACCCAACATATCCAATGAGCTGTACCGCTTCTCTCTAGAAGGTATCGTCTGTCAGGTCTTAATTGTAATCACCCAACTGATATATTTAATGATATTTACACAATGGCATGAAATTTAGACAATTATTCATGAGAATATTAAATGAAAACTCAAAATAGCAAACACATTATCAGAACTGCACAAACAAGAATTTGGAGTACCTCAAGAAATTATTTTTTCTGTAACCTTTTTTAGTATAAAGATTAATAGTATTGTAAAAAACAGTGGCTGTGATGTTCTCTGTAGCCTATGTGTAGATGATATGTGCATTTGCTACAAAAGCAAGAATATGACAACTATTGAGTGGAAAATCCAACAGAAGATAAATAAAATACAATCTTGGTCAGTGCAGAATGACTTCAAGTTCTCACAAACAAAAACCGTTTGCATGCACTTCTGTCAGCTTCGGTCACTACATAATGTTATTCATAGATGGAGCCCCAATTAAAGAGACCAAATTTCTTGGTATCACCAGGTCTTATCCAAAACCAAATGGGGAGCAGACAGTTCAACTCATATAGATATAAATACATATAGAAATTTTATTTGATTAAAACTGGATTATGGGAGTATAATTTATGGTTCAGGCAGGAAATCATATATAAACTCTAAAGTCTTTCTGGCTCTAGGGGGAAAAAACAGAAGTCCAAAAACCATCCAAACAAATATGACCAGCAATTTCTGGACATAAGAGAAAAGTTACCACAGCATACCCCAGAATACATGGATGGATCAAAATCAGGAAATAAAATGGCAGCAGCTTTTGCAACAAATTACTGCAGCAGGGTTTACGCATCTCAGATCAAAGTTCAGTTTTTACTGAAGAAGCAAATGCTCTTCTCATGGCTTTAAAATTCATCGAGTCCACATCACAAAAGGATTTTGTGATAATTGTTGGGATCAAGTAATTTATAAATGATGCAGAATAGGACAGAATTTTTTTTATTAAAAAATTCACCAGTGTCCATTGTGTAGAACCCTTCTGTCCATTAAACATATTTTATTTGACTGTAATTCTTATACTCATGTAATAAACTTGTTTTATTCTGTTGACACTTTAAAAATGTTTTTCAACAAGTAAATTCAAATTCTGTTTTAAAGTTCTTAGAAAAAACCTATTTTAAACAATTTAATTTTAATATTGAATAACAAAAACTGACTCTAGTCATGAATATAGCCATAGAAGCTGGCATGGAGTTAAAAAAAGAAATAATAATAATAATAATAATAATAATAATAATAATAATAATAATACAATTAAAAGCAGGAACAATTAAAGTTTTTTTTCTTTTTTTTCTTAATGTTTATTGCATTAACATGTAAAGGAATATAAATATAAGTTATTATGAAGCAGTTCAGCCTGTATAGTCATAAATACAGTGAAGTCAAACTCATGGATATGTTTTGTGTGTTGGTTTCGTTATTTATTTAAAATGATATTTTTGTAAAAAGGTGTTCCTTTTTACCAAACAATACATATCTTAACCAGTAGATGGCGACTTCAACCTGATAAAATTAGTTTTCATACAATATATTAAGAGTTCCATTCACTATACTCAGATGTTTATTCAATATTCTCAAGCTTTATTCAATATATTCAGGTCTTCAATTATTTATGAGAATATTGCACGAAACCTGAGAATATTCAATGAAAGTCTGAATATACTGTATTTACTTATATAATATGTATATAATATGAATATAGTGGATGAATGACAACTGACTTCATCAAGTTTTGA
The DNA here is from genome assembly GCA_003987875.1 of Clarias batrachus. Lineage (NCBI taxonomy): Eukaryota > Metazoa > Chordata > Actinopteri > Siluriformes > Clariidae > Clarias > Clarias batrachus. The sequence goes on along the minus strand of QMIH01000397.1, from coordinate 273,306 downwards.
ATTACATATTGAATTAATGAAAAACATGAGAATAAATGAGTTTCATTTTATGTAATCAGAGTTTTCATTTATTTCTCTCATGCCATAAAACACTTTAATATATAGATTGTTTATATAATTGTGTAGTATGTTATGACACAAATGTAAGATGAGACCTATGCCTGCATATTCAGGAATCTCCCGCATACTGTTTGAGACTCGTATTGGCTGTCTTGAGAACAAGATCCCAGCAGAGACTCAAAACTTCATTGACTCTATTGCTCAGATGCTCACTTATATCGTGGTCTTATCTCTGTTACCCAAGTGGACACGCAATTATTTGCCATTTTGGCAGCGTTACATAAGTGGTTGGGACGGAATCTTCACATTTGGTGAGATGCCATTACTGTAACAAATATGTTTTCCCTCTCTGTCTGTTCCTTTCTTCTATTACATATGTACTCCATTTATTACCTCTTCTGTGAATCTATTTAAATTAATGTTCTCATGGCATTGAATAGCCTGCAAGCTAATTGACAGGAAGATGGAGGACATTCAGAAGCGCCTGGATGCAGGTCAGGAAGTTGAAGGAGAGTATCTCAGCTACTTGCTTTCCAACACCAACATGAGCAAAAAGGATGTGTATGGAAGTGTAGCTGAACTGCTCCTGGCAGGAGTGGACACAGTAAGAAAAACTCTACACTACTATATGATTTTTCTACTTTGTAGAAATGTGATAAGAAGTATACTTAAGAATAAAACTAAATAAAATGTCCTTTATCTTAAGACATCCAATACCATGATGTGGGCCTTCTACCTGCTGTCACAAAATCCAAAGGTACAGGACACACTGTATCAGGAGGTGAATAACAACATTAAAGGGGACAAAATTCCAACAGCGGAGGACATAAACAACATGCCCTACCTCAAGGCTGTCATCAAGGAGACTCTAAGGTAGCTAAAAAAATGTAAAAGTACATGAATGTTGTATTTAGGTACCACATAGTGTACATCTGCATGGTAAGCAGTTAGTTAGGACTTTGTTATGTATTTCACCAGAGACAAGTGTACTGCAGAGGTTTATTTACAGTGGGGAAAATAATTATTTGATTCTCTCCAGATTTTGTAAAATTTGCTAAAAAAAAAAAAAAAGACTAAATAATTATTTTGTATTTCTTCCATTTGCTAATAATAGCTCAAACTGTTGTCTCCTTCTCACCAAGCTTCTAGCTGATGGTTTTGTAGCCCATGTGAACCATGTGCAGGTCTACAATCTTGTCTCTGATGTCCTATGAAAGCTCTTTGGTCTTGCTCTAGGTTGTGAGAGGATGATAGAGAGTCTGTGGACAGGTGGACGAGTTGTCAGGAGTCCCTTTTAAATTTATTAAATTTATAATTAGGGGTGCTCCGAACAGGATTTTTAGGGCCGATCACCGATCTCCAGTCACTAGAAGCTGTATTAGCCAATACCGATCACTGATTACAGGGTCTACTCGAAGCCTTAGCAGCATTTATTAAACTATATATAACAGCAATGTAAATCAAGTATTGAAATTACAGGAAGAGGAATAGCATGAATTGACAACTGTATTTATTGGCAAGCAACATGTCAACTTAAAATTTAGCAGCCTTTGCTTGGTTAGTAATTGGGAACGCGAGATGCTGAGCTCTCTCTCTCTCTTAGCGCTAGCCAACTTTGAAAACTGCTCATGTTCCTTTTTCACACAAGACGTAGAATTGCCAGACCGGTGAAGCCATTTTAGCAGCGCGCAAAAAATTGTCCCACGTGTTTTGCGTCATCTGATCGGCATTTCTATATTGGCCATTTTAGAGACTGCCGATCAAACTTCCCAAAGCAATTATCGGCCAATTATGATCAGCGACCGATCGATCTGAGCACCCCTATTTATAACAATTTCTGTTTTTTTTTTTTCCTGGATTCATATTATATTTATATCCTTTAAAATAAACCAATGATAAATATTATAGACCTAATTTATTATTTTCATTACTAATTATTTTCTCCACTTTAAATAATATCCTGGGTTGTACAGAGATTTGTTATTAAAGTAAATGTGTAATTTATCTGTGTCCTATTCTATATCAATTCATTTTCTCATCTATTATCTTAATATTAATATGTTTAGAATTTACCCAGTTGTTATCATGAACGCACGTCTGTCATCAGAAAATGACAAGATAATCGGAGGACACTTCTTCCCTAAGAAGGTACTGTTTTTTTCTCTAACGTGGAACCTCGGATCGCGAGTAATGCGGTTTGTGAGTGTTCTGCAAGACGAGCAAAATTTTACAATAAGTTTAGACTTTAGAAAAACGAGCAAGTCTTGGTTTTATGAGTACAGAGTATCATGTAGTATACGCTTCTTGTTTTGATGACGAGCGTCACATGATTACAACTGAGCCAGTGGTTTTTCTCTCTCACGCGCTGCAGAATTGTGGGTAATCGTCTCCCCTGCTCTGTCGTAGTGCGTGTCTCTCACTGGTATAATCAACATCCATGCACGCGTGTACTGTTTATTATAACACACGTGTGCGCGCGTGTAAAGCAGAAGCAAGTGTCATTAGAGAGGGTGAAGATCCAATTTCTCTCTCTCACTGTCTCAGCCTGCAGTTTGTGTGTGTGTGTGCGTGTGTGTGCGTGTGTGTGTGTGTGTCATGAGACACAGTGCCCCTCCCCTCCTCCACTCGCCTTCATGCACACAATCTAATGGAAACAAGACTCTGTTGGGGTTCTTTTGTGTGTGTGTGTGAGAGAAGGCGAGAGGAGCAGAGTGGGGCACGGTGTCTAATGACAAGCACACACACACACAAACTGTAGGCTGAGGGAGAGATAGCCGGGATTTTTTCAAAGATAAAATGCAGGTTCATTTGTTTTATTTTTACGTTATAATTTTGTAATATTTATTTTATAAATAAATTTTCTGGGGTTGTGGAACGAATAATCTGAATTTACATAATTTCTGATGGGGAGATTCGCTTTGATTTACATGTTTATACGATCATGATTCCGGAATGAATTATGCTTATAATCCAAGGTTCCACTGTATTTGTAAGTAACTAAAAATGAGTATTTTATTTCTAAAATGTCATCCTCTATGAATCACTGTTTAAATAATCAACCACTCTTTTGAACAGACCGCATTTGTAATGCATCATTATGCAATCAGTCAGGATGAGACCATATTCCCTGAACCAAGACGCTTCAAGCCTGAACGCTGGTTACGAGATGGGAGGGAGCGACCTAGCCCATTCGGATCCATTCCTTTTGGGTTTGGAGTGAGAGGGTGTGTTGGTAAACGTATTGCTGAACTGGAGATGCACTTGGCTCTGGCAAGGGTAAGAAGCCAGATCACCTTACTGGATCATATATTAAATGTTATTTATCTGTTTTCAGCATTTAAAATTGATACTCTGTGTAAAAACACTATATTATAAATTTATTTATATCAGAGGGAAATTGCTTAAATTGCTCAATTGATTATAGAGTGAATCATAGATATAGTTCACAATATAAAATCTATTTTGGCACAAAACTTGTCAAAACCTATATAATGACTTGGAGATTCATTAGAGGTTCATATTAAATCCCAATAAGTTTTACAGATCCTGAGCATTTTTGCAACAGTGGAATACAATTGTCAAATCAAAATTAAATCCACACCCAAAAAGACTGCTGTATTAGAAGCAAAATGTGCTTTAAGGGCAACAACAAAAAAGTTAAAGTCAAAGCACTGAGCACATTTTTTTCTTTCTAAAACATGTCAGCCTTATTTTTGGTTTTTGCATCACATTAAAGGTGAAAAAAAATTGCATGATTAGTCTTGGCTAAAAGAGCATTTAGAGTTTTCATGTACATTTTTCCATTATATTTCTTTTTTTATATTATATCTGAAATATGAAGTGTTTAAAATTTTGCTCTGTGTTTTAATTATTTAGATAATAAAGCTGTTTGAAGTCAAGCTGGATCCTAATGTGGGAGAGATCAAAGCTCTCAGTCGTACTGTGCTTGTGGCAGACAGAACTGTCAATTTTCATTTTCTGGAGCGGAAACACGCAACAACTTAAAGATATTCTAAGCTTTAAACTCCACTAAATAAAGTCATTGAACAAATATATACACCATACATGAAAACTTCCTAAAGACATCCCTATGCAAAGTGCAATTAAATCACAATGTAGCACCTTGAATAATGTGACAATTGACCAAAAGGCTATTCTATTACCTGTAAGGAAGTTGATTTCTGTCATTCTTCTGTTCTTTCTGTAACTACTATCTGTAGTCATATCTCATTGATGTGTGTTTATGTACTGTGTGTGTTTTATATATTTTTTCTTTAGTTAGGAAAGCAATTTCAGTGTAAATGAACCATCATTGCCTGGCAACAGCTTCACTACTGTGCTTTGTACTATTCTTCTTACAGTTTCTTTTGTATTTTTATAATTGCACTGTATTACTTGAAATAAATGTACAATATAAAGTAGCACTGTACCAAATATAATATATTGAAGTATCTAGATAGATTTTTCTTTCATTCAATTAGTAAAAATATTATCCTTTCCTAAAAGTATTTTTCATAACAGGAGCGAGAAAATAAAGGGAAATGATGCATTTTGATTATAAAACCTTTTTAAAAGAAAAAGCAGAAAATTGCTTTTATGAAAATGTGCTGGTAAACTGGTAACGTTGTTTCAGTAGCTCGATCATGTTTATCTATTTACACATTCAAATCGTTGAAGGCTTTACTCAGGCTTTCAATGACAACATTTTGCATCATTGTTCTGTTTAAATAAATGTATTAAATAAAGTAAACATTATGGAAAAATTTTGCTTTTTTATTATCTTGTCATACTGTATGATTATTCAGGGGTCCAGAAATCCGAGCGTGGCTGAATGTACACGTCTCTGGGTCTAAGAGTGATGGGCTTTAAACCACTTTACCGTACGATCAATAGTCCAAAGTTTTAACCAGTGAGGTACTCAAAATACAGACAATGAATAAATATTAATGTTTATTCTGAATAACAATCTATATATTGATAAACTCTGTCCTAAAACGGACTAATGCTACTTGTGACATTTGTTCAACTTGAAATAAAAAAAACATAAATCCCCAAAACCTTTTTCAGATCAGCAAAAGTGTTCCCCAGGTTAAACCATTCATGGAGACCAGTAGGAGCACTACAAAAAAGATTGGCTGACTGTGTCAGTACTCAGACACAAATATTTATCCATCTTTTTATACTTCTATACTCCATTTATATTCATCATAGGGACAAATGAAAATCCTCATCTTTTCATCTTCGCCTGGATCACAGAAACATATAAAAACACTTAAAAAGCGAACAAAATGCACAACAACTACAAACAAATTCACATACATTGGCTCATTATGTTTAAATAATTAAGTTTAATAAAATTGAGGTCAAATTTAAATATATACAGGATGTGCAATTTAATAGACTTTCTGTGGGATTCCTCCATGTTCCCAAAACATTTAGTGCAGGTTTATTGGCAGTGCTAAACTTTATCTAGGTGTGTATGGGTGTATGTATTTTTATTTGTGTATGATGTCCTGCAATTGGGCTGTTCCCTGCCCAGGGTGTATGGCCAATTCAAACCCAGTGTCCCCAATATAGACTCCCAATCCACTGTTACAGTGCCTTGCAAAAGTATTCATACCCCTTGAACATGTTCCTTTTGCTTTTTTATTATCCTGTCATACTGTATGATTATTATTTATTGTGCAATTATTACTGCAAATGAAAGTGGACTATTAATTATTTGTGTCAAGAAAGCCCATTCTGAATTCAGTAAATCCAACATTTTTTAAGATATTAAAACGTACCTGTGGTGCAAAGGAAAAGTTTATTTAAAGATACTAGCTTCAAAAATCACCAATTAACCGCACCTCAGATTAGAGCCTTTCTGAAGGCTTTACAGAGCAGAAGTAGCACACACATCTCAATATTAGCTGTTCAAAGAATTATTGAATATTTTGAATCCCATCAGTATTTTTTTGCAATATAAAGAAACAAAAACAGGCTAGTACCATGGACTTAGGTGTCTGCAAACGTTTGACTGGTATTATATAATTTCAGGTTTTATATTTAATGATACAAATGTTAGATGTGACATATGCTATCTTATTCAGGAATTTCCTGCATACTCTTTGAGACACGTGTTGGCTGTCTTGAGAATGAGATTCCAGCAGAGACACAAAACTTCAACGACTCAATTGGCCAGATGTTAACTTATACTATGGCTGTGACTCTTTTACCCCAGTGGACACGCAATTATTTGCCTTTCTGTCGACGTTACATGAGTGGATGGGAGGGAATCTTCAAATTCAGTGAGATGATGAAGACATTATCACAACACAAAAGGATGTGTATGGAAGTGTAACTGAAATGCTCTTGGCAGTAGTAGACACAGTAAGAATAACTATATTCTACTCTATAAGTTAATTGTTAGCAAAAAAAAAAACTTTTTGGATGAGAAGTATAATGAAAAATAAAACTGTCCTGTCTCTTAAGACATCCAATACTATGATGTGGGCATTGTACCTTCTGTCACAAAATCCAAAGACACAGGATACACTGTATCAGGAGGTGAACAGCATCATTAAAGGGGACAAAATTCCAACAGCTGAGGACATAAACAACATGCCCTTCCTCATGGCTGTCATCAAGGAGACTCTAAGGTAGATAGAAAAAAAATGCCTAAAAGTGTGTACATTATATATAAAGTACAGCATATCATTGCATGGTATGTTGTAGTTAGACCTTGGTCACTGTATTTCACCAAACATGACTGCAGTGCATTGGTGTTCTGATACCCTGAATGTATGAATTTTTATTATTAAAGGAAATATGTAATTTATCTGTTGGCTATTCTATATAAATTTATTATTTTATCCATTATATTAAGTCTACTTAATGGTTCTGTTCAGAATTTACCCAGTTGTTCCTGCGAATGGACGCATTTTATCAGAAAATGACATAGTTATTGGAGGACACTTCTTCCCTAAGAAGGTACTGTTTTTTTCTCTAACGTGGAACCTCGGATCTTTTGTTTTAAACAAGTTTTAGTACCCACTTTTGACAGGTGAAGAGTTTTTAAAAATAGTTAAAAATGTAAAGCTAAAAATAAGCTAATAAACTTTAATTTAATTAGGGATATTATTATTTCAGGTTGAGGCCCAAACCAAATACATGTCTAAGTACATGTAAGCTCAGTTATACTTCTTTCATCATTAGTCAAATACACTCCCTGTTTGAAGCAGATTATTAATCTGGCAAATAACTGTTCATAACATCACTTTTACTCAACATTTTAATTTTAGCGCATGACAATATGCTGTCACTTTAAGGATTTTTCACCTCTGACTACTGTGGATATGTTTGCTTTAATGACCTGTGTTTTATCTCATAGTGGGTTTAGAAGATATGAGACAATCCGATGTGTGTGATCTGGCACAGATTTAACTTTAGTAAAATACTTAAGGACTTGTAATGTTTCATTAAATTCAGCCAGTTTTACATAATGCTGTGACAAATTTGGCTGCATAGACATAACAGGCAGAATTTCTTTTTTTCTAAAACTGGTGTCTAGTCCTGCAATGTACGAAATATTATTGAAAGAGTTCTGACCAATGTACAGACAAAACCTCTTTTATTTATATAGATGTATCATTCTTCATAAATCACTGTTTAACTAAATCACCCACTCTTTTGAACAGACCACGTTTATAATGCAGCATTATGCAGTCTCTCACGATGGAATCATATTTCCCGAACCAAGACTCTTCAAGCCTGAACGCTGGTTACGAGATGGGAGGGAGCGACCTAGCCCATTCGGATCCATTCCTTTTGGGTTTGGAGTGAGAGGGTGTGTTGGTAAACGTATTGCTGAACTGGAGATGCACTTGGCTCTGGCAAGGGTAAGAAACCTGAGGACCTCAGTGGATCATATAAAGGATGTTATCAGTCCATATAGTTATGGAAATAAAAAGTCTACAACTCTGTGAAAAAAAAAAATACCCTGGTAGTAGAGCAAATCACAGGTAATTTCGAATAMACAGTTTATTTTTGCCCAAAACTTGCAGAAACCAGTGGAATAACTTGAAGTGGGCTATGCGTACAAGATCACTTGTAGTCTGATAGAGCTGGAGCATTTTTCTAATGATAAAGAAAAAGATTTTTTTTTTTAAAACAAAGAGTGCTGTATTACAAGCAGAAGGTGCTTTAACAAAAAAGATGTTAGGGCTACAATATGAGCACACAAGTCATTTCTTTTGATAAATAATTTTTTTTATCTGTTTATCCATATAAATTTGGCCTCTATATCACATAAAATGTGGAAACTCTCACAGGATTCTTAACAATTGTTTCATGTCACAAAGACATGAAATTACATTTCATATTTGTATGTTTTGATATTTTATCTGAAATGATTTTTTCTTTATCYAGATAATAAAGCTGTTTGAAGTCAAGCTGGATCCTAATGTGGGAGAGATTAAAGCTCTCAACCGTACTGTGCTTGTGGCAGACAGGACWGTCAACTTTCATCTTTTGGAACGGAAACACGTAACCACTTAGAGCTGCTCTAAGCTTTAAACTTCACCAAATAAAGTTTTAGAAGACGTTCATACAACCTTCAATTAAAAACTATTACAATTTAGTTCTTTGATTATTCCATCTTGTTAAACTGCGCAGTTCAATATTAATTCTTGACTGAAACTCTGACTTCATGGATGTGTATTGCTGCAAACATGTATAACACATGCTTTACAAATTTCTGTTAGTATCTACAGACAATTCAATAGGTTTTCTTAGCAGTTTTATTACATTACAATTTTTAATATAAAAATTCTATTAAAAAATTACATTGCATCAGTGACATTCTTCTTAACATTTAGACATGTCATGACATGTTCCCGTGATTTCCTTTACGGCGGTGTCGCCTGGTAACCGCCCGTGAAGTTGGCCGCAGATCTGCCTGTCCTTAAATCCGCGATGTAGCTGCGTGAGGATTTGCCTACTGAGAGACCCGCGGTACAAGGTTATAAATTTAAAAGTACAGTGTGGGCTACAAATATACATAAGACTATTGAAAGGTGCTTTTATATGTTATTAAACATACATTTTAGCATCAGTAAAAATATAAACAAACAGCTAAGACAAAAAAGTAAAATGGATACACGATGGTTTAAACCCTAAGCATTAATATTCCCCAATGACTTCAGTGACCTTTCGGTAGATGTTTTACATAAACTGATATTAATAGTCACAGTAATAGTCAAATTAACATTTTGATAAGATTTATTGAAGGAAACACATTAATGGTATCGGGGGTTCCTTTTTGCTTTTTTCATGATATTGTCATTATTATAGTGATGTAGAACTATTGTTCTCAATTAAACTCGATTATGAAATGTCTGTGTTACTATTATCACATTAACATTATGATTGTTATTGTATAGACCATGAGCACGAATTGCCATAATGAGAGGTAGATGACATCGGCAGTTATGAGGCTGCACAATGTTTCTGGACACCTCTTTTGATGATTAAGCTAAAGAATCAAATGACCGTGTTTGTAAAATGTTAATAAACACTTGGATGTGGAATGGAAATTGCATTAGATTACAATTAAAACTGAGCATTTTTTTTCTCCTGAAGGTCACATTTGTGTTTACTTGACCTCGCACATAATTGACTGCAAACCACAAAATATCTAGAAAAGAACTTGCAAATCACAATTTTTGTTACAAAGGTCTTATCTTAAGACGGACCACTGATCATCAAATGTGGTTTACTAAAGATAATTTTAACTGGACCAAATGGTTAAATTTTAGATAAATAAAAAATCAACACTGTTGATTGAAATCCTTTTTTAAAAATTAAAATAAAGTTTTTTTAATGCAAACAAAAATGCTTATGCTTTTTACTAATTTTACTGAATGTATATGTATTTGAGGCGGTATAGGTATTTGTGTGCATGGAGTTTACATGTTCTCCCTGTACTTGGTGTTTCCTCTGGGTACTCCGGTTTCCTCCCACAGTCCAAAGACATGTAGGTTAGGCTAATTGACATTCCCAAATTGCCCGTAGTGAGTGTATGTGTGTATGTCTGTGTGCCCTGCGATGGATTGGCACCGTGTCCAGGGTGTACCCTGCCGTGTGCCCAAGTCTCCTGGGATAGGCTCCAGGCCCCCGTGACCCTGAATACAGGATTAAGCGGTATAGATGATGCGTGAGTGATGAGTATATGTATTTGAAATAAGTATTTTAATTTGCCAAAAATAAGAGTGAGTGGACTGAAGTACAGGTTTACATTTCTTACCTTTAATGGTTTTAGAAAGGAATGCAAAAGATGGGTGTGTTAAAACTTGTTTAGTTTAGTGAAAACTTGGTATTTTAACAGTTATTTGCTTATGTGTAAGCAGTTTACGCCAGTACGTAGGGATCATCCCATGCTCCTAAACCACAGTGTGTTTACAGCAGTCTGTGAAAGGGTTAACAGTTCAGAGGGTTGCTCTTCCTCATTCTTCCTGCTAAGTGAGACCCGAGATGTTGTGTACATTCTGCTCGACTAATGGCGGGACATCTAGTGCTACATTCAGGTGAAACTACGGCTCTTCGTGTTTTTCTTAGGTCCACCACAGTCAGTCTGGACTTAAAGAGAAGCGCAGGTGGAAATGCTTCAGCTTTTGTCCCTCCCAGGAACCTCAAGACCGAAGCTGACCTCCCTGAGGTCACTCTTCCCACAATCCTGTATAGGTTGATTTTTAAAGGATACTACAATCGCATGCATGAACTGCAGGTACAGTATACGAGGTGATATAGGCTTTGCACATGGGGCTTGTATGCTGTGCTGTCAGTTATCTGTCACTGTTTGAAGTGGATTTGCATAGTGAAAACAAGACTGTAAAAAAAAAGTTTAAGTTATGCGCATCCTGTTATTGACATGTCTTTCCATACTGAAGATCTGATGACATTTACAAAAGCCCAATGCCTAATGGCTAACATTTGTCTCTATTTTCTCTAGTTATATGAAAAGCAGCTGTATGGCCCCATGTACAAAATAAAAGGTGGCAATTATCATACAATTGCGCTGAACACTGTGGAGCTGCTGGAGGAGCTGATGAGAAAAGATGATAAATTCCCAAGCAGAGGAGACATGGCTATCTGGACTGAATATCGGGATATGAACGATTTGGGTTATGGTCCTCTCACTGAGTAAGCCACTGTGTGTTTCCTGTGCATGAATGTTTTGCTGTGTGTTTTTACCATTTTGTTTCATTTCAAGTTGTGTTTTAACAAACTGATTTAAATGAACTGCATTGACCCAGCAGCATCAGATTTGATATGTGCAGATCATACTAGTCCTCATACTGGCAGTGAGCATTATCAGCAGTGTTATTTTTTGGTATGTCTTTGCTGTCCTGGTTCATTATAAGCCTAATGGCTCGCCATTAATTCAGTGCGGCCAGGCTGCAACAGGCCCAGACTACCAGCAGGATTTTTGTCCAGCAGTGAACGTTACATTGTTTGCTGGTTTATATGTAGACGCCTTAAATCATAGACTTGGTAAGCAGAAGTACATTGGCCGCTGGATATTGCATGACATGGGACTGTCAGTCGGTCTGGGTCTTACCGCTGGGTATTTTTCCCCTGGCTAAAAAGTAAAGTATCGTCTATACTCAGGCATGTATCATCTGCACTAGTACAAAAAATGACATAATTTGAAATAAGAATATTTGAGAAACTCCAAACGAAGAATAGGCTTTATCTTAAAAAATAAAAGAATGGTTTCTCAAAATTCCAACAACATATCCAACAGATAAAGATTTTATAACCCATTTCACAAAAGCTTCACAAATGTTCAATATACGCCCCGCCTGTGACAAGGCATATGTCAAGCTGGTTTTCCAGCTCAGCTCCTGCCAAACACACTTGTAGTATATCTTGCGTAACATTATGTTGCAATGAATTCCAACTTGCGTTCCTCTAGGCTTGTAGGGAGAGCGGAGATGAAGACTAGTCCTTTCACATAAGCCCTATATAAAAAAATCACAAGATGTCAAGTCAGGTCAACAAACCTCAATTAGTTTTTACACCTCCTTAAAATTTGAGATAATTTGAGTAAGAATTGGTTATGTTGTTAGACTACGAAATGATGTCAGTTGTTTCTGGGACAACTGGTTATAAATGGGTTATAAAATCTTTATCTGTTGGATATGTTGTTGGAATTTTGAGAAACCATTCTTTTATTTTTTAAGATAAAGCCTATTCTTCGTTTGGAGTTTCTCAAATATTCTTATTTCAAATTATGTCATTTTTTGTACTAGTGCAGATGATACATGCCTGAGTATAGACGATACTTTACTTTTTAGCCAGGGGAAAAATACCCAGCGGTAAGACCCAGACCGACTGACAGTCCCATGTCATGCAATATCCAGCGGCCAATGTACTTCTGCTTACCAAGTCTATGATTTAAGGCGTCTACATATAAACCAGCAAACAATGTAACGTTCACTGCTGGACAAAAATCCTGCTGGTAGTCTGGGCCTGTTGCAGCCTGGCCGCACTGAANTGGAACCTTGGATTACGAGCATAATTCATTCCAGAAGCGGGCTCGTATTCCAAAAACACTCGTAAACCAAATAGACTTTTCCCATAAGAAATAATGAAAACTCAAATTATTTGTTCTACAGCCCAAAATGATAAATACGTTAAAATAATTAATACAACATATAAAGTAAAAATAAAACAAATTAACCGGCACTTAACGTTTAAAAAAAGTAAAAAATAAATCTAGAATGGTAAGTGTTTCTGTTGGTGTGCACAGGCACTGTCTATTCGTATGTATGTGTGTGTGTGTGTGTGTGTGTGTGTGGTATTAGCCCCTCGCCTTGTCTTAAACAATAAAACTCCTTCTCCCTCTCCCCACCTTGCTTTTTAAGTTTCACAACTAATATACACAATGCAAACACTGTTTTAACGGGAAAAAAATAAATCTCTCTAATGATACTCGCATGAGCATACTAATGGAATCACTGCTGTAAAGTAAAAAATGAAGAATAACAAATGAACCAGCACCTTACCTTTGAAAAGAATCGCGACAGAGCTGAGTTTTCTGTGTAAATAAAGCGCGTGTGAAGCCGGGTAGATCCGTGTGTGTGTGTGTGTGTGTGTGTCAAATTACGCGCGTATGCATAAGAAAAGTGTGTGTGTGTGTGTGTGTGTGTGTGTGTGTCGGTGTGTGTGGGGCACAGTGTCAAATTACGCGCGTGCACACAGAAGAGAGAGGGAGATGATTATTATAACAGTAAGAGACGAGCACTAAGACGCAGCAGGGGAGACGATTACCCATAATTCCCGCAACGCAAGAGAGAGAGAGAAAAATACGAGTGTCAAAATAAGAGTCGCATGCATGATACATGATACTCAGCGCTCGTAAACTAATACTTGCACGGTTTCCGATTAAAATTCTTTGCTCGATTTGCAGAACACTCGTAAACCATGTTACTCGCAATCCGAGGTTCCACTCTATATACAATATTGGTCACAGCTTCTATTAAATTTTTTCCCCCTACATTGTAAAACAATGCTGAAGGCATTCAAAATCTCCTTTTTTGGATATTGTTGATATTGAGATGTTTCTGCTACTTCTGCTCTGTAAAGCCTTCATAACAGCATTAATCCGAGGTGCTGTAAATTGGTAATTTTTGAGGCTGGAAACTTTAAATGAACTTCTCCTCTGCAGCAGAGGTAAGTTTTGGTCTTTTTTCTGGGATGGTATTCATGCGAGCCAGTTTCATCATGGTGCTTGATGGGTTTTGGAAATGCATTTGTCAGTACTGTTATTGCTAGAACTATTCCAGAACAGCTGAACTTCATGTCTCAAACTGACTGTTGTTATTTAATTACTAAATTCCATGTGTGTTATAGGAATTTCACAGTTTTGAAATCTCCAGTATTGTTATAGAATGTAGAAATAAACATATTACATTAATATTTCATTCTTGTAATGCTTATCATATTTATGGTTCGCATGCAGCAGGTTATCAGCATGTCTATTTCACATTCAGATAATTTAGTATAAATAATGGATGCATTTCCTCATAACATTGTGATGAAAAGCACAAAACCAATGTTGGAGTATTTATACCAACCTGCCGGATACATAGACAACATAGTAAGCACTTTTTAAATAAGAACCTTGTAATAGCACAGTGTGATGTGATCTGACATAGCAATTAATTTGTCCATTATCAGTGGATCTGGTGAGTGCATGATTATGTATGGTCATGTGAAAAAATTAGGACATTATATAAAAACCTGGGTATTTTGTAACATTTTTAATATATGGATATTTAATCTTAATCTTAACAGTACTGAGAGATTAAAGTAATTTAACTAAACAATTAAAACTAAAGAAAATACTTTTCAAGATCTTCTGTAAATGTAATTCTACAAAATGCATATTCTAACTGAGGAAAAGTTAGGACATCCTCACATTTATTCCCACTTAAAATGGCTCAAATCATACACAGGTGGATCACACCAAGTGCACATGATTGGTAGATCATTACTCAGCATTTTGAATGAGGCTTGCCCTATTTAAACCTCAGACATTTACAGTATATTCGGTTGCTCCTTAGTGTTGAAGTGAGAGTGAGCACCATGGTGAGAGCAAAAAAGCTCCCTGAGGCCTTCAGAAAAAAAATTATAGCAGCCTATGAGTCTGGTATTTTAAAATCAGTCATTCTATTGTCCGGACAAGAGTCTACAAGTGGAGGGCTTTTAAAACAACTGGCAACATGGCCAGGTCTGGTCATCCCAGCAAGTTCACCCCAAGAGCAGACAGCAATATGCTAAAAGAGGTCACCAAAAACCCTAAAATGTCATCACGGGACCTACAGCAGGTTCTGGCTACTGTGGATGTGAAAGTACATGCCTCTACAATTACAGACTGCAAGTTTAACTTCCATTGGAGATGTGCAAGGAAGAAATGGCAAAACTGAAATTTGCCAGAGAGAATGTTGACAAAGACCAGGATTTCTGGAATAATGTTCTTTGGACATATGAGTCCAAAACTGAATTATTTGGACACCAGAACCAAGGACATGTTTGGCGTAAACCAAAGACAGCCTTCCAGGAACCTCATACCAACTGTAAAGCATGGAGGTGAAAGTGTGATGGTTTGGGGCTGCTTTGCTGCAGCAGGACCTGGCCAGTTCACCATCATAGAATCCACCATAAATTCTACTGTGTCAGAGGGTGCTTGAGGAACATGTGAGACCATCTGTCAGAAAATTAAAGCTGAAGCGGAACTGGACCAGGCAACATGACAATGTTCCAAAACATACCCAACCAAGGGTAAATCAACCAAGGACTGGCTGAAAATGAAGGACTGGAGAGTGCTGGAATGGCTGAGTCAAAGCCCAGATCTTAATCCCATTGAGATGCTTTGGGGTGATTTGAAAAGGGCTGTACATGCAAGAAACCCAGCAAACATCTCACAGCTGAAAGAATTCTGCATTGAGGAGTGGGAAAAACTCTCCTTAGTCGGAGACTGGTAAATGGCTATAAGCGTCTCACTGCAATTATTACAGCCAAAGGGGGTAACACTAGCTAATAAGGGGTAGGGTGTTCTAACTTTTTCCTCAGTTAGAATATGCATTTTGTAGAGTTTAATTTACAGAAGATCTTAAAGTATTTTCTTCAGTTTGAATTGTTTAATTATATTACTTCAATCTCTCAGTATTTTTTACACTGAGATTAAATATCCATATGTTTAAAAATGTTACAAAATACCAAGATTTTCATAGGGTGTCCTCCTTTTTCTCATTTGACTGTTAGTGAAATTAGTTACAACTTGATATTGATTGCATATTATTGATGCACTTAGAACTTGATCATGAACTTGAGAAACAGACATTTTTCCATTTTGCTCTGTTCTTGCTGTGCTCTTTGATATATTTAGGATGCAGTGGGATAGTGGGGCCTAAGGCATACTCCTGATCACTTTCTTAATGAACATACATTTCCAGTTTCTAGTTCTAGTTCCAGTTTTCAATTGTGTGAAATTCTAATGATTTCTTTAAAGCAAAACATAGAAATATGTTTCTTCTTTACTAGAGAAAGAGAAAAATGACACAATTTTCTTAGTTTCTACTAATGATTTTCATTTGAACGAAATACAGATAATTCCATTAAAAATGCTGAAGTACTGTACTGTATGTTGCATTTTGTATTCACTAGAGAAGGAGAGAAATGGTACAAACTCCGATCTGTACTGAACAAGCGTATGTTGCATCCAAAGGACTCTGTGAAGTATGAGGACATGGTTAATGAGGTGGTTACAGATTTTGTCAAACGCATACGCCATTTACGCAAGATGACCTCCACTGGAGACCTGGTACCCAATATATCCAATGAGCTGTACCGCTTCTCTCTAGAAGGTATCGTCTGTCAGGTCTTAATTTTAATCACCCAACTACTATATTTAATGAGATGTATACAATGGCATGATGTTTAGACAATTATTCATGAGAATATTGAATGAAAACTCTGATTTCGAAATAGAAACACATTATCATAACTGCACAAACAAGAATTTTGAATACCTCAAGGAAGTATTTTATCTGTAACTTTTTTTAGTATTGTAAACGATTTGCTGTGATGTTCTTTGTGGCCTATATACAGATAATATCTGCATTTGTTTGAAAAGGCAAGATTATGTTATCTATTGAGTGGAAAATCCAACAGAAGATAAATAAAATACAATCTTGGTCAATGCAGAATGACTTCAAGTTCTCACAAACAAAAACCATTTGCATTCAAACAAGCTTCGGTTGTTTATTGATGGAGCCCCCATTAAAGTCATTAAAGAGACCAAATTTCTTGGTATAACCTCTGACAGCAAATTGTCTTTTATACCACATATTAAACTACTTAAAAAGAAATGTTTCAAAGCCATGAATATGTTAAAGGTTTTATCCCAAACCAAATGCAGAGCAGAAAGTTCAACTCTGATAAATATGCTGTATGTAGAACTTTGATTTGATTAAAACTGGATTATGGGAGTATAATTTATAGTTCAGCCAGGAAATCATATATACGCCTTCTGGACATCATCAGGGCCTTAGAAACTTACAGAACATCACCAATCGAAAGTCTATGGAAGCTAATGAACCCTCCTTGAAAAACAGATGATTAAAGATGGCATTACAATATACAATCAAACAGAGAACAAACAAGGAAAATTCTGAACATTCAGCCGTTTTTTACAAATCAACATTCAATAATCTATTAAAAGAAAATAATAAATTTAGAAAACCTGAAAATTTACTTAAACATCTTAGAACAGACACATTTTTGCAGAATTGCTCCATGGGATCTCAAAAAGCCTAAAATCTTTCTGGATCTAGCATTAGAAGTAATAGAAAATATAAAAAAAGATCATCCAACTATCGTGGAAAACCTAACCAAGTTATCATTTTTAGAAGCTAATAATTTTAACATAATTTTCTGTTGGATACCTGGACACTGGCTGGTGTCATAAGCACTAGATGGCGCCTGCAACCTGATGAAGTGAGTTCCCACTCACTCACTCATCTTCTATACTGCTTTATGCTGTGTCGCGGTGGGCCTGGAGCCTACACACATACACACACTACGGACAATTTGGGAATGCCAATTAGCCTAATCTACATGTCTTTGGACTATGGGATGAAACCGGGGTACCCAGAGAAAACCCACCCAGCACAGGAACATGCAAACTCCATGCACACAGAAATGGGAAGCTAACCTGGCCGGGAATCAAACCCAGACCCTGGAGGTGGAAGGCAACCTATTCAGAGTTCCATTCAATATATTTAAACTTTTATTCAATATTCTCAAGCTTAGGGTGGCACGGTGGTGTAGTGGTTAGCACTGTCGCCTTGCACCGCCAGGGTCCGGGTTCGATCCCCGGCCAGGCTCGATTCCTGTCTCTGTGTGCATGGAGTTTACATGTTCTCCCTGTGCTTGGTGGGTTTCCTCCGGGTACTTCGGTTTCCTCCCACAGTCCAAAGACATGTAGGTGAGGCTAATTGGCGTTCCCAAATTGCCCATAGTGAGTGTATGTGTGTATGTCTGTGCCCTGCGTGTCCAGGGTGTACCCTGCCATGTGCCCTAAGTCTCCTGGGATAGGCTTCAGGCCCCCCGCGACCCTGAATACAGGATTAAGCGATATAGATGATGAGAAAATTGTATGAAACTTGAGAATATTCAATGAAAGTTTGAATATACTGTATTTGATGAATTATGAATATAGTGAATGAATGAAAACTGACCATCAGGTTTTTAATTAAATACTGAATTAATGAAAAACATGAGAATAAATAAGCTTCATTTAATATAATCAGAGTTTTCATTTAATTCTCTCTCATGAATAATTCTGGCATGCCATAATACCTTTTAATATATAAATAATTTATAGAATTGTGTGGAATGTTATGATACAAATGTAAGATGAGACCTATGCCTGCTTATTTAGGAATCTCCCGCATACTGTTTGAGACTCGTATTGGCTGTCTTGAGAATAACATTCCAGCAGAGACACAAAACTTCATTGACTCTATTGCTCAGATGCTCACTTATACTGCGGTCTTATCTCTGTTACCCAAGTGGACTCGCAATTATTTGCCATTTTGGCAGCGTTACATAAGTAGTTGGGACGGAATCTTCACATTTGGTGAGATGCCATTACTGTAACAAATATTTTTTCCTCTC
This sequence comes from Clarias batrachus, assembly GCA_003987875.1. Lineage (NCBI taxonomy): Eukaryota > Metazoa > Chordata > Actinopteri > Siluriformes > Clariidae > Clarias > Clarias batrachus. The sequence goes on along the minus strand of QMIH01000397.1, from coordinate 254,520 downwards.
TGTCTGTTCCTTTTTTCTATTATATATGTACTCCATTTATTACCTTTTCTGTGAATCTATTTACATTAATGTTCTCATGGCATTGAATAGCCTGCAAGCTAATTGACAGGAAGATGGAGGATATTCAAAAGCGCCTGGATGCAGGTCAGGAAGTTGAAGGAGAGTATCTCAGCTACTTGCTTTCCAACACCAACATGAGCAAAAAGGATGTGTATGGAAGTGTAGCTGAACTGCTCCTGGCAGGAGTGGACACAGTAAGAAAAACTGTACACTACTATATGATTTTGCTACTTTGTAGAAAATAATAAATTTATTATTAATAAGAGTGATAAGAGTATATATCGAAGAGTATATATAGAATATATTTAAGAATAAAACTAAATAAAATGTTCTGTATCTTAAGACATCCAATACCATGATGTGGGCCTTCTACCTGCTCTCACAAAATCCAAAGACACAGGACACACTGTATCAGGAGGTGAACAGCATCATTAAAGGGGACAAAATTCCAACAGCTGAGGACATAAACAACATGCCCTTCCTCAAGGCTGTCATCAAGGAGACTCTAAGGTAGCAAAGAAAATGTAAAAGTGCATGTATTCTGAACATGTATGTATTTACAGTACATACAACATAGTGCACATCTGCATGGTAAGCAGTTAGTTAGCACTTTGTTACTGTATTTCAGACAAGACAAATGTAATGCAGAGGTTTATTTATGGTGGGGAAAATAAAGATTTACTTCCCTGCAGATTTTGTAAATTTGCTCACAAATAAGTTGTGTCTATAATTTTTAACATATGTTTATTGTAAGGGATAGAGACAGAATATCAAACAAAAATCCAGAAAAAGCATGTGATACAAAAGTTATAAATTGATTCGCATTTCAAAAAGGAAAATCTAAGGAAATATGTATTTGGTCCCTAAGCAAATCATGACTTAATACTTGGTGGAGAAACCCCTGTTGGCAAGATGAGCGTTATCTTGTAGTTGGTTGCCAGGTTTGCACACATCTCAGGAGGGATTTTGGTCCACTATACTTTACAGATCTCCTGAGCCTCTCATTTGCTTTAGTGGTATGTTTTGGGTCATTGTCATGCTGGAAGACCCATTTACCACCCATCTCCAGGAGGCTCTCATCCAATATTTTACAATACAGTGGAACCTCGGATTGCGAGTAACGTGTTTTACGAGTGATCCGCAAACCGAGCAAAGATTTTTAATACATTTTTTATCGGAAACCGAGCAAGTATTAGTTTACGAGCGACGAGTATAATGTGTCATGCATGCGACTCTTATTTTCACACCGAGCGTCACTCTCTCACCTTAAAAAAAATTAAAAAGTGATTCCGTTAATATGCGCTCATGCCAGTCTCAGAGAGATTTCTTCTTTTCCTGTTAAAACGGTGTTTCTGTTGTGTGTGTGTGTGTGCTTGTTGTGAAACTTAAAAAGCGAGGTGGGGAGAGGGAGGAGGAGTGTTATTGTGTAAAACGAGGCGAGGGAAGGGGCTAATTTCACACACACACACACACACACACACACACACACACACACACGGCGCCTGCGCACACCAACGGAAACACTTATCTGTCAGGATTTATTCATACTTTTTTTTAAAGGTAAAGTGCAGAATAATTTGTTTTATTTTCATTTTATAGATTGTATTAATTATTTTTATGTATTTATTTTTTGGGGCTGTGGAACAAATAATTTGTGTTTTCATTATTTCTTATGGGAAATGATGATTTGGTTTACGAGTGTTTTGGAACATGAGCCCACTTCCAGAACGAATTATGCTCGTAATCCAAGGTTCCACTGTAGGTTGCCCTGTCCATCCATAGCTTTATCAGAAAAACAACCCCAAAGCATGACATTTTAATTGACTGTAGGGATGGTGTTCTTAGGATCGTAGTCAGCTTCCTAGTGTTTCTTCCTCCAAACACGTTGAGTCCAGTTAATGCCAAAAAGCACAATTTTGGTGTCATCTGACCATAACACTTTACCCAATCCTTCTTTGTTCATTGGCAAACTTCGAACAAGCCTGTGCATGTGTGTTTTTGAGAAGGGCGACCTTGCAGCACTGAAGGATTTCAATCCATTCCAGTGTATTGTGTCACCAATGATTTGTTTGGTGACTGTAGTCCCAATTGCCTTGAGATCATTCACAAGCTCCTCCCAAGTAGTTTGTGGCTTCACTTTCCTCATGATTATCCTTACCCCATGAGGCGAAATCTTGTATTGAGCTCCAGACTGACTAAATAATTATTTTATATTTCTTCCATTTGCAAATAATAGCTCAAACTGTTGTCTCCTTATCACCAAGCTTCTAGATGATGGTCTTGTAGTCCATTCAAACCTTGTGCAGGTCTACAATCTTGTCCCTGATGTCCTATGACAACTCTTTTGTCTTGCTCATGGTGCTGAGGTTCAAGTTGAAGATAAAGAGCCTGTGGACAGGTGGCGTTTATACACGTAACAAGTTGTTAGGAGTCCCTTTTTAAATTAATCTGTGTACCACATGAGCAAATAAACAGTCTATGGGAGCCAGATTTATTGTTGCTTGGTAGGGGATCAAATACTTATTTTACTCACTGAAATGCAGCTCAATTTATAACATTTATATAATCTGGGTTTTTTTTCTAGATTCATATTCTATCTCTATCCTTTAAAATAAACCAGTTATAAAAATTACAGACCCAATTATTTAATTATTGGTTATTTTTCCCACTATAAATAATATCCTGGGTTGTACAGAGATTTAAATGTGTAAGTAAATGTTTAATTTAAGTTTGCTATTCCATATCAATTGATTTTCTCATCTATTATATTAATATTAATATGTTTAGAATTTACCCTGTTGTTGTCATGAACGCACGCCTTTCATCAGAAAATGACAAGATAATCGGAGGACACTTCTTTCCTAAGAAGGTACTGTTTTTTTTTTTCTCTACAGTGGAACCTTGGATTGCGTGGAACCTGGTTTGAAAGGTGTAAGACAAGCAAAATAAAAAAGACAGAGTTGGGATTTGTTTGTACTTTTTTCAAGGGTGCAGTGCAGATTAATTTGTAAAAAATTTTATTTATAATTTTGCATTATTTATTTTATACATTTATTTTTGTGGGTTGTGAAACAAATAATCTGAGTTTTCATTATTTCCTATGAGGAAATGCGCTTTGTTTTACAAGTGTTTTGATACACGATCCGGAACAAATTATGCTCGCAATCCAAGGTTTTGTGTTTCTAAATATCTAAAAATTTGTATTTTATTTCTAAAATGTCATCGTCTATGAATCACTGTTTAAACAATCAACCACTCTTTTGAACAGACTGTATTTGTAATGCATCATTATGCAATCAGTCAGGATGAGGCCATATTCCCTGAACCAAGACTCTTCAAGCCTGAACGCTGGTTACGAGATGGGAGGGAGCGACCTAGCCCATTCGGATCCATTCCTTTTGGGTTTGGAGTGAGAGGGTGTGTTGGTAAACGTATTGCTGAACTGGAGATGCACTTGGCTCTGGCAAGGGTAAGAAACCAGATGAACTTACTCAATCATATATTAAATATTATCTACTGTATCTGTTTTCAGCAGTTAGAATCGATACAAACCTTTTAAATACCTCTGTGTAAAAACATGCTCTATATTATAGAGCAAATCATAAATAGTTCACAATATAAAATCTATTTTGGCACAAAACTTGTCAAAACCTATGGAATGGCTTGGAGATGGTAGCGCATTTATTTCTTTCAAAAACATGTCAGTCTTATTTTTAAATAAACAATGGTTTTAGCATTACATTCAATGTGGAAAAAACTGACATGATTCGCCTTGGCTAAAAGGATTATTTAGAATTTTCATGTACATTTTATCATAATTTTTTTTCTTTTAATATTATATCTGAGATCTGAAGTGTTTACATATTGCTCTGTGTTTTAATTATTTAGATAATAAAGCTGTTTGAAGTTAAGTTGGATCCTAATGTGGGAGAGATCAAAGCTCTCAGCCGTACTGTGCTTGTGGCAGACAGAACTGTCAACTTTCATTTTCTGGAGCGGAAACACGCAACCACTTAAAAATGTTCTAAGCTTTAAACACCACAAAATGAAATCACTGAACAAATATATACACCATACATAAAAACTCCCTAATGACATGCAAAGTGCAATTAAATCACAATGTAGAACCTTGAATAAAGTGACAATTGGCCAAAAAGCTATTCTATCACCTGTAATCACATCTGATTGATGTGTGTGTATGTATGTGTTTTATATATATTTTCTTTTGTTAGGAAAGTGATTTCAGTGTAATTGAACCATCATTTCCTGGCAACAGCTTCACCACTGTGCTTGTACTATTTTTCTTACAGTTTCTTTTGTATTCTTTTAATTGCAGTGTATTAATTGAAATAAATGTACACATATATTAGCACAGTACCAAATATAATATATTCCAGTATCTAGGTAGAATTTTCTTTTATAAATGGCTTTTATGAACATATGCTGGTAAACTGGTAACTTTGATTCATTAGCTCGATCACATTTATCTTTTTACACATCAAATTGCTGAAGGCTTTACTCAGGCCTTCAACGACAACATTTTGCATCATTGTTCTGTTTAAATAAATGCATTAAATAAAGTAAACATTATGGAAAAAATTGGTTCCTCTTGCTTTTTAATTATCTTGTCATACTGTATGATTATTATTCAGGGGTCCAGTGGCTGGATGTCACTCTCTGGGTGTAAGAGCGATGGGCTTTAAACCGCTTAACCTCCCGATCAATATTCCAAAGTTTTAACCACTGAGGTACAAACAATAAATAAAAGACTTAAACACCTGCTCATGAGTAAGCAAAAGTGTGAAAAGTTTCATGTTCTCCAGGTTAAGCCATTCATGAAGGCCAGTAGAATCACTCCAAAAAAGATTGGCTTACTGTGTCAGTACTCAGACACAAATATGTATCCATCTTTTTATGCTCTAAAGTCAATTCATATTCATCACAGGCACAAATGAAAAATCGTTTCTACATCTTCTCATGTAGTACTGTATAGAAACATAAACATTTAAAAAGCCCAAATGCACAAAAATTACAAACAAATTTGCATACATTGGCTCACCATGTTTAAATAAAGAAGTTTAATAAAATTATGCCCTACTATTGTCCTGTTCCCTGTCCAAGGTGTATGGCCAGATCCACTGTTACAGTGCCTTGCAAAATTATCCATACCCCTTGAAAATATGAAGGTATTTTATTGTATTTTAAAGTGGCACATAATTGTGAAGTGGAAGGAACGTAATGAATTGTTTTGCAAAAAAACTAACAAAAAATTGCCTTCAGAAGTCACCTAATTAGTAAATAGAGTCCACTGTGTGTAATTTTAATCTCAGTATAAATATAGCTGTTCTGTGAAGCCCTCAGAGGTTTGTTAGAGAACATTATTGAATAAACAGCATCATGAAGCCCAAGGGAACACACTAGACAAAAATTGTTGTGTTTAAATAAATGCAAGTAAACATTATGGAAAAAATATTTTGCCTTTTTTATTATCCTGTCATACTGTATGATTATTATTTATTGTACAATTATTACTGCAAATTAAACTGGATTATTAATTGTCTGTGTCAAGAAAGCCCATTCTGAATTCAGCAAATCCAATGTTTTTTAAGATATTAATTGCTTAAAAATATTTTATTATTCTGAATTACATTTCTAAACATCTAAATCTGGAAGTGATGGTGTATGAGATTCATAATTGTTTCTGAGCAGGTTTTGCTCCTGAAGTCTGCATTCATGTTTACTTGATCTCTCACATACTCAATTGATTGCCAACTACAATAAAACTACAGAAGAACATTGCACCTGCACTCATCACTCTTTGTTACAAAGGTCTTATACTGTGTGTACTATAAGGGAGGATCACTGATAATCTAGTGTGGTTTATTTTTTTATTATTATTTTTAATTTTATTATTATTATTTTTAATTTCTAAAATTTTTAATTTTAGTTCCTTATTTTATTTTATTTTATTTTATAATATTACTATATTATTTTATTATTTATGTGAAGCWCTTTGGGGCATTCTTGTTTTTTTAAAGTGCTATACAAATAAAGATGAGTTGAATTGAGTTGAGAATTTTAACACAATAAATTGTAAATTACCCAAATGGGTAACTTATGAGAAATGATGAAATCAACATTGTAGACCTTAGTTTTTCTTTTTTAAACAAATCTTTTTACTGAGCATAGGAGTATTTGTAATAAGCAGTTTTATCAAACATTGTCATTTCCGGGAAAATAAGGTTCATAAAGGTAAACGGACTGTTGTGAACAAAGTACAGCACTGAAGCAGTTCTATTCTCCATATCCAAGTTAGATTGAGTTAGCATGATTTAAAATACAGGATATTTAATGATTTTAGAAAATAACCAAAAATGTTGACTTTTAACATGGTTAGCTTTCTAAAGTGCAAATTTGGTATAATTGACATTTTATTAGTATGTGTACATGTGATAATCTGTACTGTGAGCAGTTTATGTCAATAAACAGTAATCACTTGGTATCAAAGTTCAAGTGTGTTCTGAAGCCACAGTCTTGTTATAGCAGTCTGTGTTGTATTTAGTGAAAAGTTAACAGTCCAGACTGTTGTCCTGCATTCTTTCTGCCAAGTAAAGCACAAGCTGTTTTACATATTCAGGTCCTACTCTACTAATGGCGGGACGTCTTGTGTTGCGCTCAGCCGAAACTATGGCTCTTCCTGTGTTCCTTAGGTCCACCACGGTCAATCTGGACTTAAAGAGAAGTGCAGGTGGAAATGCTACAGCTTCTATCCCTCCTGGCAGCATTAAGACTGAGGCTGACCTCCCTGAGGTCACTCTTCCCACAGTCCTGTACAGGTGGATCTTTAAAGGATACTACAAACGCATACATGAGCTGCAGGTACAGTATGTGAGGTAATATATCACATGGGCATTTCCTGTGCTGTTAGTCATTTTGATACTTGGCACTGTTTGTGAGTAATTACGATTTTCAGAGTCAAAACAAGAATGCAAATAAGTAAATGAAGTTTTGTGCATCTTGTGATAGACATGTCTTCCATATGGAAGATCTAATGACATTTACTGTACAAAAGGCTACTGCTTTTTTGTGATTTCTCTAGTTATATGAAAAGCAGCTGTATGGCCCCATGTATAAAATAAGAATGGGCAATAATTATGGAGTTGCACTGAATACTGTGGACCTGCTGCAAGAGCTGATGAGGAAGGATGATAAATTCCCTAGCAGAGGAGACATGGCTGCCTGGACTGAATACCGAGATACGAACGGGTTGGGTTATGGTCCTGTCACTGAGTAAGCCACTTTGTGTTTCTTTGTGTGTGGATATGTGTTACACTCTATTGTCGCACTGCGAGATGTTACAGTTCATATAAGAGCCCATGTTTGGACATATTGGGGGTTTACACCGCATTACAAATTATTATGCAAATTGGGTGTAAGTGTCATAAACATTAAATGTTTCGTTTTTAAATTAAACTCATGGATGGTATCTGCATGCAATGCATCTCAGGGCTCTTCACTGAAATTAATCTCAGACACCTGTAATAGTTTTCCAGATGAGCCTAATTAAAGGAAAAGTACTGAAGAAGGTTCACTCACTCTCAGTCACTCATCATACCGCTTTATCCTATATTCAGGGTCATGAAAACTTAAGCGTGATCATGAAGGCATTTGTGGCTGATTCAAAGCACAGACAGATTCGTGGAGATAAAGACAGAATGAAGAATGTTTCTGCCAGACAAATTCATCCGATTAAGAGAGGAGCTGCTAAAATGCCATAACAAACAAGTATTTTAAGCTGCTGGTGCCTCTGGAGTCCCATGAACCGCAAGGTGTAGGATTCTTCAGAGGCTTGCAGTTGGCCATAAACCTTCTATTTGGCCACTCCTAATCAATGAGAACAACAGAATTGGTTGCAGTGGGACAAGACATACATGAAGACTAATTTTTAAACAATCTTGTTTACTGATGAGTGTCGTGCAACCCTGGATGGTCCAGATGGATGGAGTAGTGGATGGTAGGTGAATGGCCACCATGTCCCAACAAGGCTGCAATGTCAACAAGGAGGTGGTGGAGTCATGTTTTGGGCCGGAATCATGGGGAGAAAGCTGGTAAGCCCCTTTAGGGCCACTGAAAGTGTGAAAATGACCTTGGCAAAGTATATGACTGACCACTTTCTTCCATGATACAAAAAGAAGAACTGTGCCTTCCAAAGCAAAATCATCTTCATGCATGACAATGCACCATCTCATGCTGCAAATAATACCTCGGTGTCATTGGCTGCTATAAAAGATGAGAAACTCATGGTGTGGCAACCATCCTCCCCTGACCTCAACCCCATTCCAAACCTTTAGAGCATTCACAAGCAAAAGAACTATGAGGGTGGGAGGCAGTTCGCATCAAAACAGCAGCTCTGGGAGGCTATTCTGACATCTTGCAAAGAAATTCAAGCAGAAACTGTCCAAAAACTCACAAGTTCAATGGATGTAAGAATTGTGAAAGTGATATCAAAGAAGGGGTCCTACATTACGATGCAACATGCCCTGTTAGGATGTTTTTGATTGAAATAGCTTTTGATTTGAGTATATATGACCTCCTAATGCTGCAAATGTAACAAAAGCCCATTTTCAGTTCTTTACAACCTATAATTTTTAACTGTTGTGCATAATAATTTAGAACCGTGCATTTTCAGTTCAGTTCAGTTATTTTTGAAATACATATTGTTTTCATTAGGAGGTTTGTTCAATAAAATTCTACTTATGCCCTAATGGTTGATGACTTGAAAATTATACTGACTGTCATTTGCATTGACTAATTATAAACATCAGAGAGAGATATCATTTGCATAATTATTTGGAATGCGGTGTATTAATTGAACATAAAACCCACTTTGCTGTGCAGTTTCCTACAGATCTGCTCCTCTCAAGACCCAGAGCGTTACAGTACCCCCTCTATGGACAGCTCCCAATGTCCCCATTCAGCTTCGGAACGTTCTGATAAGTTTGGGGTTCAGTGTATGCTGAGCTGGAAACCAAGAGTGCTCCACTGGACTGTAACCTTTTCAGTCCACCAAATACTGGCTCCCCAGATGCGTCATGAGTCCAATATTTGCCGGAATCAAATGGAGTATTTCTGTATTTCTGATGGAGTCACTGCGAATTCTCCATCAGAAATACAAGTGGGGAAAGGGGTTGGGGGTGGTGTTAGTCCTCAGCAGTCAAGGCTCTTTGTATAGGGCCTGGTGCCTCATTCATCCTCAGTCTCCATCTTTTCTTTTTTCAAGAACAGCCTGTCCCTGAAATAAAATGTAATTGCTTTTTTTTTTTTTTTTACCTTCATTTTAATTTTAGTTGAGGTTGCTTCAAACACACTTCAATGGCACATTTATTATACAGAGCAGGCTTGGAGCATTTGGAGGATCATCCGGAGAGCCCAAGGATGTAAAGCATAAAACTCCTCTTGACTAAATCTCAGTCACCTTTACCCACACTGCCATCATGTGGCCAAAAAACATAACTGCGTTTAAGGAAATAAATTTTACAGTGAAATGTGAAATGCAACAGCGTTGTCTCTGTGCCTTTAAATCGTGAGGGGAATCCTGGACACCATTTTATCTCGGTGCTGTTTTCCACTGTATTAAACTGTGAACTCTCTTTTGTTGAAGATTTTCTGAAATTCTGATTATTCAACAGTATGACAGTTTTACAGGATTAAATGAAACTGGTGAGGCCAACTTATTTCTCATTCTAATGAAATGTTCGTTATGTCCCACAGCACCAACCAGCCTATGGGCTCCCTGCATCATTCATACACACTTTTCTTAGTTTCTACTAATGATTTTCATTTGGACGAAATACTGATAATTCCATTAAAAATGCTGAAGTACTGTATGTTGCATTTTGTATTCGCTAGAGAAGGAGAGAAATGGTACAAACTCAGATCTGTGCTGAACAAACGTATGCTGCATCCAAAGGACTCTGTGAAGTATGAGAATGTGGTTAATGAAGTGGTCACAGATTTTATCAAACGTATATGTTATTTACGCAAGATGAGCTCCAGTGGAGACCTGGTACCCAACATGTCCAATGAGCTGTACCGCTTCTCTCTAGAAGGTATCGTCTTTCAGGTGTTACTTATGGCTATCTAACAAATATATAATATATCTCGAAAAATTTTAATATTATGAAAAAGGTTATTTTCTTTCATTTAATTTAGCTCAAATAATTAAAGCTTTTATATTGTAAGTGATAGAAATGTGAGTTGAGACATATGCAATCTTATTAGGAATCTCTCGGATACTCTTTGAGACTCGCATTGGCTGTCTCGAGAATGAGATTCCGGCAGAAAGTCAAAACTTCATCGATTCCATTGGCCAGATGTTTACTTATACTATGGCTGTGTCTGTTTTACCCAAGTGGACTCGCAATTATTTGCCTTTTTGGCGGCGTTATATAAGTGGTTGGGACGGAATCTTTAGATTCGGTAAGAAAGCCTCCATTGTTGTAAGAATTACTTTCCATCTCTCATCCCTCTTCTCTATTTCATATAGATATTATTACATTTTTTTAGTCTATTAGTAGTTTATTACTTCTGTCATTTTTATTTTAATTGAGAGAAATCTCTACATGGCTTTGAATAGCCTGCAAGGTAATTGACAGGAAGATGGAGGACATTCAGAAGCGCCTGGATGCAGGTCAGGAAGTTGAAGGAGAGTATCTCAGCTACTTGCTTTCCAACACCAACATGAGCAAAAAGGATGTGTATGGAAGTGTTGCTGAACTGCTGCTTGCAGGAGTGGACACAGTAAGAATAACTGTACACTACTATATAACTTTAATTAGTAGCAGAAAATCTATTGGGATAAGAAATAGAATAAAGAATAAAACTAAATGAATCGTCCTTCTCTTAAGACATCCAATACCATTATGTGGGCATTGTACCTGCTGTCACAAAATCCAAAGACACAGGACACTCTGTATCAGGAGGTGAATAATATCATCAAAGGGGACAAAATCCCAACAGCGGAGGACATAAATAACATTCCCTACCTCAAAGCTGTCATCAAGGAGACTCTAAGGTAAATAGAAAAAAAATGTCTAAAAGTTTATGCAACAGATTGTATATACCGTCAAAAATAACTGCAATGCAGTGGTGTACTTATCACCGGAAAATTCATCTATTTATTATTAAAAGAAATGATAAATATATGTTTATGTATTTTGATTCTTTTGTATATTATATTATGACTATTTTATGGTCGTGTTTAGAATGTACCCAGTTGTTCCCGCAAATATACGCCTTTTATCAGAAAATGACATGGTTATCGGAGGACACTTTTTCCCTAAGAAGGTACTGTTTCCCCTCTAAAATGTATCATCCTTCACAAATCACGGTTTAACTAATCAACCACTCTTCTGAACAGACCACATTTATGATGCAGCATTATGCAATCAGTCAGGATGAGACCATATTCCCTGAACCAAAACACTTCAAGCCTGAACGCTGGTTACGAGATGGGAGGGAGCGGCCTACCCCATTCGGATCCATTCCTTTTGGGTTTGGAGTGAGAGGGTGTGTTGGTAAACGTATTGCTGAACTGGAGATGCACTTGGCTCTGGCAAGGGTAAGAAACCTGAGGACCTCATTGGATCATATAAAATATATCTGTTCATATATGTATTAGTACTTATTTAGCAATTGCAATAGATATTAAAAAATTCCCCTGTGAAAAATGAATTCTACTCAAATCATAGATAGTTTCATATATATCATTTGTTTTGTTACGAAGCTTACAGACACCTTTTGAATGAGATGTAATAATAATAATAATAACTAGACAAGTACATTTTCTGAAGAAAATGTGAGTGATGCTTGCTTGCCGTGGGCAAAACTCGGGTCTCTGGGCCTTTTATAATGACAGTCTACGGGATCAGTTACTATGGTGCTCTAAAGTGGTTGCTAGGGTGTGGCTTGACAGCTTCCCAATGAGAGACTGATTAGTTGCCGACCCCCATATCTAGGTGACAATAGGATCCACAGTTAGGTTCACTTTCAAAGTTACCATAGCGGGGAATGCAACTGTGAGCACTTCCTGTTTCAATGGAAAGTAACATCATCATAATATGCCAGTGGGTCTACAACAAATGGTATGAGACTAGTTATGTAAAAGTTTGTATGGCAGTAGAAAAAAAAGAAAAAGAAGCCTGCAAGATATTACAGGTAATGTGTGACTTCACAAGCACCACTAATAATAATAATAATAATAAAGCTGGTAAGTTCAATAAGAGTGCTGTATTGAAAGCAGAAGTTGCTTGAACAAACATATTTGGTAAGGCTGTGTGCAAACAAAAGTTATTTCTGTATCTGAAAATTTGTTAACTGTTTATAATTGAATTTGTTGTTTCTATATAACATATCGCATTAAAGCTGAAAAAAAAGATCTCACATGATTTAACATTTTTTCACATCACAAAAACATGCATGTTTTAACATACACTATAATTTGCCAATATAGTTTATTTGTATACATATGTATGTGTACATATTTGTATTTTTCATATTTTATCTGAGACTTTTATCTTTATTTCATTTTCATTTATCCAGATAATAAAGCTGTTTGAAGTCAAGCTGGATCCAAATGTGGGAGAGATTAAAGCTCTCAGCCGTACTGTGCTTGTGGCAGACAGAACTGTCAACTTTCATCTGTTGGAGCGGAAACATGTAACCACTTAGCGCTGCTCTAAGCTTTAAGCCGCACCTAATGAAGTCTCCGAAGAAGTTCATACACTCTCCATTTTAAAAAAAACTCTTTCTATAGGACCTTTCTCCACCGAGATGAATGTGCACTGTGGCATGGCATTACACTGTAGTTCAATGATGCTTTCATATAGTTAAAATATCGAGTAAAAGAGTGGCTCTTGGCTGAAAGTGACACAGTACAGTAACTGTTACACAGCACAGTAACTGTTCAGTCACTTGTAAGAGACTTGATCTCAGTCATTAATAATCTGTATGGTCACTCTATAGCCTCATGGGTACGTGTCTGTATGTATTACTGTACACATATAGCACAAGGTTTACAATTTCTGTTAGTATGTAGAGGCAGTTCAATAGTAAAAAAAAAAAAGATTTCATCTAAATCTGAAAAATATGTCATTATGATTATCCAAAATCCAATTTTAGCATTAGTAAAATGTTTAAGCAAACATTAAATGTAAAATGTACAGTATACATGATGCTGTACACATAAGCATTAATATTCCCCAGTGGCTTCAGTAGCTGTTTTACTTAAACTAAGGTAATACTAACAAGTTATAGCATTAGTGTGAACTGAATTATATATAAGAAAAAAGCGTTTTCTTTAATAATTTGTTAAGATTAATGGAAGGAAACATAATGGCATGATTGGTTCCTTTTTTTTCCTTTTTCATTATGTCAGAATGTGTGAATTAATAAATATTATTATAAACATGTAAATTTTTATTATTATCACATGATTTTAATTAGTCATATTCTATCTGTTTATAGACAGTATGTGACCATGAATGTGAATGGATAGGAGGATGTATATACATTACATCCTCCTATGTACAAAAGTTTGAGCACCCCTTGATAAATAACAGATGTTGTTGATTTTTTTAATTGAAACGAAATGGAAAAACTTCACAATATTTTCAGCAAACATTGATGCATAGTTACTTCTTATGCCATAAATTAAAAATAAAAACATTATTATGGCACTGTGCTAAGGTTTGTGCACCCTAAGAGTTCCAGAGTCTTAGAATCTTTATACAAGGTTTCAGACCTTAATCAGCTCGTTAGATCTGATGCATGGCAACAACTGTCATTAGTAAATGCCAATTTCAAAGCTTTACAAATACTTTGACTCTTCAAACGTTATGCACACACGTGCGGACACGCTGAAAATGAAAGTTATTGATGCCCACAATGCAAGAGAAGGCTACAAGAAGATAGCAAAGTGTTGTGAGCATGCAGTTTCCACAGTGAGAAATATAATTAAGAGATGGCAGTTCAGGGGAACTGTGGAGGTCAAGATGAGATCTGGAAGACCAAGAAAACTCTCAGAGAGAACTGCTCATATGCTGGTCAGAAAGACAAATCAAGACCCCCATTTGCCTGCAGGAAGATTTAGCAGACTCAGGAGTGGTGGTGCACTGTTCTATAAGACCTTCATGGATGAGCAGAAGAAAACCTTACCTGCATCCCAATTATGAAATCCAACGTCAGAAGTATGCAACAGAACATCTACAGAGGCCTGATGCATTTTGAAAACGAATGTTGTGGACTGATGAAGTTAAAATAGAACTCTTTGGCCACAATCAGCAAAGSCATGTTTGGAGAAAAAARGAGCAGCAWTTSATGAAAAGAACACCTTGCCAACTATTAAGCATGGGGGTGGATCTATCATGCTTTGGGGCTGTGTTGCAGCTAGTGGCACAGAAACATTGCACGGGTAGAGGAAAGAATGGATTCCACCAAATACCAGCAAATTCTGGAAGCAAACATCACCATCTGAAAAGAGGCTTCTACAACAGGACAATGATCCTAAACATATCTCAAAATCCACTAGGTTTTGGAATGGCCATCACAGTCCCCTGATTTAAACATCATTGAAAATTTGTGGGGAGATCATAAAAGAGCTGTGCATGCAAGATGCCAAAGAATATTTCAGAACTAGATGCCTTTTTCAAGGTAGAATGGGAGAAAATCCCAAGTACAAGAACTGAAAGACATTTAGCTGACTATAAAAAGCGTTTGCAAGCTGTGACATCTGCCAGAGGAGGTGTTACTAAGTACTGATTATGTAGGGTGCCCAAACTTTTGCACAATGCCACAGTAATGTTTTTACATTTTTTATCTTTGTTCAACTTATGACATAAAAAGTAACTATGCACCAATGTTTCCTGAAAATATTGTGCTTTTTTCATTTCTAAGAGAGACTGTGTTCAATTTTTCAATTAAAAAAATCACCAAAATCTGTTATTTATCAAGGGGTGCCCATACTTTTGCATGCATATATACAGTTAAATCTTGGACTGTAAGAAAACATTCCAACATTCCGGAAATGTGCTTGTAATCCAAAGGCTGTGTATATCAAAGCAAACTTCCCCATAATAAATAATAAAAACTCAGTGATCTATTCCACAATGCAAAAATATTCATGTAAAAATTATTAATACATAATATAAAATAAAAACAAAACAAATTAACTTGCACTTTACCTTTGAAAAGAATCGTAGGTGGTGTGAGGTAAGCGAGAGAGAGAAGGGGCTATTGTGTAGGTTGACTTCCACCACACACTAATGAAATCATCGCTGTCTGTCTCAGTGGAAACTTTTTCTTTTTTGGGTGACTTTAACAAGGAACTTATCTAATGACACTTGCACAAAATAAAAAAAGACTTCACACGAAAACACTTGGGCATGTATTTGCATACGTATGTATGTAGCACCTTTTATACTGCTGTTTAAACGAATATGCAAAATCTTAGCACAATACAAAATGTAAACACTGTACAAAACTCTAATAATGATTTAACTGCATGTTTATACAAGTACACATGATTATGCTTTAATTATTTCTTCACATTCATAAATAAATGTGTACATTACAAATTATAAATTACATTTGTCTGGCAAAAAAATTGAAAAATTATAAATTACATTTGTCTGGCAAAGTAAATAATAAATAATAAAATAAAATAAATAATGGTTAAATTGTAAATAATATGAAGGGTTATGTAGAAAACACTAAGAAAAAGTATAAAACAGTAGCAGCAGGGATAGGCAATAAAATTAGAAGCAAACAGAATATCAAAGAGTAAGCTAAAATTTATGAAGCTTTCAGGCAGTTGTGTAATCAACAAAGTTACTTCTAGCTATCTGTGATTTACTAAAAGGAGACTGTTACTTGGCCTGCACTGTGGTCTTTGTAGTCTCTGTTAAAAATATATATATATATTTACATTACCTCAAGTTCAACTTTGTTGATCCCAAAGCAGATTTTTGTGCCAACTCACTCAAGGCAATACAAATTTGTTTCTACATTAATGGTAGATGTATGAGAATACCTTGCAGCAGAAAAGGTAGTACACTGTAAAAAGAAGGGGGAAAAAGCTGCCTCAACATAGAAAAAGTTATGTAACAAGTTGCATAGCTTTTTTTTTAAGTGTACTCAACATTTAGAGAAATTTGCTGGGCAAAATATATAATATTTTTAATATTTCATTTTGATGTTTAAGTGCCCCAACGTAAACCCAGTTAAAAATTATTTTTCCCTTTACCTTTTAGTTGACTCAACTTGTCTCTAATTCAACTACTGTATTAGAATTGGCTTGAGTAGTATTGCTTGTGGGCTCAATTAATTATATTTCTCTAGGGTTGACTTAGCCTAACCTTTATTCTACAGCAAGTTGTAGTCTCTTGATGGAGTTGGTTCAAGTGTTTGTTTTTCTGTAGAATTAAGTTGGCCTAGCAATACCCCAACAATTAAAACAGTAGAATACAGGTTTTATTTTGCTTAAAGTTTAGTAAAAATACCTGGTTAACACCAGGTGCTAATCTGTGTCTTCCTGAATCATTTATATTACAATGTTACATACATTAAAAACATTGTTAAAAACTATAACCTGTAAACAGTTTTCGTCTTTTCCCCCCCAATGTGTCAGATACACAAAAGTCTATGGCAACAAGAGTTTGTTTCTCAACATGTGACTCTGAGGTTAGCATGCCTCTCCAAGGCAATAAAAATAGTTTGTCCTATCCTTTTGGAGCTTCTCCTATAACTCCAAAAGGCCAGCCATCACCCATCTGACCCAATCCTCCACATCAGCCCTCTTGTTAAAGAAATAGACTTTGTAAAGATAAACATTAATAGACTTTACAAAATATATAGTTGTGATAAAAATAAACATATTAATAAGGCTATATACCACCAGAGTGTTGTGGAATTCTGGAATTCTATTAAAATCGGGTTCAAGCTATACAGTATATTGTTTCATATTCTGTCAAATATCTTCATAAATGGGCCTCCGAGTGGCACAGTGGTAAAGTGCTCGCCCTATGGCCGAGCTCTCTCAGAGGGAAGGGATGAGAGGTACTTAGTGCTCTCACATTAATCACGGCTCTACAGCCAATCAGGGGTGTCTGTGAGCTCACACAAGCGGAAGGAGCGGATAGCGCTATTCTCCAAGTGTGTTACGCCGCCCCTAACGGTGCATGAATGAGCAGGTCGAAAAGAGGCGGGCGGCTGGCGTCACATGATTCGGAGGAAACATGTGGGGTAGTAGTAGCCTTAATGTGGGAGCCACCTAGTGATGGGGAGGAATTGGACACGACTAAATTAGGGAGAAAATCGGGGGAAAAATCCACAAGAAAAATTATATATATCCATAGATTTGTAATAATAGTGTTAGCCACTGTCTGTCTGTATTAAGGTCTGCATTGAATTGACTGGGTATTTACTCAATTTGCTTATACATACAGTATAAGTTAACAGATATAACACTGATAGATGAGAATAAGCGACTCTGAAACCAAACTAACACGCACTTTTTTATATCCTTCAACTTAGTGGGTACTGAAGCTCCACTACTCCTTAACAGTTAAACACTTCTGGGTTTTTCTTGGACTTTTCTTAGCTAAGTGTTCACATGGTCGTGCGTGCTGGGGTGGACCAGGATGCTGTTGTTGGGCAAAACTTGGGGGAAAAATATTGACACAGTTATGAAAGTTAGCTCCTAACTCTTGTACAGTGCAACCGGCTCTGTCCTTTCTTATAAATTGCCGTTGTACTATGTGACCAGTCAACTTTGTTGTCCAGGTGAACTCCCAGATACAGTGGATCCTCGGATTATGAGTAACACAGTTTACGAGTGTTCCGCAGGACGAGCAAAGATTTTTGATACATTTTGACTTGAAAAACGAGTTTATATCATGTATCACGCATGCGCTCTTGTTTTGACATTGAGTGTCACGTGATCACAACTGAGCTAATGATTTTTCTCTCTTTTGCGCTGCGGAATTGTGGGTAATTGTCTCCCCTGCTGGGTCTTAGTGCACGTCTCTTACTGATATAATCAAAAGCTCCCTCTCTGTTACAGTGTGTCTCCTATGTGTGTGAGCGCATAATTTGACACTGACACACACACACTCTTGCCTTTACACCCCCTTCATGGCTTCACACACACTCTCTGTTTTAGACAGAAAACTCTGTGTAAATTCTGTGTAAATCGCTCTGTGTGCGATTCTTTTCTAAGGTAAAGTGCTGATTATTTTTTTTTACTGTACAGCAGTGATTCCAGTATTATGCGCTTATGCTAGGTGCTAATTCCACACACACACACACACACACACACACACACACACACACACAAATATATGGCACTTGTACAAGGCGACAGTGCTAACCAGTACACCACCATGCCGCCCAAATTTGTAATTAGAGGTAGAATAAAAAAATTATTTCAAAGTTCATAGGTCCAAAACAAGGGTTGTGTTAAAAGCAGAAAGTGACAAATAAATAAATGAATGAAAGAATAAATAAATATTTTATATTTTTATACTATAATACTTTTGTATCAGTTAGTATTTGTATTTTGTTGACTTCTATATCACATATTACATTAAAGGTTAAAAAAAAAGATCTCACATGATTTATAATGGTTGTTTTTTTTTTCTGTGACAAAAACATGCAGTTTTAACTGTGTGGTGTGTGGACTTTTCACATCCACTGTATATGTTCATATTTGTAAGTCATGTTTTTTGTTTTTAAATGTTTTTGTAAACACCCAAATTTTCCCCATTAACATATAATGGTAACTTTCATAGGAAGTCATTTTAAACTGAACTATGGATCCCATTGTTGTAGAGACTTGGGGGAGAGCTCTTTTAAATCAGTCTTTCGTGTTTACCATGATGCTAAAATAATTACCATGTTGTTGGCATGATACTAACATGATTAGCATGTTGCTAACTTGATGCTAACAATATTAGCATGTTGCTAGCATGGTGTTAAGATGATTAACATATTGCTAGCATTAAACTAATATATTTAGCATGTTGCTAGCATTATGCTACTATTATTGGCATGTTCCTAGCATTATGGTAACATGATTAGTCTGTTGCTAGCATGGCTCCGCTCTTTTGCCATGCCAAGCACCTCTCACATTTTCCTAAAAAAATGTACCTTTCTAGTTATTATTATTATTATTATTATTATTATTATTGGCATATTACTTTATATATGTTCAGACTTCATTTAAAATTATTATGATTATGGTTTGAAAGTGAAAATAACCATAGGATATTTTATCATTAGTAAAAAATTTAAGCAAACAGCTAAGACAAAAAGGTCAAATGCGTACATGATGGTTTAAAACCTAAGCTTTAATATTCCTCTGTGCCTTCAGTGAATTTTCGGTAGTTTTACTTAAACTATGGTAATATTAGAAGTGAATTTAGGAGTTAAGTCTTTATTCATCACACATACATTACTGCACACTGAAATTCTTTATTCTTTGCATATTACAGTTTTGTTAGTAGGCTAGGGTCAGAGCGCAGGGTCAACCATTATACAGCACTCCTAGAGAAGACAGGGTTAAGGGCCTTGCTCAAGGGCCCAACAGTGGCAACCTGGCAGAGCTGGGGCTCAAACCACAGACCCTGTACATTATAGCGCGTTTTATCCGGAAAAACTGCAGCATCCCAGATTATTCATGTTCATATTAATTTACAGGCCATTCCGCCACTGATCAATATGTCGTTCAGCAACATGCTGAGGAGTGAAACATGGTGTCTAGATGTCATTGACTTGTAACTCTTCTGACAACTTCACTAACAACTCCTGAAATTAAATTGTAGAATTTAATTATAAAATAACATTATACAATATTTCTAATT
Organism: Clarias batrachus; assembly: GCA_003987875.1. Lineage (NCBI taxonomy): Eukaryota > Metazoa > Chordata > Actinopteri > Siluriformes > Clariidae > Clarias > Clarias batrachus. The sequence continues at coordinate 234,544 of QMIH01000397.1, read as the reverse complement.
ACAGTAGTTTTATATATTTATATTATTAACTTTTTTTTTTGCACTTTTATGCAGATTGTTATTTTCAAATGCGAGTATATGGCCAAATGAGACAACTTATTTTGAACAGTATGGAGTGATTGCACTCAAATTTTGTGACTATATTCTGTGTTGTTTTAAGAGGTTACATCTTATGACAAAGTTTTAACCACTTAGCTACAACTGTTCTTGAGGTCACTCAGAATGAAAGCAAAATTTAACCTCTAGGAAAAAATGCAATGGGTCAACTTTGAATGAAAAAACTTGAACAACTTGATAACATTATTGTATTCATCCCAAGAGCACAACAGTGACTCATCCAGGAGCTCATTAAAGAACCCAGAACAACATCTAAAGATCTACAGGCCTCACAGTGGAACTTTTTGGAAGGTGTGCATCCCATTAAATCTGACATAAAACTAACACAGCATTTCATAAAAAGAACATCACATGAACAGTCATACAACCATGAAACTCTTCCATGGTGGTGGAAGAGTGATGGTATACGCTGCTTTGCAGATTCAGAACCTGGACAACTTGCCATAACTGATGGTACCCTGAATTCTGCGCTCTACTAGATAATCCTGAAGGAGAATATCAGGTCATCAGTGCGTGACCTCAAGCTCAGACACTCTTGGGGTATGCAGCAGGACAATGATCTAAAACACAACAGCAAGTCCACCTCTGAATGGCAAAAACAATTCAGTTATTGGCACAACCAGTTATTATGTTTAAGGGCAATTACTTTTTCACAAAGGGCAAGGAAGGTTTGGACAGCTTTATTTCCCTTAATAAATAAAATCATAATTTAAAAAACTGCATTTTGTATGAACTCTGGTTGTGTAATATTCAATTTTGTTTGATATTAATCATTTAAGTGTGATAAATATGCAGAAAATAAAAGATCAGGAAGGGGAAACTGTACACTGCTGTTTAAACCAATATGCTGCATACAGCAAATATAGCATATATTATCAGCAGTGTTTAGTCCTTCCCTTTTGTGAAATGAGCTCGGGCAAGTGAACCTGCGGTGTTCAGTCCTCTTGCCTTTTGTGAAGTGAGCTCAAACAGGTGAAATGGTGGCACTCAGCCCACTCGCCTTTATGAAATCCTTCGTCATCTGTGCCAAATCTAGCGGCCCTGCCCTTTCACACACCTGCAGAGACTTTGGAGTAAGCGAAAGGTGAAAAAATTACTACAGGTACACATGATTATGCTGCAGTTATGTCTTTGCATTCATAAATAAATTTACATTACAAAATTTAATTTGTCTGGCAGAGTTAAGGAATGGAACAAGAAACAACCAGAATATTTTGAATAAAGAGTAAATTGAAATGCATGGTACCTTCAGGCTTACTTCTAGCTGTCTGTGATTTAATAAAAGCCGTTTAAAAGGAGTGTCCTGTCACGAAGTGTAGTCTTTGAAGTCTCTGTTTTAAAAAATACTCACATTAACTCAAGTTAAACTTTGTTCGTCCCAAAGCAGATTTTGTGCCAACTTGCTCAAGGCAACACAAATGCAAATACGAAATGAAAACTAGATGTATGAGAACCCCTTGCAGCAGAAAAGGGAGTCTGTGTAATTTACATACTCTACTGTAGTATGTAGTATTGACATAGATCATACAGTATGTCAATAACCACCAAACCTCACCAAATGTCCTGACAGAGGCTAATGTGCTCTTGGACACTTTTAATGCCTGATAAAGTTTTTGTAGCACATAGTTGACATAGTTTTTTTGTATGTGTGTCTTTCTTAATTCAGTTAGACACAGGTGGACTCCACTTGAGTTTAAAAAACATATAAATTATTACCATTGATACAAGTAGCATACACCAGGGCTCAAACTGCAAGTGTCATTACAAAGTGTCTGGATACTTATGTAAATTGTGTATAGAATGATGAGTGACTTGGCGCAAACATTTTAAAGTGAATGACGACCCCGGCCGAGGTGTCTCAGAGCCCTCTGCAGTTATTCCTGCGAACGTTCAGCGAGTAGAATGCCTAATCCTTAAAAATCAGTGGATAACCTGTTCATTACAGGAACTTGGCTGGGAGTTTGGCAACCCCCCCCCCCTAACCCCCACAGTTTTCACCACACTCCAAGCCATTTCTGAGAAAACTTTATTATTATTACATTGATCACCTTGAGTACCTTGATTATTCATCACCCTAATCAGGATGGATTTCCTATTGAATCTGGTTCCTCTCAAGGTTTCTTCCTGTTGCCATCCCAGGGAGTTTCTTCCTATTGCCATCCCACTGTTGCCATCACCCTTGGCTTGCTCATCAGGGACAATCTCATTATTATCTAGACACATTTTTCTCATTCATACACACTTCCATACATTTTCTTTTCATTTTGTGAAGCTGCTTTGAGACATTGACCATTGTTAAAAGTGCTATATAAAAAAAGAAAAAGAAAATTGAATTGAAATTGATGATAAAACTTTCTACCTTAATGGTATCCAAGTCCTAGTGCTCCATGTACAGCGTTTCCGTATAATCAAAGGTCCTGCTTTGACTTAAACGACCGACATATATTGACAATTTAGTAATAATGTGTTTGAGCATGGAGGACCTTATTACTGGACCTTCAATGTGCAATAAATAGTACTATGCAACCAATTTCCAGTATAAAACTGGTGCAGTTTGGAAGCTGTTTTCTTTACCACACACCTACTGTATGCATACAATATATGCTATACTTTACTCTCCTTTATAAGCAGTTGTCAGTTCTGTGCTGTTATTGAGTCTGAATTTTTTTACATGGAGACAATTCTGTAGTTTTATTGGATGATTGGATATTGCATATATTATTTAACCTTACCTTAAAATAGCAAATAGAATTCATACAGTTCATATAGTTAAACAAAAGTTTTATTTTTATTTTTTATTCTGCACTTTTATTGTTTTTGGCTTGGATTTTTTTCTTCTTTTTTTTTTACATGTAAAAATCTAATAGTGCCCTTAAGCTAAAGTGTTGTAACTGTGTGACTGTGCACTGTTAATCTCAGTTTACCTTTCAGACTATGTTTTGTTCTTCCTGCTGCATCCAGGTTTTTCTTAAGCAATCCTTTTTTCCACTCCACTAATGGAAAGACATTTAGCCCGGTGTCTGGCTAAAACACCAGCTCTTGGGTTGTTTCTGAGACCTACAGCAACCAATTTGAATATAGCAAGAGGAAAGATTACAATGTCTGTCCCTCCTAGGACCACCAGGACTGAAGCTGACCTCCCTCAGGTTACTCTTATGACTTTACTGTACAGGATCATCTTTAAAGGGTACTACAATCGTGTACATGAGCTGCAGGTATGCTAATTGATATTAGGTCTCTGTATGTGTTTGAACATTTATATGCTGTGAGGTATATTTCTTGAGATTCTGAAGAAAAAAATATCAGGAAAGCTGACAAAGAAATGAGAAAAATCTACATAGGATTTTGGGCATCAGTCTGACTGACATGGGAAACTACTTGAAAATGTAGTGGCTACCTGACAATTAATTTGATAACTCTGGTTTTAAATAGTTTTTAACTAGGAAGCATCTAGGAGCAAAGTCTTTCATAATATTATTTATTCTTTTTTTTCTCTTTGTCATTTTCCTAGTTGTATGAAAAGCAGCTTTATGGCCCCATGTTTAAAATAAACACCGGTGCCTTCCAGACCATTTCAATATGTAGTGTGGACCTGATGGAAGAAATTTTTAGGAAAGATGAAAAGTTCCCTAGTAGAGGAGATATGTCCATGTGGACTGAATATCGAGATATGAAGGGCTTGGGGTATGGCCCTTTGACTGAGTAAGTCATCTTTTACACATCTTACACAACTTAAAAACAAACTGTCTATGTCTGGAGAATCATGTTGTGTAAAGAACAACTTGATGAAAGGTAAATTAATGTTGGTGCATATCAGTCTCCTAAAAAGTGTAAAAAGGCATGTTTTTACCAACTAGAGAAGGAGAGAAATGGTATAAACTCCGATCTGTGCTGAAAAAGCGTATGCTGAATCCGAAGGACATTGTGAAGTATGAGGACATGGTTAATGAGGTGCTAACGGACTTTATCAAAAGGATATGTCATTTACGCAAGATGAGTTCCACTGGAGACCTGGTACACGACATGTCCAATGAGCTGTACCTCGTGTCTCTTGAAGGTATGGCTATAAGCAGGTCTTACTTATAGCTGTCTAGCAATTATATATAACCATATAGTAATCTATAAAACTTTCACTATATTTAGTGGTTTAAGCAGATAATTGTTGATAGATTTATATTATTTAAGATAAGTAAGATAATCCAATTCCATTCATAATTTGAGCATGTCTTTTGTAGTGACTGGTGTTATATAATTTCAGGTTTTATATTTAATGATACAAATGTTAGATGTGACATATGCTATCTTATTCAGGAATTTCCCGCATACTTTTTGAGACTCGTATTGGCTGTTTGGAGAATAAGATTCCAGCTGAGACTCAGGACTTCATTGACTCTATTGGCCAGATGTTTCTCTACAACATGCTTGTCCTCCCCTTTCCCACATGGACACGAAATTATTTGCCATTCTGGCGACGCTTTGTGGATGGTTGGGATGGGATCTTCAGATTTGGTGAGATGATTCAGATGTAATGCTACAATACCCAAGTATTTTTTCCATGCTATCTTCATTTATTATAAGTTTATATCTCTTGTCTAGAACATGTGATTTCCTGCAGCCTAATATGAAACAATATGCTTCTCAGTATGCAATATTCTGTACATATAGGTGCAATGGACACATTTTAAATACTCGAAATATTTTTTTTATTGTTGTTGTTGTTGTAAATCTGTTAAATATTAGTGTACTTCTTAAACCTTTCTTTCAATTATGCCCATATAAATAAAGCTCTGTGTCCCGAACCTGTCATGTCTGGACCATCAGGTTTGCATTTTTAAGTGATTGTTGCATGTCACTGCATCATCTGCCAAGAGATGAAAGAGCAGTTTTTTCTTTTCTCATTTTCCTCAGGAATATGACATATACATAGTTTATAGTATATGCCATACAGTAAATATGGAAAAGAATCACCCCTTTCATAAATCACATTTTGTTACTATGCTGCCTGAAATGAAGACAGGCATAGTTTTTGTTTTATACAGCTGTATTTACTCAGTGCATATACTGGGGATTTCAAAATTATTAAATAACACATATGGAATTAGGTAATTATGTAACAACAACAACAACAGTAACAGTTATAAAGTATATGACACTGAGGTCAGCCTTTCTATCCTTTCTATCCTTTTTACTACTTTTGAGCATACAATATTCTTCTTCATTGTCTTTGGGCTATTACCTTTCGCCACAGTGAATCATCTGCCTCCATCTAACCCTATCCTCCGCATCCTCTTTTCTCATCCCAACTAACTTCATGTCCTCTCTCACTGCATCCATAAATCTCCTTTTTGGTCTTCCTCTAGACCTCCTGTCAGGCTGTTCCAAGCTTAGAATCCTTCTACCAATATGCTCACAATCTCTCCTCAAGCTAAAAACCACCTCAATCTGGTCTCTCTGATGTTATCTTCAAAACATCTTACATGCGTTGTCCCTCTGATGAACTCATTCTTGATAGATTCTATCTATCCTTGTCACTCCCAAAAAGAACCTCAACATCTTCATCTCTGCTACCTCCAACTCTGCCTTCTGTCCTTTCTTTAGTGCCACTGTCTCCAAGCCGCAGAACATCGCTGGTCCCATCAGCGAGAATGAAAGGAAAGGTGTACAAGACGGTGATGGGACCAGCGATGTTCTGCAGCTTAGAGAACATCGCTGGTCCCATCACTGTCTTGTACACCTTTCCTTTCATTCTCGCTGACACTCTTTTGTCATAGAAACACCTGACACTTTTCTCCACCCATTCCAACCTGCGTGTACTGTACATCTTGTCCATCACCATAGCAAACAAAAAGGGGCTCAGAGCCAATCCTTGATGCAGACCTACCTTCACCTTGAACTCTTCTGTCACACCTATAGCACATCTCACCACTGTTTTACAGCTCTCATACATGTCAAGGCACCACTCTAACATACTTCTCTGCAACTCCAGACTTCCTCATACAATACCACAGCTCCTCTCTTGGCACCCTGTCATACGTGCTCTTTAAATCTACAAAGACACAATGCAACCCCTTATTAACTTCTCTGTACTTCTACATCAGCATCCTCAAAACAAATACTGCATCTGTTGTACTCTTTCTAGGCATAAAACCATATTGCTGCTCACAAATGTTCACCTCTGCCCTTATAAAAATTTGTATTAAAGCTTACATTATGTTATCTAAAATGTTTGCATAGTGCTGTATAAACCAGTGCACATTTATATTAAGAGAATGTTAATAACTTTAACATTACTTTTTATAGCCTGCAAGCTAATTGACAGGAAGATGGAAGACATTCAGAGATGCCTGGACACAGGACAGGAAGTTGTAGGCGGGTACCTCAGCTATTTGCTTTCGAACACCAACATTGGCAAAACGGATATTTATGGGAGTGTTGCTGAGATGCTTGTAGGAGGAGTCGACACAGTAAGCATAGCAATAAATCATAAAGACAGTTTTCACTATAAAGTCTAGTGGAGAATAAATATGAATTGTTTATTTTTTAGACATCTAACACTATGCTGTGGGCCTTGTACCTGCTATCACAAAATCCAAAGGCACAGGACACACTGTATCAGGAAGTGACCAGTATCGTCAAGGGGGACAAAATTCCAACAGCTGAGGACACAAACAAGATGCCTTACCTAAAAGCTGTTATCAAGGAGACTCTAAGGTGTGAAAAAACATAATCTCATCGGTTGAAGTCACTTTAAAACTTTTTTGAGTTTGTAAATCATAGATGACTTCATGGTGTTTTAACATGTTTTTATCATAGGTTTCCAGTTGAAGAGTTTAGTTTGCACAAAAGTTATCCAAAATGTCATGCATTATGTTGTCTAATTGTTAGTCATTTTTACTGTGTAATAATTTTATCTAATATTATCACTATGTTACGATTATGTAGAGTCTACCCAGTTGTTCCCATAAATGGGCGACTTTTTTCAAGAAACGATATCATAATTGGAGGTCACTATTTCCCTAAAAAGGTAACTTTTAAAACTTTTAATATTCTTTTACCTTTTTAGGGGGAAAAAAGTAACTTTTTTTTTCCCTAAAAAGGTAAAAGAATATTATTTATACCGTACATACATTAATCAGTTGCACTAATCAATTACTCCTAATCAATTGTTATTATTAACAATTGTTATTGTTATTATTATATTATGAACAGACTGCGTTCACTTTCTACCATTATGCGATCAGTCATGATGAGACCATATTCCCTGAACCAAGTCTCTTCAAGCCAGAACGCTGGTTACGGGATGGAAGGGAGAGACCTAATTCCTTTAGCTCCATCCCTTTTGGGTTTGGAGTGAGAGGGTGTATTGGTAAACGTATTGCTGAACTGGAGATGCACCTGGCTCTGGCGAGGGTAAGAGACCATATGACCTCCCACACTATGTTATTTTACATACTTGATTATATGATGTCAGTAATCCACCATGGGCCATGTTTAGCCATTGAGATTTGACCTAAACAAAGGCACCTCTGTATGAGTGATTTTAACTTCAACATGAATTGTGAACGACATATGGGCACATTTAATCATCTGCCCAATTATTATTATTATTATTATTATTATTATTATTACATTATTATTAATGTAAATTGCAGTAAATTTGGTGACTTTTATAAAAATTTTTTTTTTTAACAAATTATGATTTAAAACTGATTTTAAATTCAAATAAGCTGATGTTCTGTTCATGTAGGAAAAAAGTGTTATCTTCATGAATGTGAGTGATGCATTTTTGCAGGTCTGTTGCACACTAGTGGGAGTTTAGCAAAAATTTGTCCTTACTTGTATATAAATGTACAGGAAACCAGAGCGATCCATTTTAGAGTTTTACATCCTATTTATAACACTGTGGTAAACAACTAAAGGCTGTTGTGGAAAATTTAACTAAACACAACTATAAGCAGAATAATTAAATTAATACGGGTTTTATTCAAATGCACTGGCTCAATGCCTCAGCGCAAAGACAAGAACAAACTATGTGACAACCCTGGAGCAGACAGCCTTGCCCAAGGGCCCAACACTTTGTGGAGCTGAGGCTTGAACCTGCCAACCTTCTGGTCACTAACACAGAACCTTAACCCACTGCACTTTTGATTGGTTCTTTTCTATAGTCATGTGCTTCAACTCATTTCAGCTAATCCATTGCTGTGCATTTTTGAGCCATGAAACTCTCATGAAAAGGACATTTTAACATGAAGGGGTACACCATGGTAGAGCGCCAAAGAACTTATGGTTCGGGCTACTCCCCAAGGTCACACACACAAAAACGGAAACAAAGCTCTACAAAACATTGGTCAATTTAGGTTATGAACACATTCTGTATGCATACAGTTTTGAAATTATGCAATTTTTTTTTACATAGATAATAAAGTTGTTTGAAGTGAAGCTGGATCCAAGTGTGGGAGAAGTGAAAGCAGTCACACGTATTATGCTTGTTGCAGACAGACAGGTCAATTTCCAATTCTTGGAGCGGAAACCAACTGTAAGCAGTTCTGACCTACTAAAAGGATTCACTCCTTCTCTACAGTCTTAGCTTCTAAATGGCATAAAGTGTCACAGTATCATAATTATATTATTATCATGTAAGTGTGTGTGATGTATGATTTTGTTGTAGGATAAATGTAGCAATGTCCACATTAGCTGGTGGCAAGGTGTGTAACTGCTTGTTTGGATGACAAATCTACAAATTCAAAAGTAATTTTTAGACTACATTCAAGAAAAGCCATATAATGTTATCTATTGCAATTATCCACCAAGAAAGACAAGGGTTCAGAGTTTTTGCCTCATATTTAACCTCCCTGCTCTCTTCATCACTGTCAGTTTTATTTGACTGTTTTGTAATGTAACCTTTTACCATAGATATAAGCTATAGGTCCAGGATTAATTAAATAATTAATTAAATAAGATGATTACTTATTTTTTATTTTTTTATATAAACGTGTAGTATACTTTAGGCGGCCAGGTGGTGTAGTGGTTAGCACTGTTGCCTTGCACCTCCAGGGTCCGGGTTCGATTCCCGGCCAGGTTCGATTTCCATCTTTGTGTGCATGGAGTTTGCATGTTCTCCCCAAAGGAGATGGTGGGTTTCCTCCCACAATCCAAAGACTTGTAGGTTAGGTTAATTCACAATCACAAATTGGCCATAGTATGTAAATTAGTGTGTGATTATGTTTATGTGTGTGCCCTGCAATGGATTGGCACCCTGTATCCCGCCTTGTGCCCTAAGTCTCCTGGGATATGCTCCAGGCCCCCTGTGACTAAGGGGTTTAAGTGGTATAGATGATGAATGTGTGAGCATAGTATACTTTACTGTACACATAATCAAGCAATACAAGTAATGTAAACTGTTTCTTCTAGTACTTACATATACTTAATAATGATATCTATACATACTGAGCTATATGCATACTCTAATGATACAATCTATCATACAATCTATCATTTAATAAAAATTCTTTAAAGCATGTGAAAAATATTATATTGCATTTGTTACTTTTAGACTGTCTCTAACTTGTAGCTGGTTAGGTGTTATATAATTTTTTGCTAAATGTTTTGGATAAGAGTAATCAAGATTCTTGGTAATAATATTAATTCTGCAACACATACTGTACAAATCAATAAAATCTGTAAATACTTACACATTCATTCTATAATAAAATACACATTAAATAAAGCTTATGAACCTTATGATTCTTACATTATAAGTTTTACATAATGATGGTTACTAAACAAATGTCAGAATCTAGTACAAATGCCGGAACTTGACACTTGAGGAGCATCCCATGCCAGCTTTAATTTGATGTACAGCAGCTACACTGTATTGCATCACAATCTCTACTACATGCACAAGAGCAAAGTTAATGTTAAACTCATATAAAAAAAAAGACATTGCATGTATTAAAGGTCAAATGTTGCCTCAACCCAGGCTGGTGTTCACACGGTTCCTAACATAGGTTCACCTTGGTTTCCCTTGGAATAGTTGTGATAAATCACGTTTTATGTAGATCGTTTTTCGGTATTTTTAGTAAGGGAAGATAGCTCGCCCTGGCTTCCCTTTGGACGTGACTGTAAAGTGCAATACCGCGTTTCACCACACATTCACCATATAAAATTTATGAAGATGCGGGGGCGCTGTTTCACGGACTGTAAAATACCCAGTGAAAAACACAAGAGATCGCAGTCAGAAAAACCGAGGAGTATATTAACGAAACAATGCCGTTAAAATAAGATGTGTTTGTTTTCTCTTTAATGAAACTGTGACAAGCACAGTCTGGAAAAATAAAAACTGAGGAAGCGTTGCTGCCGTTGACCTCCTGGAGAAAACGCAACTGGTCATGTTAAACTTGCATTTAAAGGGTTAAAACTGTACCGACTGCATTTTGTGCACGATAAAGACGGAGCTGTTGTGTGAACATTGTGGTGTCCCACTACACTAATGGCGGAATATCTAGTGCTGAAGTCTGTCAGGACCGTGAGTGTTCGTGCGTTGCTGAGCTCCACGACAACAGGTTTGGGCATAAAGAGAAAAGCAGGTGGAAATGCTCCAACTTCTGCTCCCCCTGGGAGCATCAGGACTGAGGCTGACCTCCCAGAGATCACTCTTTCCACCATTCTATACGGGATGGTCTTTAAACGGTACTACAATCGCGTGCATGAGATGCAGGTACAGTATGTTCGGGACATTTATTTGATATTATTGTGGGTCAACTTGATACTTTACTTCCAGACAGTCAGGAAAATCAGTTCGGCTGCTCCCGTTGAGGGGTCGCTAGTGATGGGTCGTACATGAACGATTTGTTCTCTTTGAACGAGTCTTTAACGTGACTCTGAAGAACGAGTAATCTCAGAGAGTGATTCTTCATTTTCTACTGGACGCGCTTGCGCAAAGCAACGCAACAACTCCGTAGATTATGGACAGGAAACAGAAATGAGTAGTTACATTTGGGTATTTTGGTCCGAACCGTTAGTTGTTTTGTCACGTCACTCTCATAGATGCTATGCAGTTCAGTACACAGGAAACAGAATTAAGCGAGTTTTCTCAATGAGTCTTCTAGCCCGAGTTGTTCGTTCTTTTGTCACGTGACTTCCATAGACGCTATGCAGTGCAATAAATTCAAAATAACGAACGAGAGGTGATCTGCTCATTCTGTTTATCATAATATGTCCTTAGCTGCATTGTAATATTTTCATTTCTGGAACTATAGCCAGCGTTTGTGTATGTACGTTTTATTTCTGATCAAAAGAATGAATTAACTAAATGACTCCAAAAAAGATTTGTTCATTTTGATGAATGAGATTCAAAGAACAGAGTCACTAAAATGATTCAAACTTTCCATCACTAGTCGCTACTAGTGACACCCCCAACATGTCTACATAAACAAATTTTGGCTATAGTTCCAGTCATGAAAATATTACTGATGCAACCCTCCCAATTTTATCCGGGCTGGATATCAACACTGCATCCCTCGTGAAAACTGTAGGAGAAGAAACTAATTAAGTGAACTCACTACTCAAAGGAATTGTGTCACTTAATAATGAATAGTTGTTTTTTGAAGTAGCTAATTTAACCTGTTTTGTAGAGAATTATACATTTCTTCAATTGAACTGAGTTTTGTTTCTCTTTGTGATTTCCCTAGATATACCAAAATAAAGTTCATGGACCGATCTTCAAAGTAAAAACTGGCAGCTTAAATACTGTTTGTTTAGGTAGTGTGAAACTACTAGAGGAGGTGTTGAGAAAAGATGAGACGTACCCTTGTAGAGGAGACATGACATTGTGGACTGAATATCGAGAAATGAAGGACTTAGGCTATGGCCCTTTCACAGTGTAAGCCAGATCTACAATTATCCTATTGCTTATCAGCTGTACTGTGTTATATGCATATTTTGAGACTCATATAGTGTAAGAAAAAAAAGACAATTAGAGCTAAATAATTTTTTATATATTTACTTAACTGAGAAATTACATTAGCTAGAAAATATGTATATCTTACTAAATAATATTTAACAAACATAAGTGTATATTTGTAGTACATGCAGTTTATGGGAAGTTCTAGTTGCGGCTTAACTGTGTTAAATATGCTATTGTGATCAGAGAAGAAGAAAAGTGGTACAAACTCCGATCTGTGCTGAACAAACGTATGATGCATCCAAAAGATGCAGTGAAGTATGAGAATGTGATTAATGAAGTGGTCACAGATTTTATTACACGGATATGTCATTTACGCAAGCTGAGCTCCAGTGGAGACCTGGTACCCAACATGTCCAATGAGCTTTACCGCTTCACACTGGAAGGTATGGCCTGTCGTGTAATTGCAAAAATGTAATCTAACTATTTTTTGGCTGATTGTGGATGTGAATTAAAATAAGGATAAACCATATCTGATTGAATCATTTCTTATTTTTGTCCTAATTCCTGAATATTTAGCAATCTCCCGTATACTCTTTGAGACTCGTATTGGATGTCTTGAGGATAAGATTCCAGCAGAGACTCAAAACTTCATCGACTCCATTGGCCAGATGTTTACCTACAGTGTTCATGTGTCTTTGCTTCCTAAGTGGACACGCAATTATTTGCCATTCTGGCAACGCTACATACATGGCTGGGATGGAATCTTCAGATTTGGTGAGAAGATAAAAACATTGCTTTTGTATTTATTCGGGATAACTTTATGTAATAATAAAATTTGTTAGATGATCTCAAGTGTGACAGATATGCCAAAAAGAAATTACAAATACTTTTTCACAGCAATGTATTTCTTGAATAGCCTGCAAGCTAATTGACAGAAAAATGGAGGACATTCAGAAGCGCCTGGATGCAGGTCAGGAAGTTGCAGGAGGGTATCTCAGTTACTTGCTTTCCAGCACCAACATGAGCAAAAAGGACGTGAATGGAAGCATTGCTGAATTGCTCCTGGCAGGAGTGGACACAGTAAGGATAACCACACACTGCAATATTGATGAAGTATTGTTCCACAGTATAGAGGTCTTATTGATGAGGAATAAAATAAAATGAAATGTCATATCTTTTAAGACATCCAACACATTGATGTGGGCCTTGTATCTGCTCTCACGGCATCCAAGGACACAGGACACACTGTATCATGAAGTATCCAGCATTGTAAATCAGGACAGAATTCCGACAGCTGAAGACATAAATAGCATGCCTTACCTAAAGGCTGTCATCAAGGAGACTTTAAGGTGTGAAAAAAAGATATGTTGGAAGATGTTTGGAAGGAGAGACATAAATTAAATACAAAACATAACATGAAATAATAGATGCACAATTTGTTTAGGACTAGACCACCACAGTTTACAACTGATTGTCCAGTTTTAATATTTAACATAAAATAAAATATCTGTTATTAACACTATTATTATCACATACACAGAATGTACCCAGTTGTTCCCATAAACAGCCGACTCTTGTCAGGAAGTGAGGTGGTAATTGGAGGATACCTCTTCCCTAAAAAGGTAATTCGTATTTATATTTTGTATTTGGTACTTGTATTTCCCCCCCAAAAAATCACTGTTTAACTTATGAACTTCCCTTATATACAGACCTCGTTTTCGTTCATCCATTACGCAATCGGCCATGATGAGACAGTCTTTCCTGAACCAAGGCTCTTCAAGCCTGAACGCTGGTTACGAGATGGAAGGGAGAGGCCTAATCCTTTTGGCTCCATCCCATTTGGGTATGGAGTGAGAGGGTGTGTTGGTCGTCGCATTGCTGAACTGGAAATGCACCTAGCTTTGGCAAGGGTAAGAATACAGAGATGATTTACCACATGTTTATTTTTTTCACAGTGAACACATTCAGAGTTAATGACCTTAGTTTTTAGTATTGAAAGGTAAAATATCAATACATACTGTATGTGAAAACAGTAAATCCTGATTTTTCCTTTTAAGCCATCAGTCTATAAACAATTTTAAATGCATCTGTTTTTAAAGAATGAACAGAATTGCCTGAGAACATATTGTTATGATCAGCTAGTGGCGGGTAGGTCATGGTTGATGCAAGTGCAGTCCATTATGTCAGTGAGTCCAGAACAGAGTACCACATTTTAATTGATTTTTGTGAGGCATAAAAAATGATAAGGATTCTTAAGCTGTTGCAAATCTGGAAGCATTGGAAGAAGTGGTTTTGATACTTTGCTAACTTCTGTGATAGGAAACCTGAGACCACTGAGCATGTTCAAAACTGCTTTTACTTTGTGTAAGACTAGTTTAATTCCCATATTAATAATACAGTGAAACCTTGGATTGCGAGCATAATTCGTTCCAGAAGCGGGCGCATATATCAAATCAAAGCAGATTTTCCCAAAGAAATAATAGAAACTCAAATTATTAGTTCCACAGCCCCAAAAAATAAATACATAAAAATAATTTATACAAAATATAAAGTAAAAATAAAACAAATTAAGCTGCACTTTACCACTTTAAAAGTAAAAATAAATCCCGACAGATAAGTGTTTCCGTTTGTGCGCGCAGGTGCTATGAGTGTGTGTGTGTGTGTGTGTGTGTATGAAGCTAAAGTAAGAGGAGAGGAGGAATGAGACCCTCCCCTCTCCCTTTTCTAGTCTTACACAGTAACCCTTCCTCCTCTCTTATTTGAGTTTCTCTCTCTCACACACACACACACACACACACACACGGAAACGCTGCCTTATCGGAAAAATTCACAAGGAACATCGCTAATGACACCTGCACACACGAACAGAATCACTACTGTAAAGTAAAAATAAAACAAATTACCCTGCATTGTACCTTTGAAAAGAATCGTGACAGATTAGTGTTTCCATTTGAGAGAGAGAGAGAGAGTCTGTGTGTGTGTGTGTGTGTGTGTGTGTGTGTGTGTGTGTGTGTGTGTGTGTGTGTGTGTGTGTGTGTGAAGGCGAGAGGGGAAGGGGTGTGTGTGTGTGTGTGTGTGTGAAGGCGAACGGAGGAAGAGTGTGTGTGTGAAGGGGCACGGTGTCCAATGATGCACACGCACACAGACACAAAGTGCATATGCTGACACAAAGAGAGAGAGAGAGCGAAAGAATGGATCTTTAACCTCTCTAATGAAACATTCTTTTGCTTTACACACACACATGGGTTATAATAATATGCATACAAACACAAAATAAAATGTTTTATGCGCACACACATGGTCACAATGTTATAGTAAACAGTACACACGTGCACGGATGTTGATTATACCAGTGAGAAACATGCACTGAGACAGAGCAGGGAAGACGATTACCCACAGTTCCGCAGCACGCTTGAGAGAAAAACCATTGGCCCAGGTTGTGATCCTGTGACGTTCTTCAAAACAAGAAGCACATGCATGCTACATGATACTCAGTATTCGTAACCCAGACTTGTTCTTTTTCACGTCTAAATTATTCCAAATCTTTGCTCGTCTTACGTAACGTTCACAAAAACCAAGTTCCGAGTTTCCACTGTATAGTAGAACTGCATGTTCTTTATTGTTGTCTTGCAAAGAAAGTATTACGGATTGGTAGGAGAGGTTTGCTTCAGTGTTAAGCCACCAATGAAGTTAATGATTTGAACCGAGACATGCATTGTCATGTGCATAAACAACAGTGGGTTGAGCAGTTCTAGGAAATGGGGGATTTAAGTATAGTGGTGCTGGAGGTGGTGTCGCCACCAGCTGGTTATTCACCTTTCACCAGGATGGTTATCTGAGCACTACTGCTCAGTGTAGAGCCGATTCTTGCCATAGTGAATGTTGCCAATAAAGCAAGCCTAAAAATAGGGACCGTAGTATGCATCTGTTTTTGACTTGTTTTGCATCTGTTTGAATACAGCTGTGTAAAATTTGGCTATTAACTATTTAAGTATTCAGATTAAATCAACTCTGAAAGTGATGTCCTGTACACATTTTTTTTATATTTTAGTGTCCTATCACATATGTTCAGGTGTTAAGTGTTGTAATTCTGCATTTTTTTCTATCTAGATAATAAAGCTGTTTGAAGTGAAGGTGGATCCCAGCATAGGAGAGGTCAAAGCACTTTTTCGCTCTGTGCTTGTGCCAGACCGGCCAGTCAGTTTTCATTTTCTGGATCGGAGAGATGCATCCATTTAAAGTCAGAATCATCACCTTTGGCTTTCTCTTCAAAACGCATGAATAATGTGAACTGGCATCAATGTTTCCTGATTCCTTAACAACCTACACTGCCTGAAATTGAACAATATTCAATATTTACAATAAGCAAAGTACATACACAACTGACAATGCTTTTCACTGAGCTTGAGTTATGGATATTAGAATATAAAGACAATCAACTGCAGTAGTTTTTTAATGAAACATTACAAATAAGTCACCATAAATACTCTGATGACTCTTTATCCAGTAAGCTAAGCTTTCTATGTAATTTAAAATTATTAGTAAATTATCTTTGTGCATGCACACACTCACACAAACACACACACACACACTAGTGTTGTTTTCAAATCATACCCTCACACGGTAGAGGATTTAGATATGGGTGACATGGGCAGGCGCCTAGGATGGCAACTTGCGCTGCTATCGTTTTTCTACTATCTTAGCCTTGGGCATTATCTACATATGGTCGTCTGGCAGGCACGCATCAATATAAAAGTGCTGTGTCTAGATTTTTGTATAGACTATAAAACCTTGTCTTCACACATGCAATAAATTGTCTTTTATTATAACCTGCCTCTCGGTCTCCTGATTTTCCAGTTATCTGCTTCTTAGTAGATAAATAAACTGCAGTTTATTGCATTTTTTTATGGTCATCCAAGAAGATTTACAACTATTTTGGTGATCCAGCCGGAGCAGTGATTCTCTGTGCACTGTGGCACCTCAGATGACAGATATCATCCTTATCTTTCTGGCTTGATCTGATTTTGTGATTCTCACAAACACATGCCAGCACAGGTAAATAAGTCATTCTTTCAGAGAACTTGCTATATGACAGAATTAAGTTGATGACAAAATTAGTTTGATTAATTTAGAAGTTTCTCAGAACCAAGTTAGACAGCACTGTTGTATAGAGTATGGAAACAAGTAATCAACGTCCTAAGGGTGTTCGAGTGACATTATTACCAGTTTGTTATAATCTAGGTGATAAACGATAGATATTCCAATGTACATAAATTAATATGCTGCTTAAAATCACAGTTCTTTTATTGACAGTAACTGCTTTATCTTGGTTAGGGGGTTCAGTAACTCATTCAAGGTCTGTAGTGATGGTCTACTGCAGGACGTCATACAATCTAATTTTACATGGTCATTAACAATTTCGAAGCAATTAGTGTAGTCGGTCCATCTACATGCATGGTTTGCATAGGTAGCTAGAAAAATCTAAGAAAATTCATCAGAAGAAAATGTAAAACTCCACACAGACAGAATCCAAATTGTAATAAGCTATGAAGCGACAATGCTACCTGCTGCACCACCATGCCATTCTTTATTTTTACATTGATTAACATATATAATAATTCTATCGCTAATTGAAGGGTGTTCTGGCTTAATTACAGTACATATTCTCAATTTCCAAGGTTTGGTTGATAAGCTAAGCAAGGGATGTTTTGGTCAAGCTGTCGGTCAAGTTATTTTTAGCTTCCTTATTACTTCAGTTATTAATTGATGATGTAGTACAAGTAATAAAACACGTCTGTTATGTAGTATGGTGGTTTAGTGGTTAGCACAGCTGCCTTGCATCTACAAGGTCGGGGTTCAATTCCTGCCTTTGGCGCTGTATGCAGTAGGTTTGCATGTCCTCACTATGTTTGGTGAGTTTCCTCCAGGTACTGTGTTTTCCTCCCACAGTCCAAAGACATGCAGGTTAGGGTAATTGGCATTCCCAAATTGCCTGTAATGTGTGAATGGCAATCAGACGTCGAGTTGGCAACCCGACCTCTCAAGTACCTGCCACAGAAATTAATGATATACCCCCAGGGTTAGGAGTATCCATCCACCAATGTGTCAAATGGCATGCAGACAGACCAAAATACCAAAAAACTATAAGTAATAATCCTATCAAAACAAAAATTTAAAAGGTGGGTTGGTTAGATTAGTCAGTTTTATTTCTAGAATGTGAGACTTTATTTAATATGATATAAACAGTAACTCTAGGCTTAATACACTATATGGACAAAAGTATTTGCCCAATCCTGTTAGTTATTGAAGTCAGTTGTTTCAATCAGGCCCCTTATCCCCAGTAAAGGGAAATCTTAATGCTTCAGCATACCAAGACATGTTGGACAATGCTATCCAACCTTGTGGCAACAGTTTGGAGAAGGTAATTTTCTATTCCAAAATGACTGTGCCCCAGTGCACAAAACAAGGACTATAAAGAGATGGTTTGATGGGAAGAACTTGACTGGCCATCGAGCACCTTAGGAAAAAACTGGAACAGAGATTATGTGCCAGGCCTTTCATTCAATATCAGTGCCTGAGCTCATAAATGCTCTACAAAATGAACAGGCACGAATTCCAACAGGAACACTCCAAAATACTGTGGACAACTTTTCAAGAAGAGTGGAAGCTGTAAAAAGAATACCAATTCCATGTTGAAGTGTACTGTATGTACAGTATTTGGATACAACGTCACTGCAGGTTTGGCCAAATACGTTTGTCCATATAGTGTATGCTTTACCTTGACTGAGCGTTGGAAGAATTCCCCTTTTTCACCAGATGGGGGCAGTAGTGTTGTAGGATTGTTAGGAACGAACCCGCCATTGCAACGAAGAAGAAGACAATGTTGTTGCGCGGTGTTAGCTTGTTCAGTGCTGAAGCGTCGCCGCTGATATTATGAACAAAAAAACCGCTTTATGTTGATTTGTCTATTCGACTGTATTTATGGGATTTAACCGAGGAAATTATTTCAGCTTTGTATGGTGAACCGTGAAGTGTGCGAGCCAGCGAACGCTATTAGCGAAGTCGTAGCGAGTTAGCTCACAATACTTATATTAAGATAATTATTATGTTAAAGCGAACCTTTAAGGCTAGCTAGCTAAGTGTTGTTGTGCCTTCTCTTTTACTCCTGTGTGAGGTGTTCTAAGGAACAGCAGATAGGTTGTGCTGGGATATATAAACTTTATTCTGGATTTCATCTTCAGGAATAAAATGGGTGCAGTAATTTGTGTGCAGTAAGAGGTCATGGAGTATACTGGGGAAAAAGTAGTCTTATTATAGAGTCTGTTTTTTATAGTGTACAGTCCTGATACCAGTTTCTATTAATCCATCATGAATCCGAATAATGTCTTTGGTAGACAGCAAGGTGCTTTCCAGACACCTAGTAATGTCAGTCAAAGTAGTGGCCTGTTTCAGTCACTTTGCCAGCAGAGTGCAAGCAGCACGCCTAACATTGACTTTGGGCAGAAGTCACCATTTGGCCAACCTTCAGCTTTTAGCCAACCGTCGGTTTTTGGTCAGGGGTCTGCTGCACAGACATCTGTTTTTGGCCAAACATCATCATCATTTGGTCAGTCTCCCTCCTTTGGTCAAGGTGGTGGGTTAGGACAGTCTTTGTCTTTCTCCTCTACTTCTCAAGCACCTGCGTTTGGTCAGACATCACTCAGATTTGGAGCGCCTCCACCTTCCACTGGACAGCCTCAGACTCCTGCCTTTGGTCAAGTGCAAGCTTTTGGCCAGACCTCTGGATTTGGTCCGACTACTGGATTTGGACAAACCCCATCTGGATTTGGAATTTCCTCTACTAACTCACAACCGCCTAGTACTACCATGAACACTGGAGGATCTCAGCCCAGTTTTGTTCAGCCATCTTTTGGTCAGCCATCTGCTTTTTCTTCCACAAGCTCTGCTCTGAGTGGTCAGGGAAATACACAGACTACTGTGTTTGAGCCAAAATTTAGCTTTAAATCTCCAAAAGAAACTGTCTTTAAACCTATTTTCAGTGTGAGTCCGGTACCTCCCGGTGTTCAACCTGTGCCAGCCCTTGAGCCGTTTGGTCCACCTAAACCAGTTACAGGTGGTTCGGATATCACTGGCCCTGGTAGCTCCGGTGTCTCACTTTTTTCAAGTGCAAAACCAAGCACTCTAGGTTTCAGTTTTTCCCAACCTGGAGCAGTCCCTTCTGCATCTGTTACAAGTGCTAGCATGTCTCAGACTACAGCTGGAGTGATTGGTGGAAATGCTCTCCAGTTCACATTCTCTCAACCTGCCAATCCCTCTAGCAGCACCACCACCTCCACTACTGCTCAATCCACCAGCATTTCCAGTGGTTCTTCTGCTTTTAGCTTCTCTGCAAAAGTTATTCAGCCTCAGCCATCTTTTGGCCAACCTTCATTTGCTTTTTGTAGTTCAAAACCTGAAGAAAGCCCAGAACTGAGAAATGAGGAGACCACTGGAGACATGGTGTTTGCAAGTCTTGGGAAGGGCTTGAAACGGAAAGAAGAGCTCAGTGACTCGAATGCTAGTCAAGGAAAAAGTTCAAAACTTGAGGAAGGACAAGGTGAATCCATAGGCTCTAGACATCTACCCAAGCGACTCCTCAGTAGGATTCAAGGACCTCCAGGTGGAATTTTTAGAAATGCAGTGAGTGATGTAAAAAAGGGAAAAGGCAGCACCATGAAGAAAGAAGAACAAACAATTGAAGCTCCTGGAGAGAGACCAGACCCCCCAGTTCCAGATGTGGATGCCCCACTTACCCCACCTAGACCCCAGGCTCCTATTAGACATTTTCTGGAAAAGGCAGAGCCTGGTGAGTTTATTCATATGTTTTGTACTTATTTTCCTTGCATAGCCAGATTAAATCCTAATTTGACCTAATGTTGTTGTCATGTTTAAAATGGGTCTGCTTCTGGGTTTGCAGCTTCTGAGCAAGAAGTACAGACTGATATTCCATCTCGAAGAGCTGGACGTACAGAAAGCACTGATAGCCTGTCTGGTCTTTCTCCGTCTGAACTCACGGTCATACAGTGCAAGGGAATCCCACCCAACCTAAATCGGAAAGAGCTCATCAAAAAACATTTTTCTCACTTTGGGAAAGTGCACAGAGTGTACTGCAGACCTGAAAAGAGTCTTGCTATTGTACATTTCTATGATCATGTAAGTTTAAATCTGCTTTTTGAAAATATTTATATAATGTGTGCATACAACTTTTATGTGCAAGTAGTTAAGATTTAAATGTTGAGTATGTCAGTTGGTAATGCTAGTGCTTACCTCTCTTACAGGCATCTGCAGCTATGGCCAGAAAGAAGGGAAAACATTTCCAGTCAAGTGAACTCCAAATATTTTGGCAAAAAAAGAAACAAAGTGAGTGCATTAACTGTGTTTAGTAGCTCAGTTTGTTAATTTATTGATTTCATTATATGACAAATCTATGATCACGTCCTTCTCCATTTTATGAATATTCTTTAATTTTGTAATATTTTGTAAACAAAAGTACAGTACTCTGCATAATACAGTAAGATCTTAGGCACCCTGTATTTATTTATGTATGCTTTTTATGACTTAAAATTACAAATTCTGAATTCCAAATCTTATTTCTGCAAAAAACAGAAATAAATAATCGTACAACGTGCAGGACAATGTCTGTCGTGCAGAAAAGAAAGCAGAACGTTGTGTAAAAGGCCCCTTTCTAGCGGGGGACAAAAAAGTTGCGGAGTCTTGCATGCATGAAAAAAGAAGCAGGTGTGACAAAGTCCTCAGAAGGACTGTGGCTGGTTCTACAGGGTGTTCAGTAAAAATAAGGCGTTAATTTTTTATAAAACAGCACCTGTTAAAAATTGTACCTGAGACTATATTTTAAGCAAAGGAATGTCTCACCTCACATACATTATTGACTTTGTTTCATTTAGTAACTGTTTACTGCACATTTGTATATATATATTTTAAAGACATAATTTTGTTACTGCAGTTTTTTTTTTTGCATGTGCTTATAGACTTCTTTACTGTAGTTGTAATGTTCACCTTTTTTAGGTCCAGGCACAAAAAGAGAGAAATCTTTACAAGTCAAAGATGCGGTTAGTGCAGATGAGGAGTTAAGACCAGAGGGCTCTCAGCTCACACCAGTGCGAAAACCATTACCCCTGTCTGCTGGCACCTCAATTGTTAAGGGGTAAATGCTCAAATTATCTTATTGAAGTATTTCTAAAATGTTTTTATTAGTTTTATCTCTAGGTTTTTATAAAACCTGACACCAATAACTGCAAAAATTATCATCAATATTTTAATCCACTTGCGAAGCTGTATACAAAGCTTGACTATTAAGACCCCTTGGTTTTAATACAGTTTATTGTAGTATGTTTTGTTCTTTTAGATCTCCTGTAAAGAAGCCTGTTATGGCTAAAACCCTCCAGTTTGATAGTGACCCCCAACAGGACGTGAGCTCAGAGGGTCACAATGTAGATCGCCCAATGATCATGCTGTCATCCCTGCAGCCTCTGGCTGGTCAAATAGCTGAAACAACAGAAGAAAAGTACCGTCTTCTTGAGCAGAGAGACAAGATTCTTCGCCAGTGTAAATATACAATATTAATGACCTGCATTTCATCTATTTTTTGCATTACATGAAAACTGATAAATTTTATTTATTTATTTTTTGGGTAGTGAGACCAAAGAGAACTGACTTGGACATGTCTAAAGTGTTTGTGGGCACATGTCCGGATATGTGCCCAGAGAAGGAGCGCTACATGAGAGAGACTCGCAACCAACTCAGCATTTTTGAGCTTCTTCCAAATACAGAAAAGGTTTTCCCTCAAATATTTTTATACTAATGCATTAAAACTCTTAACTCGTGTTAAATAAAAAGTTTTTTTTTTTTATTATTAAAATTTTTTTGCATCACTCTTATTAACCTAAATGTATTAATCACAGGGGAATTCCCAGGTGATCTTGCAGCCCGAAGATCAGTAAGAGATCCGTAATCTGTTGTGCTTTACAGGTGGACCATGGTGCTGCCATTAAAGAATACAGCAGATCCTCGGCTGACCAGGAAGAGCCTCTTCCCCATGAGCTACGGCCTCTGCCAGTCCTGAGCATGACAATGGACTATTTAGTTACTCAAATAATGGACCAGGGGGAGGGGAACTACAGAGACTGGTACGACTTTGTTTGGAATAGAACCAGAGGAATTCGCAAGGTGCGTTTCACTGCTGTGTGCGTGCGTGCGTGCGTGTGTGTGCGTGTGTGTGTGTGTGTCCACATACATGTACACAAACATACTCTTTGTGGTGGTGTTAAAAGTTTATTTAAATCTTTTATTGGTTTGCATGTACATGTCATGTGTCTCCGCAGGATATTACACAGCAGCACCTCTGTGACCCGGTGACTGTGTCGCTATTAGAGAAATGTACTCGTTTCCATATCCACTGTGCCCACCATCTGTGCCAGGAGCCTATGATGTCCTTTGATACAAAGATTAATAATGAGAACATGACCAAGTGCCTCCAGAGCCTGAAGGAAATGTATCAAGACCTAGCTACCAAGGATGTTTACTGCCCCAGAGAGGCAGAGTTCCGCCAGTACAGTGTTCTGCTCAAACTCAATGATGGTGATATTCTTCGGTATGCTTCTGAATAGTAATGAAAATATATGACATTTAGATGATACATTTTCCCCCACTATTTGTACAGATATCTTTTGTATGTTGCAGTGATATGGTAAAGATAACCTTAACTTTTTTTTTCTCTCTCTCTCAAAGCGAGATTCAGCAATTTCGTAAAGAGGTCCGGGATTCTGTGGAGATGAAGTTTGCAGTTCAGGCTTTTGCAGCCCTTAACAGCAAAAACTTTGTCAGATTCTTCAAACTGGTGAAAGCAGCATCTTATCTATCTGGCTGTATTCTCCACAGATACTTTAACCAAGTGAGTGCTGTGTAGGCAAGCTTGAACTGTCAGCTTTTGCTAAAAACATTTGACATTTTTATATAAAAAAAAAAACTTTCACATGATTCAAATGTGCATCAGAATTATTGAATTTTCATTCAGCTCCAAGAAATTAAAAACTTAAAGTAAGATTGGGATTTATTTTGATCAAATAGGTGTGTCTTGTTATCGGGTGGGTGAAGACCTCCAGCACCCACACTTTTGTAGATATATTTTGACAAATGTGCCACAGGGGATGTATCTTACAAGGCTGTATGTTTTGTATTGTAACTGAACTAAGGCACCATTGTGTGACACACAGCTTCAGTATAGTGAAAAGTACAAACAGTGATTTTTATATCTTGTATAATCTTTTGGTTAATTTACATTTTTTAATGATAGGTAAGGTGTACTGCACTGCAAGTCTTAAATATAGCCTACACTGTGGGCTCTCAGAGGTCCACCTCTTTCCCTGTGGAGGACTTGGTCCGAATGCTTATGTTTCGCAATGCATCTGAAGCTATTGACTTTCTTCAGCTTTATCACCTTAATGTTGCTGATGGGTAAGGTCCTCTATATTTTCAACATTTTCTTTCTTTTCTGGAAAAATCTAGCAAAAGTTTATTAGTATACTAATCGTTATGTTTTTCTAGCATGGTAGAGTTGAGCCGTACTGCCTATCAGGAACCAGATCTATCCATTCCTCCAAAGAGATCAGTTGCCATTGAGAAGAAGAAGACGGTGCTGATTGGGGAGGTTGTGAACGGGGGCCCATTGCCCAACCCGCCACAGCACACACCAGTCTGCAGCTTTGACACTAATAATAAATTCAGGGGAGATTTAGCTTCCTTTGAGACCATACCAGCTGTTACAAAAGGTTAGTTAACATAACTTGTAGTAATAATCAACTTGTGATCATTTGGGAGGTCGAGAAAACAATTTTCCTTTTTTTAATTGGCTCAGAAGCTCTATCCCTTCATATGCTGTCACTTTGATTTATGATTACTAAATATGAATAATGATCATAAGTGAGAGAATCCTTTATAGACACACTCTATACATTCTCTCACTTAAGATAATTATTCATATCTAGTAATTACTATAACGGAATTATGTTTTTTTATTTTTTATTTTGAAAACCCAACTATCTTTCTGTGGTCTCCTACAAAATGCACATTTTTGACTCTACTCTATTGCCAAGCATTTAATGAGCATATTTGATGTTTTTGATGCTTTTGCTCATAACTAACTAGAGGCAAAAATTCTCAAAATTGTACATCGCATAATGAATAGAGTGTGGTTTCAGATATATATATAAAGGGTGTAACATATCTACATGACTGGGTTAATTACCTTCTCTTTAGTGAAACCTCTGGTTGAACTGGAGCCAAGGCCTCAAATCAAACCCAAATTGCTGACAGAGCCACGGCTGGTCATGGAGCCCCCTGCAGCAGTGGAACTGGCCCAGCATGAAGACACACAGGAGACTGGAGAGTCCTTACAACATATTTTACCAGTGCTTCCAGTAAACCCTCAGCTTATCTTCCAGCCCATTGCTCAACCTGTAGCTCAGCCCCAGCCTATCAGACCCCCATCTCCAAAGAGAGAACCAGCCTACTCAGACCAGGTGAGATCATGCAATGATGTTTCAGGGGGAAAAAAAACGCCTTTATTTTTTATGACTTTTTAAAGCATAAAAAATTATTAATAGATTAATGCATATGTTATTATTTACCAGCATCATTCTGTGCTCCCTACAGGATATAATGGCAGAAGTGGAGTCTGTGGTAGAGGAGATTCTGGTGGATGAAGTCTTGGACATAGCTAAAGCTGGGGCTCAGTATGTCTCTGCAGCTCTGAGGTAGGTAAATCTTTAGCCATGATTGGCTTGCTTAATTGACAGTAGGTTTTAAATCTAATGTTCATATTTTGTTAAGTAGATCCCAATATTGCAATATGTTGGTAAATTTTAACACCTGTTCCCTTGTTTACAGTGCGAGTGAGAGTGAGCTGCAGACTGTGGTCAGTGAGGTTGTGGTTCAGATGCTAAGAGAAGTGTCTTCATCAGAGATAACTGCTGAGAAGGAGCGAATTGCTGAGGAGAAACGCAAGCTGGAGGAAGAAAGGTGCATTTTATTCTTATTTTGGAATTTCTAATGTTGAATGTATCATTTAATACTGATACTGATTAAATTTTTTTATCATGGATTCCTGTACATGCATGCACATTTTATTGATGCCATCTAGCACATCTACGCTATATGCCAGCGTCTATAATGTGTGTGTGGTTTTTTTTGTTTTTTTCCATTCTAGACGAAGAAAGGAACGAGAGGCTTTTCTGGACAAACTGAGCTTCGAGCTGTGTGCTGAAATCAGTGAAGAGGTCGTTACGCAGTGCACCAGGGAAATGGCTGATGTGGAAATAAAGTTAGTATACAGTATATGGAGTGGGGAAAATACTTTCATTTGCTATTAGATGATGATAACTTAAAGTTGCTCTTCAAACTGATCAAAACTATGTAATAATACACTGTATGGCCAAAAGTATGTGGACAGCTGATGGTTACAACTAAGTATTCTTATTCTTCCCCAGTCTGGTGCTAAAAATGTAACAACTAAAAATGATGTGAATTACAATTTCCATTCACTGGAACCAAACGTGCCCAAATCTGTTGCAGCATGACACTTCCCATGTGCACAAAGCAAGCTTCACAAATACATGATTTGCCAAGGTTGGTGTGAAAGACTATGAGTGTCCAGCATAGAACCCTGACCACAACCTCACTGAATATCTTTAGATATTTAGAATTCGAATTCCCACAGCCACACCCCAAAAACAGGTGGAAAGCCTTCCCAGAAGATTTAGAGGCCATTATAGTATTTACAGTATGTTATTGAAAATGCATGTTCCACAAACACGAGTGCCATGATCAGGTGTGCACATACTTTTGGCCTAGTCGATTTTACTTTGCTTGAAATTTTGTACTAAAACAAATAATATACATTTTTGGGAATATATGAAATAAATATCATCCCTACAGACTTGCTTTGGAGGAGAAGGCTGCACATGTTGCTCGATGCACAGAGGATGTGTGTAGCAGTTTAATGAAGGAAACACTGGACATGGAGATTGACTGCCTGGTCAGAGAGGTGCTTGGTGCACAATTACGTCAGATACAAAAGTTTATTAAGAGGTGCCTATACTGTTGTATCAGTCAATATATCTAGAAATATTTTCTTTGATAAGACTCAAACAAAATTCAAATTATTTTATGTGTGCTTTCGCACGATAGGTGGCGTGATGTGGTAGCAGTACGTAGACAGTTGAAGAGGCAGATGCGTGGATTCCCTGCAGCTCCATGCTGTGTTGACCCTCAATTCAGGCTGAAAGCTTTAGTCCCAAGTGCTCTATCCTTCCCATCTTTGGACAGACTTGCTCAAGGCTTCATCAATCTGGGCAATGCAGGGAATATGTGTGTGTCTTGCACAAGGTGACCTTACAACTTCTGTCATGTTGTATGATAGAATAAAAATGCATGTTGATGTTTGATTGTTTACAGCTGTTGACGGCATTTGATTCTGATTAATGGCAGGTTACTAAAAATGAGGGATGATGCAATCCGTCAGATGCGAGTAGACTACTATTACAGTTTGTTGTTAAGGTGAGAACTTGAGATCCGTTATGTGTATGTAATTCAGTGTACTGTTTGATTCTATTTATGCTGCATAATAATGTGCTTTTGTTTCTTCTTCAGTCAGCATGTGTGGGCTCCTCTCGACTTGCCCTCTCTGGTGGCTGAAAGCACCCCTAATCCACCTGACAGAATCTTCTGGAAAGCAGCTCTTCTGCTTCCCAGTGAACAGGAAGGTGACATAAGCTGGTAAGAAAGATAGATAGCAGCTCTTGGGCCCTTGACCTTAAAATATATTATAAGTATAATAAATATATAAGTCTTGCAATTCAAGTTCATCACACTCTAGAGAAATACTCTAGAGTCTAAAATGCTTTTGTTTTTTAATGATTTTACTTCAGCACACTTACCAAATGGCTTGAAAGTAAACTGGGTGGTGGAGAGAGAATAGAGGAGAGCAGTGAAGGGTCAAAAGGAAAACTCAAAACTCTGGTCATCAGTAACAGCTTGAGAGATATTGGACAAAAGACCCACAAAGTTCACCTCTGCATAAAGGTGAGACCCTCATATGAACCATATCGCTAGCTCACACTAGTGCTAATATCAAACTTCTCTTAAACATGCAAAACTGGAAAAAAAAAGGTAACAAATATATTAATATTACTAAAAAAAGGAGAGAATGCTGAGTCATACAGAAATAAAATATTGAACAACATGACACCATTTTTGCTTATATGGACAAAAAAAAATCAAATCTGTTTAAATAAAACAACAAAAAATTAG
Source organism: Clarias batrachus (assembly GCA_003987875.1). Classification (NCBI taxonomy): domain Eukaryota; kingdom Metazoa; phylum Chordata; class Actinopteri; order Siluriformes; family Clariidae; genus Clarias; species Clarias batrachus. The sequence goes on along the minus strand of QMIH01000397.1, from coordinate 206,157 downwards.
ATTATTGATTGATCATGTTAGTGCAAGGTTCATTTATCCTAAACTGCTAACAGCTGTGCATGTTCCCGATGAAATTGTCGATTGTCGTCATCATTATTGCTTTAAAAAAATTAATCTGTAGGTGAGCCATGGGCCTCTGAGTGAAGAGGGGCAGAGCCAACTAGAGGAAAAGAATGAGCTCCTAGGTACCAGCTCCCTACTGATGCTACTGCCCCCTCTGCCCTGCACTGGTCTGGATGAGGAGGACATACCCCTGCTCTCTGCACTCCTCCAGCTGAAGCAGGTTCAGCAGGCCAGTGGCTGGCACACTGCACTGCCCCTTGCACTTCTGATACCTGAACAACTTGAAGAAACACTTAATGACCAGAAGTTAGAGGAAGGTATACAATAGCAAAAGATGAAACATAATTGCCTTGTTTTATAATCTTGTAACTTTTTTAATTATCATTTTAAGAGGTTTGATCAATTTAAATTTTTTCTTTTATTCTACAGTCCTTAAGTTGAAGACTTTAGTTCAGGATGGCCTTATTTCAGAATACATTGTTATCCATCTCTCTGGGAATGTCACTGATCTGCAAGGATCCAAACAGGTTAGTGTTGTTATGCTTCTCAATTTAACATGCTTTTTCGGGTTAATACATTTTCAAGAGTCAAATTAAATATTGTAGCATTAAATGTTGATTCAGACTGTACAAATACATAATAAACAAGAATATAAACAAAAATGATGAGTGATATCGTTATTGTCTTGGCCTTACACATCTATCGATATAAAAAAAATTGTGCAGCCTGTATTTTCAGTATGCTAATTAGGTCCAACCTCCCTTCCATTAGACTGAGATAACATGACCTGAATCTGCAAAGAAAAATCTTCACTTGTTTGTTTGTTTTTTTTGGACACCTTGTGACCGTTTCAGTTGCATACTCGTTAATATTCAATAGCGTCTGTCAAACATGAGCATGTACAGTGTTCATACAACACATTGTATTTGCTATAGTGACTTTATTTACATTTTTTCTTTTCATTTGAACCTATTCTTAGTCATGTAATCTAATTTTTTTCCATTTCAATCTTTAAAATTAAGGCCTGAATTATTGCAAATGTTATATTTGATCAATGGATAATTTCCTTTTTTTTGTTGTTGTTTTTTTAGATCGATGAAGCTGTGCGCTGGCTGATTGCTCACTCTCCAGCCTCTACTGTCCTCACCTCTCAACCCCTGCTAAAGTTCGTAGAAGGAGGGCTGTGTCGCGAGTTTTACAGCAGGTTCCTTCATGACAAGCAGGAACGGGAACAAGCAGCTCTGCCATGCCAGGAGCCGGAGGTAGTTATCCAACTCTATAACAGCGTGCTGGCCTATTTGGCAGATGTCGTCAGTACTGAGAGACTGGTTGGAATCTCCTGGCCCCCACCTGAATTCTCTTTGCCTGAGAACAGAGAGCTTATACCACATCTGGACTGGAATTCCCCACAACACCTAGGCTGGTTGAAAAAAGCAATACTTAGTCTTCAGCTTCCGAAGTGGGATTGGCCACCTCAAAACGGTAGGACTGATAAAATTATGCTTTGGTTATTGAAAGCACAATATTGTATTCTGTCTGTATATTGTGTTCTATTGCAAGTGAAATGTGTTTTGAAAGAAATGCAAATTTATAACAAACTTCTGTCTTCCAATAGCTTCGTGGCCCCATTTGTGTGCGTTCATATTTAAGTACGTATCCCAGATCCCCAGCTCTGCACAAAGCCAGCCCCTCCTCATGTCACATCTGGAGCGCCTGCTAGCAAGAGTACATCCTCAACAGCTGCGGCGGGCCTGTGTGGATGAAGAGTATGATGGGTCTTCTTTTCATCACATACCCTGGGATGATATTTTAATCCTCTGCATAGAGCATCGACTGACAGACTGGCACTTAGCAGAGGGTCCAGTAGTAGCAGGTGAGGACACTGAGCAATGTGTGCTGTAATGCAGCTTAAAAATATTACGCACAGAAATGTGCTCGGAAATGTTTGCAAGGATTTTCAGGGCTACTTTTTCTCTATTCGCCCTGTCTTTTTGTAAATCGCTCTGGATAGAAGCATCTGCCATATACCGAAATATAAATGTCTTTTTAATCTGTTCTAGATGCCTTCACTGACAAAGGAGAGATTTTGGTGTACTATTACAAAGAGCAACTTCAAGATTTTCATCCTCCAGAGAGTTTTGTAGCAGCAGTGAGACGCACCCATAAAGAGAAACAGCAGAACACACTAAGGTAAGAATTTAAAAGTAGGGAGACAGAGTGTCAGCTCAAACTTTGAAAGCAATGCATGTTAGCATATCATTGTTCTTACCCAGAGATTGCAGCCAGTTTGTGGCATAATCAGAATTCAGACTAAATATCTCTCGGCATTAGGGCAAATCCTGTTCTGGATAAGCTTATACAATCCTCACTGACTTTCAACTCATTGATGTTTCCTCCAAGGTCAAATCAAAGTTCTGCACTCACTATGACTCCAGCAGCACGGTTTCCAAGACAAAGACTTTTCCACAGTCAGATAGAAATGGAGGAGAAGCCCTCTGTGTTAGACATCACTCACAGTCCTTCACCACAAGAGCTGCTGTCTCAACGTCTCCTATCCAGCATTGAACAGGAGAAAGCTCAAAGTCAGAGGTTAGTCATTTAAAGTATTTCAAATAGGATTTTATGGAGAGATTACATAGAAATGACCTTAATTACTTTAACCAAGAGTGTGGGAACATGTATTTTGTATATTCAGTTTTGAAGAGCAACTGAAGCGTTGGTTAGAAGTGGATCCTCTGGACTCAGTCTCCATACCCCTGTTTGTGCCTTCCACACTGCTATCCATGCCTGAGATTCTTGTTCCCAAACTGAGCCCTAGTGCATCTGCCGCCCGCATCACAAAGGTATATAAATTGTATTTTGCTGTCTTATTATTGACTTGGGTTATGGTCTAATTGAAGGGTTGGAGGTTCAAGCCACAACACTGCCTAACAGCTTCCCAACTGGGATATGTGGGGAAAAAATCATTTACGTTTTCTCTCAAGTACATGTCACAAATAATTGAATCTTAAAGTTGCTTTAGGTCTGCTGTGCACTATGGAGTTACTAACATTATGATCTATCATCTCTCTTTTTTTCACTTTACTCAACAAAATCAATGTAAAGTGTTGATATTTCTTGGGATTCTTCTTGGTGCTGTGGCTGAATCCAACACATTTAAACTTGTTGCATAACTGGTGCCACTGATATCATGAACCATGCATATTAAGGAGAAAACCCTGTCGAGTAGCCTCTATTTGTATCGGGTTGTAATTATGTAAATAGTACCACCTAAAGTTTTTAAGACTGAATCTCTCTGTGCTTGTTTCAGGACCCACAAAAAGAAGACCCTGCTGAGGTGACTCTAACTTACAGAAAAAAGGAACCCCTCTCTCTAACAGAGCAACTGAAAGAGCTCGAGAGACTGGTGCGGGCAAGTCAAGAGGAGGAGCAGGCATGCAGTCTCAAGCTAAACAGCTTATTTGAGATTGTAGAAGACTGAACAATGCTCTGCTGCTTGTTTACAGGTTCCTGCTTGAATGGTTGTTTGTGATCTTCTAAGGTTCTGATGTGAGTAGGAATGAATGGAGATACTGGTATAGTTATAGATCCTAATAATATTTGGTCAAGATATATTTGTTCATTTTCTTTCTCTTAAAATATGTTGTAATTTTGATTTAATTGTTGGTTTTAAGTTCCAGAAATGACTAATTAAAGAATCCAACTAAAATACCAGGATGTTTCCCTCAGTCCTGACATGTTTGTGAATAAACATTTATATGAATCTAAAATAGCTTTGTGATGTTATGTACCATTTGCTACAATTAATGAGTAATTTTAAGATTTTAAGTATGTTTTTGTACTTGAGCATGTTGCAATAAAGTTGTTTAAACATGATTGAGGTTTCCCAAAGTTTGTCGTGTGTGTAATTTATTTCAGTATTTAAATTCCAAAAGTGAAACTTGTGTATAGCTTATTAATTAATAATTATTGCAGCAAGGCGGCAATCAGTCTGTGGCACTGCTTAGGTGTTATGGAAGCCCAGGTTGTTCTGCTAGCGGCCTTCAGTTCTTCTCCATTGTTGGGTCTGGTGTCTCACGCCTTCCTCTTCTCAAGATTTTCTATACGGTTTAGGTTGGGTGAGTTTGCTGGCCAGTCAAGCAGATGAAAGTCTTTACCTTTCTCCATGCTGTAATCATTGTTTGATGTATGAGACTGGTCCTTTACTGGAAAGTAAAATTTACTTTCATCTAAAAAAAGGGAACTTTGGCTCCCTGAGCAACAGTCCAGTCCTTTTTGTCCTTAGCCCAGGTAAGATGCCGGTGACATTTCCTCTGGTTCAAGAGTGTCTTGACACAAGGAATGCGACAGTTGTAACCCATGTCCTGGATAAGTCTGGATGTGGTGGCTCTTGAAGCACTCCAGCTGCAGTCCACTCCTTGTGAATCTTTCCCAAGTTCTTGAATTGGCTTTGTTTCACAATACCCTCAAGGCTGCTGTTATCTTTGTTACTTGTGTACCTTTTCTAACACATTTTTCATTCCATTAATGTTCTTGGATACAGCACTCTAAACAACCAGCCTACGGAACCCATTTTAAGGCTTAGGAAACCTTTGCAGGTGTTTTGAGTTACTTAGTTGATCACAATATGACACCATGAGTCTCCAATATTAAACTTTATTTTTATTTTTTACAATATTCTAATTTTATGTGATTTCTGAATTTGGAGTTTTTCATTAGCTTTAAGCCATAATTATCAAAATGAAAAGAAATAACACTTGATTAATATCAGTTGGTCTGTAATAGATGTATAGTACGTATATATATATATATATATATATATATATAGTGTGGCCAAAAGAGAAGTTTTGAGAATGACACAGATATTAATTTTTACTAAGTTTCCTGTTTACTGTATTTAGACCTTTTTTTGTCAGATATTACTATGGTATACGAATTGCAATGTTCTTAAAAAAAAGGGTTAACACTGCAAATACTGGCTCTTTGAATAAAGGTAATATAATGGTCAATAAAACACTTTGACGTTAATGAAATATAATTCATTATACCACAGTAACATCTGACAAAAGGGTGTAAAAACACTGAAGCAGCAAAGTTAAATATATAATATTAATTTTATTAATTTGCGTCATTGTAAAAACACGGCGGTATTGTAGGTGATGTACACCAGCGTTCGTGGAGTAATTTCAATACCACGCCCATTTCCCCGCCTTTGATCATTGTGATTGGATGATCCCTCCTCTGGTCAGGTCTCTCCACAGCGAAATTCGCTCGGAAGGCGCCACTGGGCATTATGGGAAGTGTAGTTTGAACTGTCCATCAGTTGCATTTTTTTATATGAGGTAAACGTCCTAACGAACTACATTGCCCAGAGATATGTTAAACAGAGGGGAGGAACGACGGTCTAAGACGAAATTTGACTCGATGTACTTCAACTCCTGAAGATGTACAACTACACAGTGCAAAGATGACTGAAGGAACGTGAGTACTGCATTTATTATTATTATTATTATTATTATTATTATTATTATTATTATTATGTATTGCTTTGGCTGAATTTAAAGAACCACGTACATTTATGTTGTGTGAAATAATTTTGTTATATGTGATTTTTAATTTTTTTTGCATGATGATTTCACCTGTAATGAAACCCTATTCACCTGTATTATGCTGATGTTGTGTAATGCATTTTCTGAACCCATTGAGTGTGTGTATGTGTACCTTTGTCTCAGGTGTGTACGTAGAAGAGGGGGTCCCTATAAGACTACAGCAGTGACAGAGCTGACCCACTGGAGGCTCAGTAATGTGGAGGGACGGCAGACGTGGAAATACCTGGAGGATGGAGACATTGAGGAGAGGGAGCAGAACTTCTTGGAGGCTCACTCTGTGGGACTTGATACAGTATGCAGCAAGAACTGTCACACCTTCACAGTGAAATGCAGCACTGCTCCTCTGGTGGATGCAGACTGCAAACTGAACGATTCTTTTTTTACATTGTTGCAACTTAATAGTTGCACTTTCACAGCAAGCTGAGACTAATGCTTGACTTTGAGTGTATGATCTGTTCCCCTCAGAGTAAGTTTGTTCCAGCCAGCCCGGCAGCTCAAACAGCGCATGAAGCTGCTCAGAAAGGCATGGAGTTTTACAGCCGTCTCCAGGCCGAGGATGGCCACTGGGCTGGAGACTATGGAGGACCACTTTTTTTGCTTCCAGGTACATCATGGTAAACTGTTACAGGGAAACATAGTTTTGCATATTTCCTTAAAACTTGAAATTATGGTATTGAATGCACCTTTTTTCTGCAGGTCTCCTCATAACCTGTCATGTTGCTAAAATCTCTCTACCAGTATCCTGGAAAAAGGAGATGGTGAGGTATCTACGCTCAGTACAGCTGCCAGATGGTGGCTGGGGTCTGTAAGTTTGACTTCCCTTCATCGTCTTATGTCTATCTTTTAAAGTTATACATTTACCATCTACTTTAATACGAATCCCATACACCAGTCCATGCCAGATGGTTTTTAGAAAACTGATGAACTTGTGGGATTTTCACACAAATATACACTGATCAGCCATAACATTGTGACCATCCATCTAATATTGAGTAGGTCTCCCCTTTTGCCACCAAAGCATGATGCACTGTGTGTTCAGGCACCTTTCTATAGGAACCAGCAGGATCACCAGGATCTGTTGTTTTGCAGTTGCTCTGACCCAGTTCTCAAGCCATCACAATTTGGCCCTTCTCACAGTAGCTATATGTATGTATAATATGTAAGCAGAGACCTGGAAGTGGGTGAGATATATTAGGCAGCAAGTGAAAATGTTGTCCCAGACATTCATGTGCAGAAAACATGGCCAAGCGTAAGGATTTGAGTGACTTTGACAAGAGCCAAATTGTGATGGCTAGACAACCTAATCAGAGCAACTCTGCAGTGGTCAGGACCTACAAAAAAGTAGTCCAAGGAAGGAAAACCGGTGAACTGGTGACAGGGTCATGGGCAGCCAAGGCTTATTGATGCACATGTGAAAGTACAGTGTATTTGTTGAAAAAAGTACTGTCTCTGACAATAAAATGGAAGATCCCTTTCAATGTGAAAACATTATGTCAGTCTGATTCTAAAATTTGCCATTGAATAGTGTGTATTTTTTTTCAGCCATATAGAAGACAAGTCGACGGTTTTTGGTACAGCTCTCAGTTACACCACATTGAGAATCCTAGGAGTTGGACCCGATGACCCAGATATGGTTCGGGCAAGAAACAACTTACATAGCAAAGGTCTGTGTTTAACTAACATATAAGAGATTATAGTACTTTGTCATTAAACAACTGTAATGTGAAATGCATCTCTACTTTTATGATTACTCCTACAGGAGGTGCTGTAGGTATCCCGTCCTGGGGAAAGTTCTGGTTGGCCATTCTCAATGTGTACAGTTGGGAAGGGATGAACACACTCTTCCCAGAGATGTGGTACAGATGCATTATATAATTGTATAAAATCCTTAGTTCACAATGACACATGGGAATGCACACGTCAAACACATCTATTTTAAAATAATTTCAGGCTGTTTCCAACTTGGATGCCAGCGCACCCATCAACTCTTTGGTGCCACTGCAGGCAGGTCTACCTTCCCATGAGCTACTGTTATGCTGTTAGGTTTTCTGCACAGGAGGACTCACTGGTTCTCAGCCTGAGACAGGTACATTACACAACTACATCAGCAGGGGGAGCTCTACTATAACATTAAACATTATTGCTGAATGGAGTAGTAATATTTTTCAATACAAAATAGTAAGATTTTGTTAAAAGACACAAATCAAGACATTGTCCAATTCATAGAAGTCTTGGTAATGTGAAATAATAGTGATTTTGTGATCAACTTTATATGTAGCATGTTGTATAAAGTGTGATTCTATTTGACCTCTTTTTATTTCATTCATTCAGTAACATATTTGTCCTGGTTATGTTTACAGTAGATCTGGGAATAATGGGGTATGATTCAGGAAAACACCAAATGTGACAGCAGTCCTTTGCACGACATCATGCAAACCCGTTCACACACTCTTTTACACACTAGGGCAATTTATGGGTTTGTCAATACACCTGCCACTAAGTTCTGGGTCTGTGTTTTCATAGGCTTTTTACTGGAACACTGCTGTTTTACTGATAAGCCAATATTATCATGATACTAAACATGTACAGTGGAATCGTGGATTATACCAACACAAAATAAAATATGTTTTACGTGCACACACATGGTTAGTGTTATAGTAAACAGAACACGCGTGAACGGATGTTGATTACACCAGTGAGAGACGTGCACTAAGATCCAGCAGGGGAGACCATTACCCACAATTCCGCAGCACAAGAGAGAGAGAGAGAGAGAGAGAAGCCGTTGGCCCAGTTGTGATCACGTGATGCTCGGCGTCAAAAAAAGAAGCGCATGAGTGATACATCATACTCGGTACTCGTAAACGAACAAGACTTGTTCGTTTTCCAAGTCAAAATGTATTAAAAATCTTTGCTTGTCTTGCGGAACGCTCGCAAACTGCATTACTTGCAAACTGAGGTTCCACTGTATTGTATAAAAGTTTTTTTAAGTGCCATGATATTGTCAAGGGTCAAGGGTTTCCCCAGACAGCTCTCTCTTTTCCGATGTGTTTCTGGTCAGCTGATGGAAATCTGATATAAAGGCAGATTTTGTGAATTCACATTTTAAGATCTGAAATCTCATTGAAAAGGAAAGAATAAATAAATAAATGGCTGTTTAGCTTGTTCATTTCTCTATGATGAGACAGTGAGACTAAACGGAAATGTCTTTATGAATATAAGAAATGTAAGTTAGAAACTACTGACAGCTTAGTTTTTCTATACACCGTCTAATAGAAATTTTGGATAAACCTATTAAGTTTGTCATTTGACATATTTTATAGAGTATCACATGGCACATGATTTATTTACTGCTATTACAGGAGCTGTACATCCAAGACTATTCAACTATTAGCTGGCCAGATCAAAGAAACAATGTTGCTGCATCAGACTTGTACACCCCTCACAGCAGTCTGCTCACCGCCGCCTACTGTAAGTGTAGGTTTATTTCTTCATTACCATCACCTTTTAGTGAAATAGTCTGTGAAATAACTGTACTGCAATTCACAGCTATCCTGAATGTGTACGAGGCTCATCACAGTACTGCACTGAGAGAAAAAGCTGTCAAGGAACTGTACGATCACATCCAAGCAGACGATCGCTTTACAAAGTGCATTAGCATCGGGCCGGTAAGCTACACGAAAGTTTTGTTAGAACCTGATTCTTTTTAGATTTAGGATAACAGAGTATTAGTGCTTAGTGTATTAATAAAGAAATATACATGCTTTTTACACAAAAGCACATAATAAAGATACATATCTGCCAATTTGACAACGGATGAGGATTTTTTTGACCATAGGTTTCACTGTGCATACTATTCTTGGTATTGCACAGTACTCTACTATGGTATTATCGACAATATGCTACTAAAGAGTAAAAACATTATTTTCATATCCGAACTTTGATATGATCTGATTCTCAGATCTCGAAAACCATTAACATGTTGGTACGCTGGCATGTTGATGGACCCACATCAGCTGTCTTTCAGGAGCATGTGGCGAGGATCCCAGACTACCTCTGGTTAGTCAAAAACATTTTTTTTAGTATACTCTCTTATCTTGTGCTGACGTTAAATATATAAAACATACAGTACATTCTGTGTATATTTTATTCCCAGGCTAGGTCTTGATGGCTTGAAGATGCAGGTTGGTCTCTGCTTCATTAAATCATTTTTCTGTCATATAATATATAGGGCTATCTGATAGCTCCTGACTGTTCATGTGCTCTGTATTTGTATTGTATTTTCAAAGGGAACCAATGGATCTCAGCTATGGGACACTGCCTTTGCTGTACAAGCGTTTCTTGAGGTATTTACAACGTTTGAATTTGTCTGTATTTTTCCTTTACTCCTTGTTCATTAGTGTTACTGTAACTGAATTATTTTAATATACTCCACATGTAAGCACGAGGATTAAACAGTAAAAATGAAAAATCATCAATACTAACATTTTTTTTTTTTTTTAAAGGCAGGCGCGCAGAATGAACCAAGGTTTACACAGTGTTTAATGAAGGCTCACCAATTCTTTAATCTAACTCAGGTAAGCAATACTGTACATACATAAGAGCTAAATGATGCATAATTCCAGTTGTCTTCCTCATATCGGCTGCGGTTTCTTTTTAGTCTACTACATCCTACAGCAAATATCTGTACTTTCTACTTCACTACATTTTGTGTAATGTTGCATTACCTTTACGATGATGTGTGTGTAGCATAAGAAGTGGAAATATTGCCCCCCGCTAATTATTATACATTACTGTGTGATTTGCCTTTCCTCCCTGAAATGCTCCGTTATATAGCAAGTGTTTGAGAGAGAGAGAAAGACACACTCTTTTCCTATGACTTAAAGGAAGCTAATATAATCTCAATGCTTTTGAAACTTTAGTAAATTTTAAGGTAAGTACGTCTGGACTTTTTCTCAAGTAGAAATGTAAATGGACGCCTTCTACTTTTACTTAAGACGTATTTTACATGAGGTAGTTGTGTACGTTGTCCACCACTGGCACTTGTAACACTAGTAACTGTAAAAGTAGTGTTGTTCATAATAATAGATGTATTAGTCATTGTAGTAATAGTAGGGGTTATGGTCATGATAACAATTGTTTTATTTAAAATGATTTTCATTGTTTCAGATTAAAGAAAATCCACCCGATTATAAGAAGTATTACAGACAAATGAACAAGGTACTGAAAGCTTAATTTTACTTTTCACTTATGAAATGACATTTCGGCTTTAGTGTAACAATGTTAATTGTGTATGCGTGTGTGTTTGTGAATCAGGGAGGCTTCCCCTTTAGCACACGCGACTGTGGTTGGATCGTAGCTGACTGCACAGCAGAGGGTCTGAAGTCGGTGATGTTACTGCAGGAGCAGTGCAGCTTCATCACAGATCACATTCCCAAACAAAGACTCTTTGATGCCGTCAACGTGGTACAGCCATAAGAAAGCACATCAGCATGTGTTTTGTAATTCCGAGTCTGCTGCTGTAGTCTTCAGCTCTTGCTGTGTCTTTTAGCTTTTAAGCATGAGGAACTCTGACGGTGGCTTCGCCACATACGAGACCAAACGTGGAGGAAAACTGCTGGAGCTACTTAACCCGTCTGAGGTGTTTGGTACGCCAACGTTTTGCGGAATTACCAATATTGGGAGTATCATGACCCTATGAAAAAATACTGATCCATTATAATTATAGTGTATATGATTTTTAAAGATGTTATGTTAAACATATATAGTGAGCTGTCATTACCCTTTGGTTTGACGGCTGTTTTGCATCTGCTTGTTTAATTGATGACATTGTGTCCTGTCCCAGGTGATATCATGATCGACTACACTTATGTGGAGTGCACGTCGGCAGTGATGCAAGCTCTGCAACACTTCCATCATATTTATCCTGAGCACAGGGCGCATGAGATCAGGTACCCTTCGTACCCCTTTATGAACATCTTAAGAAATTCAAAGGGCCTCCAAGTGGCGCAGTGGTAAAAAAAAAGAAAAAAAAAGAAAGAAATTCAGTGCACTTCCATGAATTAGGATACAATGTGTCATTGTAGGAGTACTCTTCAGGAGGGACTTGACTACTGCAAAAGGATTCAAAGACCTGATGGATCATGGGAAGGGTAGGCCTTTGAGATACAACTCAGTTCTTATTCGTCTAAAAGGTTTGTTGTAATTGTAATTGAAAAATCACTTGTTTACATGCTTCATGGATCCTACTTTAAGTAACATGGATCTATGGTACAAATCCCATACTCTGTATATGCTGCATTCAGTTATTGTGGTATAATTTCCCATATTTCTGACTTGTGTGTCCGTTTCAGGTCATGGGGTGTGTGCTTTACATATGGGGTATGGTTTGGATTGGAGGCTTTTGCATGCATGGGTCATATTTTCCAGGATGGATACGATGGGTATGATTTGCACAAATAAAGTGTTAAGAAGTCAGTAATTTAGTGAGTGATGTAAATCATGCATATTTGTTGAATTTCAGGCCGGTGTGTCCTGAGGTGAGGCGTGCCTGTGACTTCCTCGTCTCTAAGCAGATGGAGGATGGAGGCTGGGGAGAGGACTTTGAGTCATGTGAGCAGAGGTGCTATACACAGAGCAACAATTCCCAGATCCATAATACCTGCTGGGCTCTGCTGGGTCTGATGGCTGTCAGGTAATGCACTCCACTGTAAGGGTCAGCATACTGTAGAATTTTATATTACTTTTACCTGACCGCTCTTGTTTTTCATTGGCTCTTTATACGACAGATATCCTGACTGCAAAGTCATTGAGCAAGGAATACAGGTCTTGATTGATAAGCAGCTTCCTAATGGAGACTGGCCCCAAGTGAGTTCTGCTTTTCCATGTCTTTTACAGTATGTGTTTCCTACTAACCTTTGTGACTCATTAGGGTTGAAAACTCTTTGCAATAAAATATGCAGTTGCATTTACATACTTGGACACAAATAATCTGGCAGGTGTACAATGAAAAATATCCAATCAACACATATTCTAGTCTATAAACATGAATAAAATGTCAATGAAATAACTTAATTTCTTTTGATTGTACATGCGTTATATTTTAGCATATCAAATTGAATACTCAAATACTGTAGGGGAAGTGATCAATGTATGACAAAACTGGCTTTTATGAATTACATAAGCATTCATTGTAATTATCGTCATTTAATTTTTCTGCAAGGAATGTAATTTAGCTGATCTTGACATTTTCCTATCATTTCTAGGAGAACATCTCTGGTGTTTTCAACAAGAGCTGTGCCATCAGTTACACATCCTACAGAAACGTGTTTCCAGTTTGGACTCTGGGCCGTTTCTTGCGCCTCTACCCCTCCAGCTCACTAGCTCAGAAGCTGGGAAGCACAGAGAGATAATCTGCAAAGTGTCTGATTTCATTCTGAGTCTTGGTGAAATTTTCACTTTGATACAAACCGATTTGCTGCTTTTAGGACTGATCAGTCAGTAATTAAATAGAATTACATAGAATTGAACTGTATTTGAAAGCTAAGTTGGTTATTTTACATGATTTTCTTCATTCTGTATAGTATGCAGTGAAGTACTGAGATGGCAAAATCAATTGCACAGCTCTGCCAAATAAATGTATAAAACATTTCATGTCCTTGTAATTAAACAGTGCCTGTAGCAGTAAATAACTGAAACACATAGGCATAAATTCACCCAATTTATCTGTTTATATTGAGAACAAAGTATAAAGTAAATTCTGAAATTATTAATAGCATCCACCTACATTCTTCGGTATCTTTCCCTATTACACACACATCGAGGCACTCCAAATGTGTGTTTTGGAAACAATATATATATATATATATATATATGTGTGTGTGTGTTTTGGAAACAATATATATATTGTTTCCAAAACAATATTACATATTACATATTAGTTGTCCATTATGCTGTAATAGTATTTATGGGTTATTTCTTCACAATTGCTTGTTATTCAAAGGTGTGCATACAGATGGCATTATAACCACTATATATGTTTCTTTTCAAGTTCTTTTCAGTCTAATAAGGCTAATAATTAGATGAGAATGGTAATCAATCATTGGTAAATACAATGATATCAATCCACACAGACAATTTTTTTCTATTATTCATTGTTTTCAACATGCTGAGAAATGAACCAGCTTGTCCATTCTCCTACAAGAATTGAGCCATTCCAATACATGCATTGGAGGGTAATTTATTTATATTATATGTTCAGGCAACTGTTTTGTTTTGTTTTGTTTTTTTTTTGGGGGGGGGGGGGTATGAGGAACTGCTGCTGGGTGAATAATAGCCTGCTACTGTAGGTGTGGGATAATACTTACTTTCATGGGAGTGCTTTAATATGGTAATCTCTGCCTGGTGCTCTCCCCCACTATCTTTCGTACCAGCATGTTCAGCTTTCCATGGTTCTTGCAAGTCAGGCATAACCTGTAATCGAGACACACCCATCGTCTAGATTTCACTGAGGCCAAGTAACAAAGTAAAATTCCAGTGCAAGAAAGTAAATAATTGCCTTTGTCACAGGAGATCAAGCATTAATTACGGTAATAGGAATAATTTTAGGGTTGGGATGAAAGGGAGACACATAGGAGATCATTTACGACATTTGTCAGACACCCTTATCCAGAGTAACTTGCATTATCTCATTATATATTGTATCTGAGCAGTAAGGGGCTTATTTATGGGCCCAACAGGGGTTTGAACCTGAGACCTTCTGATCATTAGGCCAAAGTCTTAACCAGGGAGCTAACCCTGCCCTAACAAGATGATAAAATATTTAGATCCTCAAACATACATGCGTGTGTGTTTAATTTTAGTAGCAATGTTAAAGTTTCTTTATCCTATTTGTTAATCCAATAGTTATAGTTATAGTGATAGTTAAAGCTTTCGGAAATATATTCAGTATAACCTCGTTAAACTTTCTATGTCCTTTTATTTGTTTTCAAGTGTTGACATACACCTCAAAACCAGTTTGGCAACCTGTCACTCTGAGAAAGTGGTATGATCTTGTTTAATCTGCAGTGTTTTAAGCCTTGCTGTAGCTGCACTCCTTGTTGTGTGATTTAGTCCAACCCATGCTGCACCCACACACAGCGCTCTCATTGGTAGGATAAGGAATGATGAATCATCCATTGGCAATGCACCCAGACTTCCGCTAAAGAGACATTCGAGATCAAGCGACTGCCCAGTGCCTGGTGCGTCACAGGGCCATTATTTTTCCTTATTTTAGAAGTCTCTGTGGTAAGTAAATCTTTTGACTGGTATATGTAATTACATAATGATTTGGGGAATTATTCATTTATTCTTTCTTTTATGAGACTGCGGTGTCAAAACCAGTTTTAAAATACTCCAAACATGTCATAACTAATTTTTTAAAAAAGCATTCGAAGAAACTGGTCTTTACATTGCTCGTGATGTTACTGGTCACAGAACTGGTCAGGAACCACCCTAGGTGTTTTAGCAGCTCAAGAGTGTTAGGACTGATGTATTTTTTGTGTTGCCGTGCATTTGGGCCTTCTTAATAATTGAAGGGACTTTTATGCAAGCTATGTCACATGTTTTGTTTGTCACAAAGATGTGACAGTCATGTATATTAGCAGTGTGACCGTTTTTTCTTTTCTTTTAATGACATGAACCTTATTTGCAAAATGATTTGCATAAAGATAGAGCAGCTAGCAAGATCCTTTCAGTTAGGCACTTGCTGAATTTTTTTAATCAATAGTGATGTCACCTCCTTCATGACACAATCATAGATAGTTTATAAATTCTAATTTACAAGGTAAAAGGTTATTAATATCCCTAATAAAAATATTGCTTTTAAAAGATGAATGATCACAAATTTGCATTTGAAATTTAAAAGATTGTCTTAGTATTTTTTAATGGAACCTCACGTTTCACAACTCCAGCGTCACAAGTTCTGTGGGTCTGTGTGCTTTCTACCTGTTCTCTCAATGACTGCATGGCTTTCCTCTAGCCTATCTGTTTCTTCCCACCTCCAATACCCATGAAAGCATGTGGATTGGCTGAGATAAATTGCCCCTTGGTATAAATGAATATGTGCAAATGATCACCATGGCATCCTATCAAGGGTGTAACCCTGTCTTATAGCCAGTGTTCTTAGGATAGGCTACAGATCCACTACAACCCAGACCGGGATTAATTATTTATTAGTGCTACTCAACTTACAGCAGTACAGGGAAAAACAAAACATGCCAGTAATTATTTTATATTTTTTGTTGTATTTGTAATTGCATTTGTGGTTTTAATTCAACTTACAGTTTGTTCCCTTTTAAATATGCTTCCTTTTATTTTTTTTCCCCCAAGCTTCTTTTTTTTTACTGTATGTTGCGTTCCTGGACCTGTTGCTACCACTTTAATTGTAAGATGTCATGACTTCCCCTTTAGGAAAATGACTTTTATGAGCATAATCCAACTATTCAAACATAAGATATAATATTTAAATGTGCAGTTATATTTTGGTTGTTTAACAAAGAAATTTTCTTCCCCAACTTTCCTCTGGCAGAATATTTTAGGATAAAGTTAAGATCTGTTTTTGAATTTGTGGTTTAGATTGAAGTTTGTGTGTCTGTGTGTGTGAAAATTCCGCAGCCACAGCTATGAACCCCTACTATCCGCAACAGCCTGGGCAACCTTATCCCAATCCAAATGCTCCTTATGGTAACGCACCTTACCAGCCTCCATTGCCAAACCAGCCAGGGTATCCTGGCCCTGGAGTCTATCCAGGAGGGCCATGCAATCCTCCCATGGTCCCACCAATGCAACCAGGAGGGCCGTGCAATCCTCCCATGGTCCCAGTCCCACCAATGCATCCAGGTGGGCCATATAATCCTGCATTAGGCCCAGGGTATAACCAGGGGCCAGGATATGGGCCTGGGGCAAATTTTGCGCCAAATGCAATTCATGGTCCCGGGCATGGGCATGGGCATGGCTATGGGCATGGATACGGGGGAGGCCCTCACCAGGGATATGCACATGGTCATCACAAACATGGGAAGAAGCATAAAAAAAAGAAGCATGGCAAGGTGAGAACACAAATCTGACAGAATAAAATAATAAAGTGTAGATCACCCAAGTAATGTGTGACTATGGCAAGGTTTATATTGTTTTTAATGAGTGCCATCTTTTCCACAGCATTCTGGAAGCAGCAGCTCTTCCGACTCTGATTAGATTATGAGGATATGTCAAAAGCAAATCTACAGTATATGTACATTCTAAAATATTTGTACAAATAATCCATGTATTCACACATCTATATATTCACACACCTACAGTACATTCTCGAGTCTCTATATATGGATATATGTATTATTCTATTGCTTGGCTGAATAAAAGGGTTTTCTAATATAATAATGAATATATATTATTTAGATTTTGTCTGTCCACCTTTATTTATTTAATAATAAATAATAATTTCAGTGCATAATTATTGGTAGGTTCATGCAACCAACCTGAGTAAACTAAACTGAAAAAGAAAAAAAAATTCTGCCACATTTGCACAAATTCCTAATTTACTTCATTATACTGTACACAATATTTACAGAATGTCCTGATAAAAATAACAATTACAATTTACATAGATGTGACAATTATTTTTGATATATTCTTCACAGGGAAATTTATTATAATATCAAGAACAAACTGTACTAGTCTACATGGCTCATAAAGAATATATTGTATAACCCTTACATATAAGAATATATAGCAATTAGATCTTGGACAATTATTGCACAAAAAAAAATAACATGACTTCAACACCTCAAGCTGAAATCCCAAAAATTCCACTAAAAACGGATGAACTAAGGTGTTATGTGATCATCTATACTTATTTATAATAATAATAATAATATATAAATACTGTAAATAGTTGTGTGCTGATTTCCTAATTTGTTATTTTTAAATTATTGTTCTGTAGAAAAGTGCCATGCTTGCTTTCTGCTTTAGGTGTTCTTACTGGTAAGTGTCTAAAAGCCACCACCTTAAAATTTTGCAGAGGCAGATTGACCTGCTTCCGGGAACAGTGGCTATTTTAACCTTATCTTAAAGACAGCATGTGCTTTGTTTCATTTAGTATCCACGTTAACGTTTTAACTCACTCATCAACTGTACAGGACTGAACAGGGAACACATCCAAATACACATCCAAATACTCCATGTCCATGCCCATGTATTCCTTGGAAAAAGCCAGTGTTCACTGTTGGATTACCGGGAATTCCCATCCTGGCTGTGATGGTGGAGAGCATGGACCTTGGCCTTAAATGGGAGAATAAACACCATATGCAGAGTTGGGGTTCATGCTATGGCCAGTCAGATACACCTTCCTTGACAATGTTAAACACCCAATGATGTATGTCAATATACAGTACGCTATCATGACATTTCACCTAACTATCATAAGTAAATGACAGTAAAAGACAAAAAAAAGAGAACTTGATTAAAATGGCAAAATTAAGCAAATGAGCCTTTTGTGGTTTTTAAATTCAATGAAATACAATAAGATAAATAAATAATACCTCAGTATTCAGTTAAAAGGTACCAACACAATGATCAAGTCAACTGTCATTAATTTAAACTTTTCTGCATTTTTCTCTTTGTAATGCCAACAGTGTGCAAAATATCCCAGAAGTCTTCACAGATATGCAACATTAACATATTCAAGCAATTGCATAATAACAGATGTGTTACAGATGTGATCTAGCTTTAGTCCCTCGGGATTGTTGTTTTATGACAAAAGTGGCATTAATTTCCTTTTAATCACTACAATACAAATATGATCTTTGATCATATTTTGTAGTATGACCTCTGACCTTTACAAACTATTGGTTAAAAGTAACCTTTACCCAGCATATAGCCAACACCCATTCATAAAACAATTTAAAAAGCATACATTTCTGCTGAGCTGAAATATACCTACATCAAGAAGGTAAAATACTATTTTTCTATAGCTGGGTATTTCTGGGGTTTGTGCATGTCCAGAAAATATTTGAATATCTTAATATATATTTTATTTTTATTGCTTGATAAACAATATATCAGTCTAACAGATTACCATTTAGCCAAAACAAAACCCTACAGTACTCTACAAAGTGTCTTTAAAATACTCTAAATTCAATAACAGGAAGTTAAAATATATATATATAAAAGAAATATATCTGTCACTGCTTAGTTGTCCTGCACAAATATTTCACATTTCTAATTCTCAGACAAGAATAATTTTCAATTTTAATTTTTTGCAAACTGTGAAATTAACATGTCACAGTTTACAGCTGTCATTTATTTCTTTTATTTCTAGCCACATAACAGGAGTCCATATTATATGGACCATAATGATATAATAGCAGGAGCCAACATTCAGTCATGTTTGACTATAGATTATTTGCAGTTGATGTCGCTGCTTGTCTATGATTCACAGGAGTTCTGTTTTATGGACTGCCACCATTCAATTTCATACAGTAGAAAGATATCAGAGATGTTCATATAAACAACACCGCGATCCCTTTGATGGCAATACTGACCTATTTCCTGCAATAAGTTGGCACTGCTCAACCACCACTGCTAATGCCCAGGGCTGTCTATTCTATAGGAAATCTGTGGGAGGAACTTTATTCTTGAGAACAAACATTGTCACGTGTAGATGAGATCTAGCTTTAATTGCACCACAACTGTCTGACTGTAGCTTTTTTATACTGTTTGTCATTTACTGTATTGGATTTTGAAGACACTTTTATGGTCTTGGCTACTGGATAATTAATTAAACTGCTCTTTAGTTTATCAAGAAATAAAAATCTGTATTGAGATATTAAGATATCGTAATGTCTCTAAAAGATTTTGAGACATGATTAAATTTATGGACATTTAAAACAAAACCAAGAAAAACTCAAGTGTAGTAAAATAAAGAAATTAAAATTAATTTTATTTTCTTACTGTAGGTATCTTTTTTTTTCTCAACAAGGTCACCAATAGCTCAGCAGAAAGGTTTGCACTTTTTATTGTTTTACAAATCTGTGTTGGCTCTCTGCTGGGTAAAGGTCACTTATAGTGCCATGAAAAACTCTTTGCCCCTTACTGATATTTTTCCTTTTTTGCATATTTAACACACTTAAATAATTTATATGGTCAAAAAAAAATTTATAGTACATACAGATAACCAGAGTAAAAACAAAATGCAGTTTTTAAAAGAGGAGAAGGGGAAAAGGTGTCCAAACCTGCCTGGCCCTATTTGAAAAACAATGCCCCTTTACCTAATAAGTGGTTGTGACACCGCTTATGGGAACAACTGCAATCAAACATTTGTATAGGGGTCTCTCACATCGCTGCAGAGGAATTTTGGTCCATTCTTCTTTTCAGAATTGTTTTAAATCAACCACACTGGAGGGATCTCATGCAGATTTACAGTAAGTCTAGACTTTGACTAGGCCACTCCAAAAGGTCAGGCCTGTGTATGACAAAAGAAATTTAACTCAGCTTTCCAAAAATGTGATTAATCACAGTTTGTTCATAATTTAGCAGGGGGGAATTACTTTTCCACATAGCCAGGTAGGTTTGAACAGATTTCCTATAACAAATTAAATAATAATTTTAAAACACGTATCACATACAAAATATGATCACATACACTAGTTGTATTTAAAAAAATAAAATAAAATAATGTCATAAAACAATAACCCTCATATGAGTGCAGATGGATCAGAAATAGCAGTTTTTAGTTTGTAGCCAAACAAACTGTAATATCCATTAATAGATTATGGATTTATTTTATTTTTAAATATATATTTCAGGATATAGACATGTACATGTCCTGGGTCAACATAATTTGGCTTTCATTTAACTTATTTCTGTCTTTTTTTCATACTAATTCAAATCATAATCTGTGCTTCTCATATACATTATAATCTATTGTTTAATGTTTCTACTGGGTTTATCAAAAATCTCTATACACAGGGGAAATGACACTTTATCAAAATGAGTTTCTGCCACTCAAATTAACATTTTATTTGACATCACATACATAACCATACACAGTATAATCTGCAGTGAAATATCACTGCAGAGAGGCTGGAGCAGTCGTGACGACAGCCAACCTCACCTCTGCCATCTTGGATGACCTTATCATGAACACATGTTAACACATCTGATGTTAGGCCTGTAAAGTAATTGCCTAAATATGTTAATACATATGAAGGCATTTAAAACTCCTTGTAAAATGTTGGTGTTATATGTGCCCACCTTTTGAGTTAAGAGAAAATGAAAGAAGTCAAATCACAAACAAGTCAACATGTAGACAGACAAATTGACTTTTTATTTGTGTATTTCATGTGTTTAATGTGTTTGCAGTAATTTTTTTACTGACAAATAAAAATTTTCTTTTTAACTCTAAAGTTTTTTTTAAGGCAACTAATTTTGACATCATATTTATCAATCCCTTTTTTTCTTTTTCTTTGAAAATGTTGTATGTATTTATGTTTAGGAGGTGAAATGTGATGTTGGAGAATACTGACAATCAGCCAGAACACTAATACCACCGTCAAGTAAATTGAGTAACATTGATTATCAATCGTTATACCAATAAACTGGTCACAGAATCATGGGCACACAAGGCTAATATATGGCTGTGGGGACCAAGGGCAAGCCACATACTGCTCAAGAAAGTAATTGCTGGCCACGATGGAATGGTATCAAACACTGCATTACGCACTGCCGAACATGGGGCTTAGCAGGCAGAGAGTTCAAGGCTGTTGATCTCTGTTAGTACTCCAAATTCCCCAGATCCCAATCCGACCGAGCATCCATGGAATGCACCGGACAAATAAGTCTAACCCACAGTGGCCCCACCCTGCAACCCACAGCACCCAAAGGATCCGCTGCTAATGTACTGTTGCCAAATACCACAGCTGCCCACAGAGGTCTTGTGGACTCTGGTTCTCTGAGGGGCCAGAGCTGCCCAGTTGGCAAAAAGGGAATCGACACAATATTGGAAATTATGTTTTGGGTCTTAATGTTATGAGCAATCAGTGTAATTGTGAATTTAACATATTCAAGGAAAGTGTATATGACTGCCAACAGCATAAAATTTGTAGTAATCATTACATTTTATTCTTTCATGGATTAAACAACATGACCTCATGAATTAATTGCTTAAAATAAAGTTAACACTTTATCTCCATCCTTTTAGTGGCTCGTTTAAAATGATACAAATAATAGGTATATACTGTACAGTATATATAAAAAGTAATGAGGATCTCCTACCAGATTGCTCACCATCAATCTTGTTCCCTTGGAAGTCACACTTCCTTAGTTTTTCACAATGTACATGTGATTTTTTTAAAAATCACTTTGTTTAACAGCTTTTTTGGGGGGTAATAAATGTCTCTGTTTTTTTCTTACTGCCATCTGTCTTCTAAATGTCATATGGTGAATGTGTGGTGAAACAATGTGATATAGCACTTTGCCATCATGTCTAAAGGTAAATCAGGCTGACTTGACCAAAACAATTAAAGATAAACCAATCTTCAACACATTGCCAAACTGTTATTTGTCAGAATCAAGCAAAGTAAGCCATAATGAATTTGGGTGAAGCTGGCTAAAAAACAACAAACTAGTGCTCGCCCTATCATCCGGGGATCGCGAGTTTGATTCCCGGGTGATGCTGTTACCTCTTACAGTCGGAGGCCTAGAGAGAGCTGATTAGCCGAGCTCTCTCGGATGGGAGGGATGAGAGGTGCTTAGTGCTCCCACATTAATCACGGCTTTACAGCCAATCATGGGCGTCTGTGAGCTGACGCAAGCGGAATGAGCGGATATCGCTGTCCCCCGAGTGTGTTACGCCGCCCCCAACGGTTCGTGAACGAGCGGTTCGAAAAGATGCGGTCACGTGGTTCGGAGGAAACACATGATAGTCTTCGCCCTACCGGCTGAGAGGAAGTAGTAGCCTTAATGTGGGAGCCCCCTAGTGACGCGGAGGAATTGGACACGACTAAATTAGGGAGAAAACCTNGGGGGGGGGGGGGGGGAAACGACAAACTGCTGTCATAGTGCTGGAAAAGTGTGAAGCTAGATGCCCTTCTACATAAATTTTAGAAAAACTTTGAAAGTGCTGTTATGTTATATATAAATCAAAATCTCTGCCCTCCATAACAGCACTTTATGGGGCAAAAAAGTATTTAGTCCAATTGTGCAAGTTCTCCCACTTAAAAAGATGAGGTATATCGATGATGAAAATTACAGGCCTGTCTTATCTTAAGTGGAAAAACTTGCACAATAGGTGGCTGACTAACTATTTTTTTACCCCATAAAAACTCAAAAAAATTCAATATCGTGCAAAAGTTCATTTATTTCAGTAATGCAAATTAAAGGTGAAACTAATATATGAGATGGACTCATTACATGCAAAGCAAGATAGTTCAAGCCGTGATTTGTTATAATTGAGATGATTATGGTGTACAGCTCATGAAAACCCCAATCCCCAATCTCAGATAATTAGAATATTACACGCAATCAATAAAGCAAGGATTGGATTGTACATAGAACCATATCGGACCTCTGAAAAGTAAAGTATGCATATGTACTCAGTACTTGGTTTGGGCCCCTTTTGCAGCAATTGCTGCCTCAATACAGCCTTGTTTGGAAGCTATCAGCCTGTGGCACTGCAGAGGTGTTATGGAAGACCAGGATGCTTCAATAGCGGCCTTCACCTCTTCTGCATTGTTTGGTCTCATGTCTCTTATCTTTCTCTTGGCAATGCCCCAATTCTCTACGGGGTTCAGGACAGGCTAGTTTGCTGGCCAATCAAGCACTGTAATCCCACGGTCATTGAACCAGGTTTTGGTACTTTTGGCAGTGTGGGCAGGTGCCAAGTCCTGCTGGAAAATGAAGTCAGCATCCCCATAAAGCTTGTCTGCGGGAGGAAGCATAAAATCCAAAATCTCCTGGTGGCTTTGTTGATCCTGGACTTAATGGAGCACAATGGACCAACACCAGCATATGACATGGCTTCCCAAATCAACACAAGCTGTGGAAACTTCACACTGGACTTCAAGCATCTTGCCGTGTGTGCCTCTCCATTCTTCCTCCAGCCTATGGGTCCTTGGTTTGCAAATGAAATGCAAAAGTTGCTCTCATCAGAAAAGAGGACTTTGGACCACTGAGCAACAGACGAGTTCTTTTTTTCTTTAGCCCAGGTAAGACGCTTCTGACGTTGTTTCTTATTCAGGAGCAGCTTGACAAAAGGAATACGACATTTGAAGCCCATGTCCATGATCCATCTGTGTGTGGTGGCTCTTGATGCACTGACTCCATCCTCAGTCCACTCCTTGTGAAAGTCCCGACCACTTTTGAATGGCCTTTTCCTGACAATCCTCTCCAGGCTGCTTGTGCACCTTTTTCTTCCACACTTTTCCCTTCCACATAACTTTCTATTAATGTGCTTTGATACAGCACTTTGGGAACATCCAACTTCTTTTGCAATTACCTTTAGAGGCTTACCCTCCTTATGGAGGATATCAATGATGGTTTTGTCCACTGTCAGGTCAGGTCAGTAGTCAGGTCGGCAGGTTTTCCCATGACTGTGCTTCCTACTGAATCTGATTAAGAGACCATTTAAAGGCTCTTTGCAGGTGTTATGGCTTAATTAGCTGAGTAGAATGGGACACTTTGAGCCTAGAATATTGCACCTTTTCACAATATTCAAATTTTCTGAGATTGTGGATTTGGGGTTTTCATGAGCTATAAGCCATAATCATCACAATTATGACAAATCACGGCTTGATATCGCTTTCCATGTAATGATTCTCTCTCATATATTAGTTTCACCTTTTAAGTTGCATTACGGAAATAAATTAACTTTTGCACGATATTCTAATTTTTTGAGTTTCACCAGTATATATAACTGTGTATATTAACATTTTCTCACTGCCCAAAGGCAAAATACTTAGCATCTGATTTTATTATGGTTATTGATAATATGTGCTTATAATATGTGTAAACGTATATCATCTTTTTGACGCTGCAGTAAAATAAACAGACCTGTCTGGGTGTGTAGGCATGTAACTTAGGTATGTAGTCGAGCCTGTCTCTTTAATTTTCTATTCACACCATCACAAATGTTATGACTTCGAGCATGCGCACGGGGGAATTACATTTCCGGCACACCTGTTGCTCTCTGTAGATGTGATCAGCTTCAGGTAAGTGCATCTTAGCTCCCTCTCTGTAATTTTTAGACTGATTGCTATTTTAGACACTTTTTAGGGTAGGATTTTGTTTTGGTACTTGATATATCTTTTGATTGCTGTTTTGTTTATAAAGCAATCTATATATAATATTGTATATTTATTAATATATTAAGATTTAATTAATTACATGGGTATTAATTAAACTCAGAA
Organism: Clarias batrachus; assembly: GCA_003987875.1. Classification (NCBI taxonomy): domain Eukaryota; kingdom Metazoa; phylum Chordata; class Actinopteri; order Siluriformes; family Clariidae; genus Clarias; species Clarias batrachus. The sequence continues at coordinate 181,049 of QMIH01000397.1, read as the reverse complement.
ATACCCAGCTATTATAAAAGAAAGAATTGTGCAAGATTTTAAAATTGCTTTCTTACTGTAGATATCCTTTCTCATCAAGAAGAACAGCAACAGTTCAACAGGAAGGTATGCACTTTTTCTTGTTTTAGAAATGGATGTTTGCTGATTTGTTTAGTAAAAAAATACACTAAACAAATCTGCAAAATATTTTCACAGATCAGTTGTACTCATTACAAAAAGAAAATAAGTGCTTAAGATTAATTAAAAAGAGTTGTTTGGTTAAAACAGACTATCTGTAGTGCCCATTACTTGAGGTGTGGCGTTTATGGTTCTTTAATTTAGTCTTTTTTCTATTTTGAATTCGAGCCAAAAATCATTAACCAACCTTGCTTTCTGTCTTTCTTTCTTACTATTTCAATTTATACATATTTGTACAAGTACATTTTGTGCTTCTCATATATACAGCTTGCCTCCAGTTAAACATCAAAACAAAACCTGCAGTATTATTATACTGTATTGGAACGTCTGTAGCTTTTATTACAGTACACATTTGGCAGAGGCATTGTTTTAACATCACTTTACAGTGTCACTATCTGGCCCATCCCAGATGACCTCACCTGGATGAATCTTCATACTGTAGACATAGGCCATGGGCCAGTTTCCAGTTTCAAAGTAGTTTCAAATGTCCTGGTTTCAAAGCCACTCAATTTTTCCGTTATACCATTCTTGCATTATGACCAGTTTTTACTGATTCGTCAAAGACAGAACATAAAGAAATCCCTCAGAGGGAGGGGAAGGGGTCATGTTACTCGATGCTGCACTTGAGTCCACCCCCTATGCCTGGTTGGTGCAAATACTCAGTTGTATGTATGGTAGTATAGGTGGATATATATATATATATTGCCAAATTCAGTGTAACACTGTCATGAAATGAAAATTTGCAACCACCTGTGAGAGTTCTCTCTCTAGCATTGGTGAAATGAATGCTATAGGGTTACTACTGATGCAACAAACATTGATAATTACCTCACTAACATCAGCTAGTTTCCTAACATTACTGTAGTTCACAAAGTGGAAAAAAGCAGAGATGTACTAATTTTCTGCGAAAGCAGAACTTTTACTTTAGTACTACAGTATAGTTAAATTAATCGGTAATGTGTCAATACATTTATTTAAATCTTGTAGCATGATGTAAGCTCTCTGGTCTTTTTGCTACTGCATGACACTAGAAAAATACCAAAATCAGTGCAAATAGGTTAACATTACACCTGGGAGGATTCAGCATTAATTTGGCTCACTCATACTCTCTCTCTTTCCCTCTCTCTCCCCTGTGTGTCTGTATGCATCGGAAGTGAAGTAACAGGATCAATATTATGGCATTGTTTGATTTTTTTTTATATAGTAATCACAGTAATAGTCTGTGTTTTTCATGTGAATCTTTAGATCATGTAATACATAAAATAATTAAAAACATAAAAATGTATATTTAATCCCGTACTATACATAATTACCAAAAGCTCACACATGTTTGCCAGCAGAATCAATAGTGAAAGATTTAGGCTTCCTTTATTATTTGGAAGAAGTCAATTTTTTACTTATTATTTTTTTTATTTAGTTAGTTTACATAACATACATGATTATTAATGTTCAAAATATTTTATATATGTTTACAAATAAAATTTTAAATAATAAAAATTTTCTTCAGTAGAACCCCCCCCCCCCAGATGTTTCAGAATAACACATTTTTGTAACATTTCTTTTTGTCTAGAGGTCCATTAAGGTTTGTTACAAATCCTTTAGTGATAAAAGGAGATTCCAACCACTTTCTAAAGTAATCTCCTGCGCATTCAACTCTTCCACAGATGTATTGCAAATGACGTATTGTTGTCCTGGTATTGGCTCATGCCAGGAAAAAAAATATCCACAGATGGGATAAACGTATCATTAAGTTAGTTAGATCATTCAAGTAGTCAGCTGACTTCATTTTATTACCACATAATGTTGCTTAGCCTAGACATGACAAATCAAAGCAATCCTAGATCATATCACTGTCTTCAGAGGCTTACAATATATAGTGGGCACTGTGCAAGAGAAGTGCATTGTGATCATCATCACTACCCTTCCTACCCTGCTGCACCCATCTCTCTGACAAATCAGACATACAAATTAATATGATCATAGACAGACAAACTGAGCTTCATTAAATGGGTATTTATTTAATATGATTCTTGGTATTTGTTAGGACCATTATAGGCAGCTAATTTTATTTTAGCGTTACAATTTTAAATCGCTACTTATTTATAATTGTGAGGCGAAATGTTATGATAGAGAATATTGACATATACCATTATGTTTTTAATATTAAAGAAGGAGTATCAGACGGGCAACAGCATGAACCCCAACCAACCACATGGTTCTTACCCTCCCCAAGGTCCTCCCCAAGGCCCATGCCCTCCCCAAGGCCCATGCCCACCACAAGGCCCATGCCCACCACAAGGCCCATACCCACCCCAAGGCCCATACCCAGCCCAAGGCCCATACCCACCCCAAGGCCCATACCCACCCCAAGGCCCATGCCCTCCATCATCTCAGCCAGGATTCGGAGGTCCCTGTAATCCACCGATGAACCCAGGCTGTGTTCCTGCACAACCTGGACGTCCTCACTCACCTGAGCATCATGGCCACGGCCACGGTCATGGCCATGGTCATGGGCAAGGGCATCACGGGCATGGGCATGGGCATCATGGTCGTGGCCATCATCACGGCAGTGGGAATTGCTAAAATGGCAAAAACTAAAATGCATGGTAAGGTTAGCATGGGCAATGGGATGTTTTAAAATATTTAAATAAAGAAGTGGAAATTAAGATATGTATTAAAGTTGTGTGTAATAATTTGCAGTAACTAAATATTATGATCCTAACAGGAGCCCTAGCAGCCTTCAGTTGCAGGAAGAGTGCAGGAAGATCCACTTCACATGAAACAAACTCTCTGTCCTTCTTGTACTAATTGTTGAATACCTTGCTATACAGAGAAATATGTATTAACCATCACTCAAAATATATTTCTTCTTAAAGCATTTAACATTGTGGCTATATGAGATGAATGCTTAGAATAAATTTCATACTTTATTTCTGTCCTTTTATTGTTTTTTTTTAAAAAAATGCATAAAATTAATAAAAGCCAACAAACTAAAAGACACGACATCAGAGGAGAATCTTAAAACATATATTGCATAACATACATTTTGTGTGTTTTTCTTTTTGCATGATGAGGGTAGATTTTGAGCCATTTTAACATTTAAATTAAAATACGTTTTTAAAAAATTGACCAAGGAGGACAAGTTCATTTATTTTATTTCTCCATGTAGCTAGTAAAGACTTTTGTATGTGGTTGTTTTCCAGGTCAAATTTGACCCTTGTATATATTCAAAAGTACCTTATAGTCATCAGAAGGGGTAAACCGGTGTAAGTGGTGATTCCTGAAAGAGAAAAATATATAGATGTACTATAGAAATATAGACACAAAATATTGTGTCTGTCTTTAGGATAATGGAAACAGAGTTTAATGGGGCTCCGACATCACCTCGGGAACCTACATGGGCTACTGCTAGCACCTCCAGTCTTAGAAACAGTTAAGAAGTAACCTATTACAACCAACACAGCTGATTCGGTGAAATCATTGCAGCCAAATTCGGTGTGCAGGAGGCCATAGTTCTGTTAGTTGAGGACTCGCTAGGACACAGTGAGTGAGAAGGTGATGTATCAAAAAAAAAAGAAATCAATTGTGGAAGAAAACTTACTATGTCCCCTCCATTAAGGGCAATGAAAAGGACATTTACACATACAGTAGGTGGTTTTAATGTTATGGCTAGGTTTTGGGTTTCTATTATGGCCAGCGTTTGCGTTTTTAGCAATTTGTGCTGCATTGGCTTTTCTGTGGGATTAGACCAGACAGTCAGCAGTTTACTGTTATATACTGTAACTGATCATCTTAATTAATGCACTTGGTGGTGTTAATGTTATGGCTGATCAGTGTATGTCCAAAAACAACGCCATCTGTTGGTCCTCTGTAGGATATCAGTCTGCAGGTAGGACGGCAGCAGCACAAAATGCAATTTTGGTACACTGGCGACACCGTAATATAATGTTCTAAATTTACAGTGGAAAGAACAAGAGTATCTTAAAGTTTTTTTTTTAAATAATGAACATTTTACATTTAGCCATTGGGCAGATGCTCTTATCTAGAGCGACTTACAAAAATGCTTAAGCTTCCATCATTGGACAGATCCTTGCATACTGGGTTAGTTGGTTACTAATTAAATGACATTATTCATACCATTAGCTATACACTGTTTGGAACATGTAGGTGTTAGTCCAAGTATTGAGTCGTCGTTTAAAGATCGTCAACGACATCTAGGTAAAAGAGACCAGAAAAGAGTCTGAATGAATGCCGCCCTCGATCCCTGAGAGATGGTAGGATGAGGCAAGCAGTGCTGGAGGATTGGAGGGAACGTGGTGCAGTGCGTGGTGTGATTAGACAGAGAGGTAAGTGGGTGCTGGACCATTTTTAGTTTTGTACACAAGCATCAGGGTTTTGAATTTGATGCGGGCAGCTACAGGAAGCCAGTGCAGGGAGTGGAGGAGTGGGGTAGTGTGGGAGAACTTGGGAAGTGTTGGAAAAAAGACATGCGTACAGCTGCATTCTGGATCAGCTGCAGAGGACGGGTGGTGGATAGAGGAAGACCATACAGAAGAGATTTGCAGTAGTCCAGTCTTAAAATAACAAGGGACTGAACAAGCACCTAAGTATCCTGTGAAGAAAAACATTGAATTTGAAAAGTGGAAATGGAAAAGTGATTACTTCTGATGTTGTAAAGAAGAAATCGACAAGAGCAAGTAATGTGTGGGAAAAATGACAGTTGATTGTCCGGAGTTACTCCAAGATTGCGGACAGTAGGTGAATGAGTGATCTGATTGTTGTCCAGGGAGAGTCTTAACTGGGGGATGAATCACCAGGGACGAACAGCAGTTTGGTTTTACTCAGATTGAGCTTCACCTGATGAGCGATCATCCAGGATGAGATGTGTACCAGATATGCTGAGATCTGGGTGGAAACCTGAGTGTCTGAGGGAGGAAAGAAGAGGATAAGTTGTGTGTCATCTGCATAACAATGAAGGGGACATTTGGTTGTAAACAGCCCTTCCAAGAAGTTTAGTAACAAAAAAGAGAAGTGATACCAGGCGATAGTTGCTGATGTATGCTGGATCCAGGCAGGGTTTCTTGAGAATGGGAATAAGCCATGACTTCTTAAAAGCAGCAGGAACATGACCAGATAATGGGGAGTGATGGATGATGTTTGTGACGAAGGGAAGGTGTTCTTGTGGGATGGCCTAGAGCATTGCACAAATTTATAAAATGTTAAATCTCGGTTCCAACGTAATAGTATATAAACTGAAAAAGTTATGTTACATTTTGGTTATATTTACATAATATAAATATAATGTACATATGTTATATTTACATTATGGTTTTACATTTTGAGGTAAATAGGATGACATTCTAAGAGATCAAGGCTGATGCCAGATACACATTAACCTTTTATCTTAATGCACTTCCTGACCATCGGGCATGGTCCCAAGTTAAATGCTACTCTCGAGGCCAAGCTGTGCCTATGTCTCTATGATAATGTGAAGGTCTGTGCGATACAGTTATGCTGATTGGGTTAGCACCTATGCATTTGAATGACATTGTTATGCTGATAGTCTCACAATGATAGTATCCCAGCAGCTATGTTCACATCTACACAGAAATAGCATAAATGAACTGTATCAGTCAGGATTTAGGCCTCATCACAGCACAGAGACAGTCACTATATTTGTGTTACTGGACCTCAGTGCAGCTTTTGACACCATTGATCATAGTATTCTCCTTCACAGATTAGAAAAGGTAGTAGGAATTAATGGAACTGCCCTCTTGTGGCTCAGATCCTATTTGACTGATCGTTATCAGTTTGTAGATTTAGATGGTGACCATTCCTCATGTTCTCAAGTGGAGTTTGGTCTTCCACAGGGCTCAGTTTTAGGCCCACTGATTTTTTCCCTTTACATGCTTCCTCTGGGCAACATAATTCATAAACATGGTATTAATTTTCATTGTTTTGCTGATGACACACAATTATATGTCTCAGCAAAACCAGATGCGAAAAACCAGTTTGCTAAAATTGAGCAGTGTGTGCAGGACATAAGAGATTGGATGTTAGTTAATTTTCTTCTGCTTAATCCTGATAAGACAGAAGTTCTGGTCATAGGACCACAAGTAGCTAGAAGTAAGCTTTCTGATCACACTGTAACTTTAGATGGCCTGTCTGTTCCATCAAATGCAACAGTAAAAGACCTTGGTGTRATTATAGATTCCAGCCTTTCGTTTGAAGCACGTGTAGATAATATTACCAGGATAGCTTTCTTTCACCTTAGAAATATTGCCAAGATAAGAAACATATTGTCACTAAATGATGCAGAAAAACTAGTTCATGCCTTTATCACCTCTAGGTTGGACTATTGTAACGCCTTACTGTCTGGTTGTTCAACTAGGTGTATAAACAAGCTTCAGTTAGTACAGAATGAAGCAGCGAGGTTCCTCACTAGAACCAGAAGATACGAGCACATCACCCCTATCTTATCTACACTGCATTGGCTCCCTGTGAAATTTCGCATCGATTTTAAGATACTCTCTCCTTTTAAGAGTTCTCTCCTTTTCTGCTCTCTCCTCTCTCTCTCCCTCTCTCCTTTCCCTCTCTCTCTCTCTGTCGAGCTATACATGTTTGCTCCTGAATTGCCAGTGATCCAGACCCCTCTGCCCTCTGGAGCCGTCTAACCCGTCCTGGAGTCCTGCTTCTGGTTGGAGATCTCGTCGCATGGATGCCCCGTGTGGTCTGCCTGGATTCGTATGGTGGCTGGGAATGGTTTCCATTAAGACTGTCCTATCATCGATTGATGCTCTGGGGACCTGTGACTTCAGTTGTTCGATAGCTCAGGACTGGAATCTCCTACAGTTCCTGAGCCTCCAGGAACAAACTGGACTCCTTTTAATTTTAATTTTAACACATCTCCTGTTACACTGAACTTCCAGTACACAAAATTATGCTGATCAATCCCTGCTATCTGTTATCACCCAGATGAGGATGGGTTCCCTGTTGAGTCTGGTTCCTCTCAAGGTTTCTTCCTATTACCATCTCAGGGAGTTTTTCCTTGCCACCGTCGCCCTCGGCTTGCTCATCAGGGACAATCTTTTCATTTTGATTTGTACACATTGCATAAAAACTTACTTCTTTTTATTGTGCTATATAAATAAAATTGACTTGACTTGACTAGACTTGATTGGATTTAGGGCTGGGGAAATTCCATTCCCGGGCTGATTCCTGTAGTGCATTTGCATGCTTTATTTAGATTGTCTCCACCTCTATTCAGGTATATCCCGTCCCATTGAAAGGTATAAACTCTACAGTGCTGAGCTATAGTCAGACTTGGATGACTGCAGCGAAGCACATCGAGTTTTCAATAAAGAGTAACTTCTGCCTGAAAGATATCCCAGTCTCTGCTTCGACAAGGAAAAAAAGTTTCCAACAGGTCTAATGAACAGGTGGTGTGACTAGAAGACAAGATGATGTATCATCCTCCAATCTTTATATTATGAAGTTAGTTTGAGGTCGTCTTATAATTTATTAACTTGGAAATTTGACTAGTTCTGGAAAATGGTAGTTACAAAGTAAGAACAAAGGTCATTGACATTACAGGGAGAACAAAGGGAGAGGAAGTTGCACTAGACTCGTGCAATAGGAGGTATTGCCACATAAGGAATCAGGGAACAGAGAGAAGAGGTTATAGACATACAGTATGACAGAGAACAAAGGAAAATGGAAATTAGGGAAGTAGATTATTTAGAATGGGGAAAAAAATGCTTTGTTAAAGTCACAAAGTTATTCATCACATACGCATGTTTTTGAAACCGGATGTTATTTTAATTCAGCTTCTGAAGTTATCCTTGAGAGTTTGGTTAAGATGATAATTTTATTAAAGCCAAGTTTTTACTGGAGTGATTATGTTATGAAGCAGTATTCATTAGTTTTGTAATAGAAATATTCCAAATTGTATTTGCCTCAACATAATCAACAAATAACTCAACATACAGCCATTATTGTAAAAAAAAAAAAAAAAAACTGCCAACAAAAGTAAGTATACCCCAAGTCAGTTGTAGAAATGACTAAGAATAAAAAAAAAAAACTTTTTTAAATTTCCCTTCTATTTACTTTCTTTCTTTACTACTTTCCTTTTTTTCATTCTTACATGGAAGGAATAGGACCTTATGGTCAGAAATGGAAGTCCATCAGTGTGAGTGATCTACATACCTACCTGGGGCTTGTCATATTAGCTGCTGTGTTCAGGTCCTAAGGAGGGGGGATGCTTCTATAATTTGGCATGGCCATGGTGAAGCCCAGGTAGGTGATGACGTCCATGCCCATGATGATGCCCATGTCCTCCTGGTAAAAAGCCAGGGTTCATTGGTAGATTGCAGGGATCTCCCTATCCTCGCTGTGATGGTGGATGGCATGCGCCTGGGCCTTGAATTGGAGGATAAGCACCAGTTGGGGTTCATGCTGTTACCAGTTGGAAAGTTGGGGTTCATGCTGTTGCCAGCCCGAAAGGTCTTCCCTGAAGATGTTAAACACACAATAATTCAAATTCAAATTTTATTTGACACATACACCACCACACACAGTGAAATGCTTATACGACTGTCCGTCACCTAAAAAGAAAAGATAGGATAGAATAGAATGTATGGCAGTATTCTTTAGCATGACATTTCACCATACGTAAATAACAGTTCAAGACTAAGAAAACAAGCAGAGCTTGGTAAAATGTTAGTGTGTGTCAACATCATGATTTTTATAGTTGCCTTTTGAGGGTTATTAATTAAAAATGTCAATTCAAAAGTACCAATAAGCATGAAACAAAATATAAAAGATTTTATTAAATGAAATATTTTCTGCCTTTGTCTCTTTAGATTTAATGTCAACATTGTGCAGAGTGTCCCTAAACTTTCTACAGATAGGGGACATTAATATATTTTGGTGTGTACATGCATAACAATAGAAATGTTAAAATGAGTTTAGTGGGAGAGACAACTCTATATAAGTTTACAAAAATGGCAAACATATGAAGAAAAGGAGGATAAACACACCGCTGGTAATGGATATTAGATGGTTTGGCTAAAAACAGCTTGCTACTTCTGATTCCACGTCAGTCTCTGAGGATTGTTGTTTTATGACAATTGTTTCGTGATCATATTTTGTAATATAACTTTTCATCCAACAAACATGTGGGTTAAAGTGCTTAAAAGTGACCTTTACCCAGCATAGCCAACACCCAACATTAAAAGGTAAAATCATAACACACTAACATTTTAACAAGCTCTGTTTGTTTGCTTAGTCTTGAACTGTTATTTTCTTCGGTGAAATATCATGTTAGAGAAACTTTTCGGCTGAGATATTGCCGAGAGTCAAGTGGTATAACCATTTACACTAGCTATCTTTTTGTGTTTGTTAATTAATTAATACATTAATATGTAATTTGTTTATTAGAGCTCTACTATATTTATATAATTTTGGTTCCACAATAACTTACAGTATATAAGTTAATTTAATAATTTAGATGGAAAAAGATGGAAAGCCACTGTATGTCAAACAGCCTCCAATTACATAATGGTTACAGCTATTATTTGCTGTTGTAAACAGAGGAACGTCTCCTAAACAACAGTAGCCGGCTCTAGTTGAGTCTGTCTCTTTAATTTTATTATTATTTTATCCTCATTCTTTCCTGAAGTCATCACGTGCTGATACGTCACTGCGTGGGTGGCGCGGATTGTTGGGACCCGTAGACCAAAAACAAACTAGAGAAATAAAGTAAAAACACTTTCAAATAATTTTTTTTTTCCGTCTAAGATTCTCTCTCTCACACACAGTGTTTGTTTATGTATGAAAACATTGTTTCTAAGGTTCCTATACACGAGGGCAAGTCAGGCTTAAAGTCACATGGCAAAAAAAAAAGGAAAAAAAAAAGAAGTACTGCATACTTGACGCATGCGCACTGACACCAAACCGTGGAACATAATTATCTGGCACACCTGTTCCTCTGTGTAGACGTCATCTAGCTTCAGGTGAGCGCACTGTATCTGCCTTTTTGCAAAAATTTTTTTGAAGGTTTTCTATCTATTTTATTGTTTTTTAAAGAAGGAATGTTTTTTTATTGTAGAGTTTCTTTTGGTACTCGGTAAATAATTGATTGCTGTTTTGTTTACTTAAGCTCAGAGGTAAACAGCTACAGCAAAATAAAGGAATTGGCAAGGTTTTTTTTATCATTAATTTCTTACTGTTGGTGGGTGTTTTTTTTTTCTTTTCTTTTTACCAGGAAGAACAGCAACAGCTCAGCAAGAGGGTATGCACTTTTTTCTTGTTTTAGAAATGATTTTTGTTTGTTAGGTGAAAAATATGATCACAGATCAATTGTATTTATTAAAAATGGAAAATAAATGCCACTGTTGTCATAAAACAACACTCCTCAGAGACTGAAAATGGATTATAATCCATAGACTGTTTTTAGCCATACAGTTTGTATTGTCCAGTGGTGTGGTGTTTTATTTTGGCTTTTTATTCCCATTTCTTATTCTTAGACAAAATCATTAGCCAACAATGCTTTCTTTCTTTTCATACTATTTCAGTTCCTTCATAAATGAACGTTGATATTGTGCTTCTCATATACACTGCTTGGCCAATCAAAAAAAAAAATAATCATGCTGTAAAAATACATTGGAACATCTGTAGCTTTAACAAGTATAGCAATGCACACTGCGTTGTTTTATCTTTTTTTTTTTTTTACAAATGTCACAATTGGTCAGTTTCAAGGTATACCAGATAGCACAAAAAATTTTCCGTTTTACTGCCCCTGCGGTATAACCTGTTTTTTTTTTTATATATATATATATAGCTTTAGAGCAAACAGGAATCCACAAGAGGCACAGGAAGGGGGTGTTACTCTATGCTGCACGAGTCCTACCCCCTGCGAAATTCTCCCTGTCAATAAGACAAAGTCGGTTATATAGAAATTTTTCAAGTAGCAAAAAAAAAACAGAGCACTACATGCAACATTACCAACGGAACTAACATGGCTAATTAACTCCATAACATCATTTCACAGGGTGGAGAAGAGCACAGAAGTACTAATTTTACTTTTATTTTAGTACCATAATTAAATTAATCTGGTATCACATTGTTCATAAACAAACTGAAAACAAGAATAATACCAAAAATCAGTGCGAATGAGAACATTATACCCGGGATAATTTAGAAGAGCTGTGCATGTGTGCGTCCTCATTTTGGCATTAATTTGGCTCACTTGTACACACTCACACCCCCCCCCCCTCGTCTGTAGCAGTATGTTTTTACATAAAATCAAGAATTATTAAATAATGTAATGCATAAAGATTTGTTTAATCCAATATTGTATGTGTATTATGTACATTTAAGTTCAAAGTCATTTAGTCGTTAGTTTTAGGCTTCCTTAAGGAACTGCATTTATTTAAATTTTATTTTGAGCAAGTCAAAATAAAGAAATGGGTGGGCGGGCATAGATGAGAACGCGATCATTCAGTCAATTCAGGTCATTAGCTGACATAATAATTGCCACATAATGTTGCTAAGGCTAGACCTGACTAATATACAGTAAGTGATGCCAGTTCATAACACTGCCTCCAGAGGCTTATATTACAGCTCATACATTGCTGATGCCTGCATCTTCAGTTGTTTTCTTTGCCTGATGCAGATCAATAATTTCACCCTTCTCAAACACATTAGCACCTTTTCCTCAACAATGGGATATATCTAACATGGCTGTTTAGGTAATGAGAAACATTACAATGCATCAGTTAAGGGTAAAAGAATTGCTGCCAGCTAAAACCTATTAATCCTTGCAATAATTATCCAATCAATTGATTTAAACAATGTGTCTATTTAAATCCAAATCTCTTTTTTTGGCTGGGCAGTGTAAAATATACTTTATTTATTAATGAATCTACAGGGTGTCTCATGTTAATGCATGGTGGAAATTAATATTTTTGTAAAATGTAAGTTTTCCCATATGATCTTTTAAATGATTGCTGTTTTTGTAAACTTGTCTCTCCCACTCATCATAAATTAGTAATTTCTTAAACAATTTATCTTTAAATATATATCCAATCTCTGGAGAATTTTGGAACACCCTGTACAAAGATGGCATTATATCTGCCCACATTTTTGTTAAAGATCATACACAGACAAACTGACTTTAAATGTAATTGTTGGCATTTGTTACTGACCATTATTTTCACATTTGGAGTATTTAAAGTCTGCAACTAAATTCCTTTTGATGATGCACCAATATATTAACCATATATTGACATGTATTATATGTTTAATATCATCAAAGAAGGAATATCGATCTGGCAACAGCATGAATCCCAACTATCCACCTGGTGCTTATCCTCCATTCCAAGGCCCAACCCCGTGCCCTCCACCGCCACAGCCAGGAATGCCAGTTCCCTGTATTCCACCGATGAACCCAGGGTGTGTTCCTCCACAACCTGGGCCTCATCATGGGCATGGCCATGGGCATCACCATGGGCATCACCATGGCCATGGGCATCACGGGCACCATGGGCATCATGGGCACCACGGCCATGGGCATCACGGACATCATGGGCATCACCATGGGCATTGCTAGTGTGGCAAAAACAAAAATTCTTGGTAAGGTTAGGATGGGGAAAAAAGGAGATCGTAATATAAACTTGAAGTAGAAATTAACATACTCTATCCAATAAAGTTGTGTGTAATAATTTGTCATAACATGTGTTTGCAACAGGACCCGTATCAGCCACTGACGTTTTTCGTGATTGAAGAGAGCATGAAGACCCACTTCAGATGAAAAACTTGCTGTTATTCTTTTACCATTTGTCAAATATCCTGCTATAAATAGAAATTTGTATTAATCGCCACTCAAAATACATTTCTTCTTGGTTCATTTAACAATGTGACTACATGAGATGATTGCTTAGAATACATTTCATACTTTATTGCAGTTATTTTACTGACTCATTAAAAATGCATAACATGAATAAAGTCTATCAAACTAAAAAGAATTACACAAGATGATTTCTTTCTAAATATATTCAATAACATTGTGTTTCTTCATGCTAGAAAACCTTTTACCATCATTGTAAATTTTATTCCATTTAGACTTTTTTTTTGGGGGGGGGGGGGGATTACAGTATTTATGTATTTATGTATTTTCTTTGTGTAGCTGGCAATTTTTTTTCTTACCGTTGACTTTATTTCTCTTTCTAATGTGACACCTACAACGAACTATCCCACAATGCTTCAATACACACACACGTGCGCGCGCACGCAACCTTGGGGGGGGGAGAGTCCACTGCAATTTACTCCAGAAAACTTATGGAATGTCATCAAGAGTTAGATGGATGGTCACAAATCATCAAGCATCAATAAGATGTTTGCTTTCTTTTCCAAAATCCATCTTTATGGCAGAAGACCGGGCTCTGTTACTTGCTATGGAACATATCGAAAAGGAAAGGGAACAAAACGTTTTAGTATTTACCAACTCAAAATCCTGCCTACAAGCTTTGGAATCTATTAAATCAAATCACCCAATAATTATCGATATATTAATCAAGGTAAACCAACTACAGAAAAACCATCACAATATTGTCTTCTACTGGATTCCAGGACATAGCGGAATTACTGGAAACGAACAAGCTGACTTGGAAGCAAAACAAGCCCTTACAGAACCAATTAGCGCATGTCAAATTCCACCCTCTGACCTCAAACCATTGATAAACCAGTACATATTAAATAAATGACAAGCAGAATGGGAACAGTATCAAAACAAGAAATTATTCGAAATAAACCCATTGGTGGGAAAAAGACGCTCTCACCCCTTTGAATCCAGACATGACCAAGTCGTATATACAAGGTGCCGTATAGGCCATACAAATTTAACCCATGCTTATTTATTAAAGGGTGAAAAAGCTCCAAAATGTCAGCACTGTAGCATTACTCTAACGATAAAGCATATACTCCTGACCTGCCCAATTTTTAATACCAAACGAAAACAAATTCTACTGTACCTGAACAAAATTTTAAAAACATCTTCTGCAAGATAAAACCAGAAAAACTTACAATTTTTATCAAACGTGCACCTAAAGAACATTATGTAAAGTCTTGCTCTTCTGGCCAAGGCCATGTTTAATGTGATATTTATTTATTTATTTTTATTTACTTTTTCCACAACTTTTTAAATCCCTTATATTATAACATATTATATTGCTTCAAATAAAAAAGGTTAAGATTTGAAATGTATTTGCCATGAAATAGCCTGGGAAGCTGACATGGCAATAAACCCTAAAACAAACAAACAAACTTTTCCAAAAATAATGGTCTAAAGTTACCCAACAGCAATGTGAAAAACTGGTGGACTACATGCCAAAGTGCATGAAAACTGTAATTGCAAATTGGGGTTATTCCACCAAATACTGTACTGAATTATTAGTGTTATTTGACCAAAGCATGAACACAAATTATTTTGTTTTGTTTTTTGCTGAGTTATTAAAGCTCATATATAGTTAAAAAAAAAATTACCGTGCCATCTGTTGAATTTTGAGATAGTAAGTAATGATCTTTTTTTTTTTTTTTTATTGTATAAGGGCGTTCTCTTCCTATAGCCTGATTGAGATGGCCAAATACACCTGTGAAAACCCCATTAAAATTATGTTCAGTAGTTTTTACATGATGCATGCACAGACAGGCAAAAATTGCAAAAAACATTTTGATGTGTTTTATTCCTCCATTTTACATTATATATGTAGATGTGTATGTTTAGCTGTTTTGTTACCAACTGTAGCAGCCAGGTAATTGCAAGCCAGTGTACTTGCTTATGTGAACAGAGGGATGTCTCGTCAAACTTTAGTAAACCTGTCTGGGTGTGTTTCCAGGTAACTTAGGTATGTAGCCGAGTCTGACTCTTTAATTTTCTTTCCACATTCTTTAGACTTTGTGTGATTATTGAAGGCTTCATCTGCTGATGTGTCACTAATGGGTGGAGTTGTTGGTGACTGTAGCCCAAAATAAATGGACAACATTGCAACAAGTTCACTTAAAAGCTCTTTTTTTGGCTATATCCTTTACACAAAGTGTCTTATCTGGGTTCTCATGTATGAATATACTGTTTCCAAGTTACTATCAATGAAGTTGACATGAAACCAGACGATCTTAATTGTCCGGCACGCCTGTTGTGTTATGTGTTATGATGAGATCTAACTTCATGTTTTGTAAGTGCACCTTATAGATAGATTGACAGATAGCTTTTAGACTGTTGACTGTTTATTTACAGTAAAACTTTGAATTACAGTACGAGTACCTTGGTCTGCAAGTATTTTGCAAGATGAGAAAAAAAAACTGTAAATAAATAACTCTGTAAACGAGTAAGGTTTTGAAATATGAGCATGGAGAATCGTCTCCACCTCTCTCTGGTCTCAATCAGCAGATTAATTTGTTTTATTTTTACTTTATATTTTGTATTAATAATTTTAATATTAATATTTTGGGGTTGTGGAAGGAATCATCTGAGTTTCAGTTTTTTTTATGGAGAAATTCAGTTTGATATACCAGTGCTTTGGATTACAAGCATGCTTCTGGAATGAATCATGCTTGCAATCCAAGGTTTAATTGTAATAGTTTTTTTTAGATCTTTAATTTGCTTTAGGTACGTGATTGCTTTATCTGCTTGAAAATTTATTATGCAGAAGTTTTTTTTAGACATGGGAATTGCAAAATAAAGAAAATTTGTTTGTTCATTCTATAGATATTGTCCTTTATCAACAGCAACTCTCAACAGAAAGATATGCACTTTTTCTTGGCTTAGAAATGGGTGCTGGTTCACTTGACTGTTGACACACTGTCATGACTTTTGACGTGTGCACTGATGTAAAAAAACAGGAGTTACATTCTTCAGCACACCTGCTGTGCTGTATAGATACAAAATACACTTTTAGAACTTTTAAAATACAATTGTTTTTTAAACAAGGTTCATTAAAGAGTATATATA